>JAVIWB010001120.1:0-202605 GCA_031893035.1 Dermolepida albohirtum | reverse complement strand
TTCCGCCAATCCTCGAAGCACTTCAGAAATGCGCTTTTCGGTATGGCCATCAGCTCGTTCTTCGATTCTGACTTTATCTCATCAATTGTGACAAAACGCTTTCCTTTCATTGGTCTCTTCAGTTTTGGGAATAGGAAGAAGTCGCAGCGAGCCAAATGACTAGGGTGATATTTTTGGCCAAAACATTACGAACAAGCATTGATGTGTGAGCTGATTCATTATCGTGATGCAGAATCCATGATTTTCTTTTCCACAATTCCGATCGTTTGAGCCGTATTCCTTATTAACCGTACGACCTGTTGGCAAGAACTCATGATGCACCACGCCATTGTAATCGAAGAAAATAGTGAGCAAAGCCTTCACATTTGATCGAACTTGGCGTGCATTTTCTCGGCCTTCTGCAAAGCGCTTGTATCACTTATAAACACTTTTTTTGAGTCAAAGTGGACTCGCCGAATGCCACAGTCAACATTTCAAGTGCCTTGAAGCACTTTATTCCATTTTTAACGCAAAATTTAATACATATTCTTTGATCCATTTTTTCAAAAGTTAAAAATTGAAGAACACATACAAACGTGACTAAGCTTTTCAGTTGTCAACAACAAACTACTAATCCAAATTGGCTGATAATGCCAACATATGACTAATACATGTATACCAACATAACAAAAAAAAATTTCGATAATCGAATGTACGCAGCGCGCGAAAATTCAAAATTCACCTTTCCTATTGAACAAACCTCGTATATTTGGAATTATCGTACAATGCTATTGAGATGCAATATCAGGTAGTTTTAGTTATTGTTAGATAAAATTGTTTCTATCATATTATATGGAGGATATATACCAATACAATACCTATTTGAATTATAAACCTTCTTAAGAGTACGGTATAATAATACTATCGCTATTTTATCTGCTTCTGGGTTTCCGGGCTGGAACCGCGTCACTAGTATATCTGCCGACGTTTCGTACCCATTTGTATGGGACATCTTCAGGGCTGAACTACTGCACTGAAACTGGTGTAAGTCGATGGGGGACGTGTTTATATATGGATAATGGGTCATGGGTCAATGGAGCGTTACGGTTACGGTTGAGTCGATTAGAGATGCAGGATTGCCAAGCGTTATGTAGGGGGTAGCCATCATCGCGGTTAAGATTATTGGGGTGCTTAAAGATCTCTATAGTTTCACGGATTTTGCGACCATAGAAGTGGTTAGTGCGGGATAGGATCTTGGTTGAATTAAACTGAATATGGTGCCCGGTTTCCAGTCTATGCTCGGCAAGTTCAGAACCGGCTATGCGCAGCAACCTAGTACAACGCTCATGTTCAGAAACACGAGTGCCGACAGACCGCTTTGTTTCACCAATATATGCCCTGCCGCATGAACAAGGAATCCTGTACACACCAGCTGATTCTAAAGAAACATGGTCTTTTACGGAAAAAGGGTCAGATAATTTGGAATGGGGTTTGAAGATGCTTTTGATGTTGTTTTTGAGAAGAACCCTACTGATGCGGTCAGTAACACCTTGTATATAGGGTAGGTGGGCTTTAGAGAGGGGGGGGAGATGATGTAAGCTGTGTATTAAGTTGTGAGATTTTGGGATTAAGATGTCGATCTATGGTTCGCTGAATATTATGGTTGGAGAAATTATTATTTATAAGAGCTTTGGTAACGTGACTTAATTCCTGGGATATAGAATGCTGGTCAGATATGTTCACAGCTCTTTGGACTAAGGAATTGATAACGCCCTGTTTCTGGGCAGGATGATGATGGGAGAGGGCATTGAGATACCGATCAGTGTGTGTGGGTTTGCGGTACACTGAATGTCCTAGTGAACCATCCAGATGACGAGTTACCAAGACGTCGAGGAAGGGAAGGGAACCTTCAGATTCAATCTCCATGGTGAAATTTATGGAATCGTGTTGTGAATTTAAGAAAACGAGGAAGTTGTTCAAGGAATCCCGACCATGGGGCCAAATAACGAAGGTGTCATCCACATATCTGAACCAACATTTTGGTTTTTGGTCACAAGAGTGAAGAATTTGTTGTTCGAATGCCTCCATAAAAATGTCAGCGACAACAGGAGAGAGAGGAGACCCCATAGCTGCACCCGATACTTGTTCATAATAATTACCACGGAACTGAAAATAGGTGGAGGTTAAACAAGTATTCACCAGGTTGGCCAAATCATCAGGTTGGTTGTCAGTGGAAAGGATTTGACGGATTATTTGGATAGTGTCGGGTATAGGAACTCTGGTGAATAAAGATTCGACGTCAAAACTAACTAGTAGATCATGAGGATCTACCGTTGATCTACCATGATCTACTAGTTAGTTTTGACGTCGAATCTTTATTCACCAGAGTTCCTATACCCGACACTATCCAAATAATCCGTCAAATCCTTTCCACTGACAACCAACCTGATGATTTGGCCAACCTGGTGAATACTTGTTTAACCTCCACCTATTTTCAGTTCCGTGGTAATTATTATGAACAAGTATCGGGTGCAGCTATGGGGTCTCCTCTCTCTCCTGTTGTCGCTGACATTTTTATGGAGGCATTCGAACAACAAATTCTTCACTCTTGTGACCAAAAACCAAAATGTTGGTTCAGATATGTGGATGACACCTTCGTTATTTGGCCCCATGGTCGGGATTCCTTGAACAACTTCCTCGTTTTCTTAAATTCACAACACGATTCCATAAATTTCACCATGGAGATTGAATCTGAAGGTTCCCTTCCCTTCCTCGACGTCTTGGTAACTCGTCATCTGGATGGTTCACTAGGACATTCAGTGTACCGCAAACCCACACACACTGATCGGTATCTCAATGCCCTCTCCCATCATCATCCTGCCCAGAAACAGGGCGTTATCAATTCCTTAGTCCAAAGAGCTGTGAACATATCTGACCAGCATTCTATATCCCAGGAATTAAGTCACGTTACCAAAGCTCTTATAAATAATAATTTCTCCAACCATAATATTCAGCGAACCATAGATCGACATCTTAATCCCAAAATCTCACAACTTAATACACAGCTTACATCATCTCCCCCCCTCTCTAAAGCCCACCTACCCTATATACAAGGTGTTACTGACCGCATCAGTAGGGTTCTTCTCAAAAACAACATCAAAACCATCTTCAAACCCCATTCCAAATTATCTGACCCTTTTTCCGTAAGAGACCATGTTTCTTTAGAATCAGCTGGTGTGTACAGGATTCCTTGTTCATGCGGCAGGGCATATATTGGTGAAACAAAGCGGTCTGTCGGCACTCGTGTTTCTGAACATGAGCGTTGTACTAGGTTGCTGCGCATAGCCGGTTCTGCACTTGCCGAGCATAGACTGGAAACCGGGCACCATATTCAGTTTAATTCAACCAAGATCCTATCCCGCACTAACCACTTCTATGGTCGCAAAATCCGTGAAACTATAGAGATCTTTAAGCACCCCAATAATCTTAACCGCGATGATGGCTACCCCCTACATAACGCTTGGCAATCCTGCATATCTAATCGACTCAACCGTAACCGTAACGCTCCATTGACCCATGACCCATTATCCATATATAAACACGTCCCCCATCGACTTACACCAGTTTCAGTGCAGTAGTTCAGCCCTGAAGATGTCCCATACAAATGGGTACGAAACGTCGGCAGATATACCAGTGACGCGGTTCCAGCCCGGAAACCCAGAAGCAGATAGCATGGACCACGACCGCGGAAGTCTACGTACCAAACTATCGCTATTTATTGGCATTAATATACTTTTTATGATCGTTATATAAAATTTAATCAAGTGTCCATACTTCCACGAGCGAGAGTGTATATGATCGATGTTGCTAAAATAGTCGAATCTAGAATAAGGCTAAAACTGAACGAATCTAGCAGAAAAAATAAAACTTTAATATCTATTGTCAAAATGTACGCGGGCTTCGCTCAAAACTGGATGCTGTCTATTCCTCTTCATCCTGTATGGGCGTGGATTTTACATTACTCATAGAAACGCCACTAACTTCAAATATTACAAATTCTAAATTATGTCACCCCTCCTTTAATATACATAGATGTGATGGGGATTATTAGGAAGTGCAGCTTTTATGGGATGGTGGTGATCTCTCTGCTGTTTCTAGTAATTTGCAAAGTTGCTTTTATTTCTGACATTAACACACATTTAGTTCCTTTGATTGACTCGATTATGACTAGATATATTTTGCATTTAAGTATTAAGTATATAATTAGTATTTACACTCCACCAGATGTGGTATGTGATGACTACGGTACGTACCTGGAAGCACTTGGTTTGAAACTGACGAATAAGCATCTTATAATAAGTATATGGAGACTTTAACTGTCCTAATTTTATTTATAAACGTAATAATACTGATAAAAAAGTTGAATTTAATATGTATAACTGAATTCACCAGAGGCGAATTCCTTGAAACGCGTCGTGTTATTAACATTTGAATGATTCTTTAAATGTTCAATGTACCTGGAGTTTTCATGACCTTCTTCTTGCGGAAAAATCTTATTTACTTGACGTGGATCGAATGCGCTGGATAAAACGTCACTTAAAAGCCGTCGTGAACTGCAGTAATATAACAGGCCTGTGGTCAGTTCCTATGTCTATGCATAGATTTTTGAAAAATCTGGTTTCCTGTTGCTTAGTTTGTATATAGTTTATTACTTGTTTGGTAAAATATATCGTTTAACATTTTCGGTATGTACATTACAATAAATCAATAAAATAATCACAAACAAATATGCATATAAAATTAATAAAGAGTTTTCCAATAGGAACGCACCTTTGAACGTTGTTGATGAGCTGTCAACGTCAAAACGTCGATCAAGGTTAACATTTTTAATTGGTGATATTCACAAATGAGCAACGTTTGTAAATTACTACCGCAATTCTGAGTGGGTGGTCGCAACTTTAAGAACGCTTATTCCAATTTTGGGTCGCAGTAATCGTCCCACCAAACAGGCCGTACGTGCTATAATGGATAAATTCGAGTCAAAATATTCACTACTGGATATTCCTGTGCCAATAGTATAACTCACAGGTCGAAGTACCGAAAATATCGCAGCCGTAAGTGCTTCAGTTTAAAGAGAGTCAAATCAGTCGATTCCACGCTGTTTAAAGGAATTGAGAATCTCTCAAAACAAATTGTGGCGAATTTTGCGTAACGATTTTGGCTTACACCCTTACAAGATTAACGTAACTCAACAATTGAAGCCTCTTGATCATTTGCAGCGCCGAAACTTCTCCGAATGGGCTCCGCTAAAGTTTGAAGAAAATCCTAAATTTCGTTGAAAAATTATCTTCAGCAATGAAGCTCATTTTTAACATAATAGCTTTGTTAACAAGTAAAATATGCGTTATTGGACAGCAACAAATCCACATGTGCTTCAAGAGACTCCATTAAAACCACAAAAAGTGACTGCATGGTGTGAATTTCATGCCGGAGGTATGATTTGACCATATTTTTTCGTCGATGAAAATGATCGCCATGTTAGGGTCAATGGAGTTTGCTATCGTACCATATTCTAAGACTATTTTTGGCCAGAATTGGATGGACTTGACATCAGTGGTATGTGATTCCAACAAGATGGTGCTACATGCCACACAGTTGATCAAACAATTGATCTAGTGGAGGTGAAGTTCGGTAGCCGCGTAATTCCAAAAAATGGTCCAGTCAAGTGGCCACCTCGCTCATGCGATTTAACTCTGTTGAATTTTTGTATGGGGTTACGTTAAAGCGTTGGTTATATCGAACGCGAAATTGCCAATGTTCTGCCGATATGCGTGAAAGAGTATTGGAAAATTCGTTCCAAAGAATCGATCGCTGCAAACCTGCTCACGGTGGTCATATGAACGAGATCGAATTCCGTAATTAAATGTGTAGTGCACCTGTAATACATTTCATCCAAATATCTCAATTATTCTGTGTTTTATTTAAATACAAAATTACTACGTCCTTATTGAAATACCCAAAACAATTGTAAGATCTATTAATTTTTTCTTATGAAATATCATTCCAATTTCAAAGCATACAAACACCTTTCTCTTCTTGTTTTACACAGATATTTGTTGACTTGTACTACTTAAAAACCTCTTCGAAAATGAATCAGTCATAATTAAGATATAATAGATAGTTTATTAAAGAGACAAAACGTGAGTTCCGTATCATTCTCTATACGAGTGACGCTAAATGCTCAACTCGTAAATACACACATTTAAAACTCGTATCTCGGCAATTGACAGTGACCTTTATTTTCGCCAAATATATCCACGCGTATATATATATATATATATATATATATATAATGTACGGGATATACATATGCATGTATGTATGTATGTATGTATGTACAAACGTAACATTGTGTGCGCTTAATGCAGCACAGAGTGTCACCTTTTAATATGGCGATATTAATGTATTACTGCGTTTTGTTATTACTTATTATTTTACATGACATCTGCGTATCAAATCGTATTTAAATTAAGTTATTAATATGAGGTTTACAAACGATACGTTATGTAATGTATTCATACTTAAGACGTAAGAAAATTGAACGCATAATACATATGTATGTGAAGTATTAATAGTATTACGTATTTTATTATTATTATTATATTACCATGTTATTATGAGGAATGTTCTCAAGCTATTTATGCAGTAATAGGCTATGGATCTGAAAAAAAAGGTCAAAACGTTTGCGTCATTTGAACGGGACCTATCTTTGAATAGAGAAAGTGTTTATTAAAAGGCAAGAAGTTAAAACTAGTAACAACTATTTAAAGTTAATAATATTAAATGCAACTGTTATACGGCTGAGTTATTGATACTGAAAGAGAACAACTCAAATTATTTCAATCTTTTTAAATTGTTTGTTGACCATTGCTGCGCGATAAATCTGTTTAACGCTGGTACAATAAAAAAGCGAAATCTAGATAAAATGCATCGAATACGTGAATTGCAGATACGAGGGAGCGTTTTTATATTCGCGGAATGAGCGAGTTGTAGAGGGGTGAGTGGCCTGTGCAGCGACTCATGATTAGTATAAATACGAAGTTTCATTGTTATTAGACAGTTAGTCTTTGAGCTATCGTCAACCAAGTAACATAATCAGGAGTGAAAAGTGAAATATGGAAAAAATCGAATATCGTGCCGTTATAAAGTTCCTTACCAGGCAAGGAAAATCAGTCGCGACCATAATGAATGAGATGTCATTGGTTTACGGCGACTCTTGTCCAGGAAAAACCATGGTGTACAAGTGGCGTAGTTTATTTAAACAAGGAAGGGAATCCCTTGAAGACGACCCGAGGCCGGGCAGGAGCATTGAGGTGACCACGCCAGCGCTTATCCAAAAAGTTGAACAAATTGTACTCGAAGATGCTCGACTAAAGAAGAAACAACTCGCAGAAATGGTTGGAGTATCCGATACAACAATTTTTAAAATCCTACACGATCATCTCGGCATGTCTAAGGTCAGCGCAAGATGGGTGCCGAGAATGCTCACGCCGCCGCAAAAACAACAGCGCGTAGAGTGTTCGCGTGCATTTTTGGACCTCTGTAATGAAGACAAGGATGGTGTATTGAGTGGAATTGATACTGGAGACGGAACTTGGGTCCATCATTATGAACCTGAGCCCAAACAAGACTCCATGCAGTGGCATAAAAAGGGCACAGCACCTCCCAAGAAATTTAAAGTGTCACAATCAGCTGGGAAACTCATGGCAACGGTATTTTGGAACTCGGAAGGAATATTGTTGATTGATTATAAAGATAAAGGTGTTTCTATAACCGGAGAATATTACGCTTCAATATTAGAGCGACTAAAAGAAGCCATTAAAGAGAAAAGACGGGGAAAATTGACAAAAGGTGTTCTGCTTTTGCACGACAACGCGCCCGTCCACAAGAGCCGCGTTGCGTTAGCTGCCCTGCATAAGGTGGGCTTCGAAATTGTGAATCACCCACCCTACAGCCCAGACCTGGCCCCGAGTGATTATTACTTGTTTCCGAAAATGAAAAAAGAGCTGCGGGGTAAAAAATTTACTGCCGATGATGAAGTCAAGGAGGCAGTTTCGGCGTATTTTGCAGATAAAGAGAAATCATTTTTTTATGAGGGTATAAATAAATTAATTGAAAGATGTGAAAAATGTATCCGTCTTGCAGGTGAATATATTGAAAAAGAAAAATAATTTGGTTTTTTTATTTCCACCCCTTGTCCCCCATTCCGCGAATATAAAAACGCTCCCTCGTAAGTGGAAGAATAAACAGGAGATACTTTGTATTACACCGGAGAATCATTCCAAAATAATTGACGTAGAGAATAAATATGGTATCTGGAAAGAAAAGCCGATAAAGATTGCTCATTGCAATGCAAATATGTTTGGCATAGACAGATATGATCAAATGATATATTATTCTTCACCTAAAAAATCCATCCGTATACTATTCCATCTACTAGATACTTCCCTGTGGAATTCTTATTACATTACATACTTACATTATATTAATAGAAAATAAATGATACACATATAGTTTTCTAGATTAAAGAGACAATCTAATAAATATGATTTTAAAAATACCACAAAATTTGAGAAAGGCAAATGGCAAAGACATGTCACATGCACTCCGACAACAGATCTTCAGGATACACACTATCAGGAAAAAATAAGCGTAAAACACATTTCTTAACATACAAGTAATGCTGTAGGCAAAAAATAATTAAATTCACTTCATACCGATGTCAGGACTACTCAAATGAACCTCCATTGTGCCCTGGAGAGTGCTTCCGACAACGGCATTTACCTCAATTATTATGGTAAAATGATATGTTGAGTTATGTATATATATATATATATATATATATATATATTATGAAGCTATGGTTTAAATTGTTATTTTTTTTATATGTTAACCAAATGCCTGATGTATAAATAATGAAATAAAACAATAAAAAATCTCTTTCCCCATTCGTACATAGTACAGCATTCATTGTATATAACGGTAAAGTTATTATATCCTAGCAACTCTTACGAAATATGTCCAATCAGAGTTTGGATATCAGAACTAGTTTTTAAAATAATTCACTGTCTGTTTTTGCAACTCACTGAAAATTTTACTGTCCGCGAACGTGTTGAAAGCCTAAGGTAATGCGATGATTTAGTGCAAAACGTCTTATGGCAAATATCATGTTAATAGATTGAATGAAACGTTAATAAAACACAGTAAATGAAATTCAAGTAAAAAATTTAGATCTAAAAAATTAAATCATTACATTTACACAAAAACAGATATTTATATATTTATATAAACGTTACATATAAAATCGTATTATCAGAATAGTTATCTTATAAATTTATTCTTCGAAATTGTTAAGGAATATAATTGTTATAGATTACACACACACACATATATGTATGTACATTATCGCTCATAAGTAGTTGGTCACCCTTGTTTCATTGCAGTTTCTATAGAAAAGTTGTAATTATAAAGTTTATTTCTGAAGTAAGAAATAGTTTCATAATAAACATTAAAATCTAAAAAAGCTTATTCAAAAATAATTATGCGATTACCCTATTATTCACAATGAATAATAATATTCTAATAAAACTCGAGGTAGAATAACTGCACTTAAGGGATTGGATCTCTCAATTCTTGGAAATTTTCGATTGGTGTGATTTTATTTTAGGGTAGGGTGTTATTGTAACCTATTAAGTATTTATACTTGGGTGTTTTGGCAAAATTACAGTTAGTTGTTGGGAGGTGCTCGTAGTGATAACATGGTATGCTTCGAAGAAGTTCAATCGGTTAGAAATGCCCAAATGGAAAGAATTGAATGTAGAAACACGACCGTTTATAATCGCTTACCATAAAACTAGCAAAAACAACCGCGAAATTTCCACAGAATTTAAATTAAATCAGTTCACCGTGGGTTATATCATCAAAAAACACCGCGAATGTGGAAGTATGTTGAGCAGAACTCGAAAAGGCAGACCAAGGGCAACAACCTCAGCAGAAGATCTTGCGATGGTGGCAGCAAGCAAGAGATATAAACGAAAAACAGCTTCAGAAGTCACAGCAGAAATTAATACTGTTCGTCGAAAAAACATGAGTGTTTCCACAGTTAAACGGCGACTAAAAGAAACTGGTCTTTATGGACGAATTGCAATACGGAAGCCGCTTTTACGTAAACAAAACAATCAAAAACGTGTAAAATGGGGACGCGATCACCAAAATTGGATCATAGCAGACTGGAATAAAGTATTGTGGACCGATGAATCTAAATTTGAGATTTCGGTTCACAAAGATGTGTTTTCCTGAGGAGGTCTGTGGGCGAGCATGCCCCAGAAGAATGCATAGCCCCTACTGTTAAACACAGTGAAGGTTCAGTCATGACAAGGGGTTTCTTTTCTGAATCAAATGTGGGCGATCTCTTAAAAACCGAAGGTATACTAAGAAAAGAACGGTATAAGCGCATATTAGTCGGGTCAATTTCGGGTCTGAATTTTATTTTCCAACAAGATAATGACCCGAAACACACTTCCAAACTATGCCGGGAATATTTGCAGAAATTGGAAAACGAGAGAACCATAAAAGTTATGGCGTGGCCTCCCCAGAGTCCCGATTTAAATCGCACCGAGTTACTGTGGGAAGAACTTGACCAAAATATGAGAAAATCGGTGCCCATATCTGCTTTAATAAGTGGAAGAGCCTGCAAGAGGCATGGAGTAAAATAGAACCTGTGACATTACAAAAATTAATCGAAAGAATGCCTTGATTGTGTGTTGCAATGGTTAAAAATAAAGGAGGGCATATAGACGAGTCTAAAATTTAAATAAATATATTATACAACAATTTATTTTAGATGTAAAAATATATATTTTTCATATATGTAAATAATAAAAGGGTATTAGTATTTCAATTTTGATTTTTGTTATAATTTGCGGGCTATATACGTGTGACCAAATACTTATGAGCGATAGTGTATATATATATATATATATATCCTCATTTATTCCTTACATATGTACATATAGGGAATAAATAAAACCAGAGGAAAGAGTTATTCGTATATTATGTGCATAACTATATCTACAGGAATACAAATCTTCTACTTTGAGAATATAATGTGTTTTTGTACTATTATATTATGAATCAAACATACTCCGAATGCCAAAACTTTATTTGTCTAGCAAGTTATATAGACCGTTCTTCATGAACTCGGCAAATACATTTTCGTGTACATCGTCAACGTGTTTGTGGTAGTAATGGTACAATGGTATATCAAATGAAAACCTTAAAGGTATAATAAAATTCCGAAAAGTAGTATGATTGGCTTGGTATATACCCGTAGTGTTCCTTGAGTTTCAAAAAGTGAGCGATAGTTGTCAAAGTGATGCTAAAACACGGAAGGTAACAGCGACAGTAAAAGAATGGTTGCTCCGCACTTATCAGTATGCATCGCTTTAGAGCGGCGACGTGTTATGCGTTTTTTGAATAGTGAAGTCAAACTAACAGAAATGCGACGCAGTACGATGAATCGTGTATGTCCCAAGACCGGACCAGTCTCACCACATAGTGACGGATACTAGTGGAAAACCTTATAAAGGGAAACAGGCGTATAACTCTGAAAGAAGAGTAGTTATAGTTGAACGCTAAATATTGTCCACGTTGTACCGAAACTCAATAAAGTGTTTGCGAGGTGAGTACCATATCAGTTGATTGCAGAATTGAAACATCGTCGAGTCGCTGCTCGTAAAGAACTTTTATGTCGTTTCCACGTCGAATGTGATGCATTTTTAGCAAAAAATTATGCAGACGATAAGGACATTGGTTCACTATCACCAACCAGAAACTAAAAAAAGGAAGGAATGACGGTATAGCTCATCGCCGAAACCAAATTTCGCTCTTAACCATCTGCTGGAAAAGTAATGCTCATTTCTTCTGTAATGCAAATGGAGTAATAGGATAACAGAAACCAGTACTTCTTACTTACTCTTACGTACTACTAACTCCGCCCTGCAATCAGGAACAAACGACGAGGAGTTTCGACTGCAAGTGTATTGTTACAGCATGTCAACGCCTGACCACATATAGCCCGTTTGCAAGTTCAGAGTATCCAAGTTATGAAATTTGAACTTCCTTATTCGCCTGACATTCATTCTAGTGACTTTCATGTGTTCGGATCACTCAAAGAAGCAATGATAAATAAGTGTTCTAAAAATGATGAAGAGGTAAAAATAGGTATACACAAATGGCTACAGTCGACCAAAGGAATTCTTTAGACGCGGTATCTATGCAGTTTAGAAGTGGCAGCATACTTGCATTCGCCGAGACTACGTCGAAAACTTATATATAGGATCCTTTTTTATTGGACACAATATAAAATTTATAACTATTTTAAAATGTTCATTTGATTCATCCTCGTATGCTGTCGCATTCCCCTCATTGCAATGTCCATTTTCCAACTTGTCAACGGTAGTGTGAGCACGTACTATGGCATCAAATGTTTTATATATTGAATAAAACTTATTTTCTTAATATGTACGGACATTATAGATCAAAATATTGGATAATAAAAGAAATATTTGAAAATGACATTCCTGTAATATCCTTGTACTCTAAATTCTATTCATTCAGCCTTCAAATTTGCTAGTATTATACTGTACATTCTGTAACATCAATTCGCAACACATATGAAGTGATGTGTAACTTCATATTATACAGAAATCAATTGTTTCAATTTAATGATCCTATTCTGTTTGAATAATCTCACCGCACCTGTTCTATTTTACATTGACTAAATAGCTCGCTGTTGCATTAAAGGTAAAATAAAACCAGCTTCAAAAATTAATAATTTTTTTTTATTTTTGCCTATGCAGTATATGTGGGCAATATATGTACAAGTGGTCGAAAATTCACTAGTATTCGTCATATAGGGCGACTATGATTAATTCTGAGTTAATTCTGACAATCGTAATACAGAAATGTTGTATTATTATTAGTTAAGCCATATGAATTACTTAAAAGAAGTGTAGATTTGACAACAGGGTATAAAATCATCAATAAATCACTAGGAATGACATGAAAAAATACTAGTTATTTTTAATTCTAAAGCAAATAACACTAACAATGATAATTAACGTAAATTCTGAAACTGGTAGCAATTGGTTTGAAGGCAAAACTGTAGCTTTTGTGGAGTTTAGAACGCGTTGTAACATATTTGGTAATTAATTGTATTGTGAGGTTTTTGTCTATTTATTGCTTCCTAAAGAACCCCAAGTAAGGAAGTCAAGGGGTTTCATATCTGGTAACATGGCAGGCTATAATATTGGCCCATTTCGCCCGATGCAAGAAAAGGTAAATGAAACCCCTCACCACATTAATGTTCATATTCTGTATATCTATTTTGACAACCACGCACTTCCAGTTTGAAAGCCAAGATGAAATATACTAAAGTACAGGGTGTTTCAAAAAGAATATACATATTTTGAATGCATATATTTATTAAATTTTAAGGCATACGAATATGAAACTTTACACACATATTTACGAACCTCTCAAGTTCAGCTTACAGGTGTTCAATATGTCCTCCATCAAGCGATACGAATAATATCACATCGATACTAGAATTCCTCTCATATTCGGGCAAGCATGTTCTTCGTCACTGATGTTATGGTAGTACGGATCCGCTTCTTCCACTCTTCCAGGTTCTGTGGGAGTGGTAGTATACAAACGTCTGTAACGGAACCCCACAGGAAGAAGTCACAGGGTGTCAAATCCGGTGACCGTGGAGCCCAGGTGAGACATGCTAAGTCGCCAGCTCCTTGATGACCAATCCAACGGTTCGGTAGAGTTTCAGATATGCACGCACTTGGCGACTCCAGTGAGGAGGTGCCCCGTCTTGTTGAAAAATGAAGTTGTCTTGGTGCAGCATTGGAAACAACCAGTTTTGTAACATAGCGAGATACTGCTGACCATTATCCGTGTTTCCGTCAAAGAAGAACGGGCCGTAAACAGATGATCGGGATATCGCACAAAGCTCATTGATTTTAGGCGAATCTCGTACATGGTCAATGGCTGTATACGGTTTCTGTAGACCCCAAATTCGAATATTGTGTTTGTTTATCAGATTACTAACATAGAAAGTCGCTTCATCACTGAACACGATGCGTTGACTGGCACGATGAGTTGATTTTGAAGGATTACGTTGGAAAGCAGTTTGAATTCGTGCAACATTTTCTTCAGAAATACGAGGGGGAGCAGGACTTTCTCCTTTGCATACACATCCTGTATCTACAAACTGTCGATACTATCTCAGAATGTTCCACCAATTCGGAGAATCAATTTGGTAGCTCAACCTGAAACGTCTTTGCACTGCAATCACGGAATTGCACTTCGCAAACTGGAGAACACAAAATGATTTCTGCTGCGGAGTAGCCATTTTAAACATATGACGGTTACCAAGAAAAACAGAAGACAACTGACATCTAACGGCTATTAAATGAACTAGACTATGTATTCGTTTCTCTAATAGCCGAGCCGAGGCGCAGCGATCGATAGTTTGGACAAAATAATACTTTGTAATACGTATATTCTTTTTGAAGCACATTATATTTTGCTTCCCTGGAAAATGGAATTTCCACTTGGGTTGCAATGCTTGTAATCACCTCCTCGGTAGAGGCATCACGACTTTGCAAACAATACCCTTACTTACCTTTATTTACCCTTATTTAGTAAGTATATTTTTTCACCATTAAACATCTCAGATAAATGATTGACGACTAGTATTTTTTTATGGGAATTATGTTAATAGTTTTCGGCGATTAAAACTCTGAATTTCTTCTTAAAATTTATCAAAGAGGGACCAAAATATGGTCAAAAATTAAATAATATTCAATTTTTCGTTGGACCTCCATTACCTTTTCTTACAGCGGCTAGTTTTTTGCCAAGAAACTTGACAAGTATAGTTAGTTTTACTACTGTGGGCAAAAAATAGTAAAACTTTTTAATTTAAATTTCGCTCGAAAACCCATTCGTCGAAATATTTTTTTTCTAGGTTGGTATGACTGTCAGTGACATCTGTGCCAAGTGTCACATCAAAATAATCATTAGTGTTTAGTATACGCTTGTCTTTCTGAAGTACAAAAAGTGCATTCGGCGATTTTTACAATGAGTGAAATTATTCAACAAAGAAGTTCCATTAAATTTTGTGTACTGAATCAAATTTCTGGTGCCGAAAAGTTCAGAATGTTGCAAAAGGCCTTCGATGATAATTGTTTGTCGCGAGCAAGTGTCTTTGATTGGTACAAATTATTCAAAGAGGGTCGAGAACGCGTTGATGACGAACCACGTCCAGGACGACCATCAACATCAACCGATGATCAACACGTCAATAGAATCAAGGAATTGGTCCTTGAGAATCGACGATTAACAATCAGAGACCTTACTGGCATCGTTGGAATATCGGAAGGATCAGTAAAAACCATTTTGAAAGATCATTTGGGCCTAAGAAAAGTGAAAGCACGATTTGTTCCAAAATCACTCAATTTTTTCGAAAAACAGCGTCGCATTGACGTCTATGAAACAATGCTTTCCGATTATCAAGACAAAATGAAAGGCATCATAGCTGGAGATGAGACTTGGATCTACGCTTATGACCCGGAAACAGACGATCAATCGGCCGAATATCGTATCAAAGGTGAGCCGAAGCTCAAAAAACCACGTCAAAGCAAGTCAAAGATCAAGGTTATGTTGACAGTTTTCTTCGATTGTCGAGTTGTGGTGTACTTTGAATTTCTTCCGACCGGCCAAACTGTCAACAAAGAATACTATTTGAGTGTTATGAGTCATTTGCGCAATGCTATTCGTAAAAAGAGGCCAGAATTATGGGCCGACAACTCTTGGTTTTTGCACCACGATAATGCACCGTCGCATACTGCATTAATTCTTCGTTTTTCGCCAAATTTTCAACCAATATCGTGCCGCAACCATTGTATTCGTCTGATTTAGCTCCGTGTGACTTCTGGCTATTCTGCAAACTCAAACGACCGCTCCGGGGAAACCGTTTTGAGTCAATTGAAAACATTAAACGTGAATCGCTAAGCGCATTGAAGGCTATTCCTGAAATTGACTTTAACAACTGTTTCGAGAAGTGGAAAAAACGTTGGCATAAGTATATTGGGGCCAAGGGGGATTACTTTGAAGGGGACGAAATAGATTTGGAAGAATAAATTAAGAATTTAAAAATTATGAACAAAGTCTTACTATTTTTTGCCCACAGTAGTATTCCAGTTTTATATGCAATACTTGAAAGACAACGCGCGTATCTAAACTTAATAACTTAATAACTTAATCTTACTGTATAACATGTGAAACTTATAATACATTAAGTAACAATTATTTGACACATTCTAGTAGTCGTAGCGTGTAAACAATAATTAACAAATTATTATTCATACAATCATTACATAAGTTAATGTAATGTAATTTCGTTCGTTTCAAAAATGACTTTGAAATCAGACGAAGAATTATGCGCGACGAAGTGAAGCGTAACTCCGGAAAATTAAACCTAAAACAAGCCTTATATGCAAGATATACTCAATTAATCTCAAATGTAACTCTATATCTTGAAATCAATCTTAATCCTTAATGCAGTAGACAAACGCATTAAAATCCGCATCAATCCTTCATGAAAACTTTATTAAGACCAAATCTATTTTTAATAGCGAATTAATTTGATCGCGTCATCTCGTTAAAAAGGAAAGCCTGCGGGAATATTATGTGTTTTTTTAAATTCTCTTTAGTATTAGTGAATAAACGAAAATTTTCAGTAAGACTTGTATTAGAATTATTAATATTAGCAGTGCGATAGAGGTATTATTATGTAAATTTAAAGAATTGCAAGCTGCAGTAATTCGTTGATTTATAAAGACAAAAACGTAGGATATCACCAAAAAATTGAATTATTTAACATCTTCAGAGCTTGCACAGACTTTGCACAGTACTACCATAATCTAAACACATGATTAAAAATATAATCTCAACAGTAATTGCTGTGAAATGGTACAAAACTCGTAATAATAATATACTATTAGGTGCGCAACTAAGTTCTCGCTGTTTTTTAAGAGATGGCTCCAGTAGTAAGTGCTGGCCGATTGTGACATAACCAAAACGTCATGAACCAAGCTTAGACATATGGTAAACAAAACGGCTTTGACACATTAGTGATTTTGTTTTTGCATCATATACTTTTGGTTGTTTGAAAATGTCTGATTCTGTGCCAAATAATCGTCATTGCAGGAAGTGTTGCCTTTCTTCTTTCATTCGAAGAAAACGGCGGCTGAAGCGCATCGAGAACTCCAAAAAGTTTACGGAAATGCTACCCTAAGTAAAACAACGTGCCGTGATTGATTCCGTCGCTTCAAAGACGGTGATTTCGATGTTGACGACCGTTCGCGTGAAGGAAAACCAAAAACCTTCGAAGACGCTGAATTGGAGGCATTGCTCGATGAGAATCCGTGCCAAACGCAAAAAGAGCTTGCTTCAGCATTAGGAGTTACCCGCCAAGCCATTTCCCAGCGAATGCATGCGTTGGGAATGATTCAAAACAAGGAACTTAGGTTCCTTATGATTTGAAGCCAAGAGACCTTGAGCGTCGTTTTTTCACATGTGAACAACTGCTCCAGCGGCAAAAAAGGAAGAGTTTTCTTCATCGCATCGTTACGGCTGATGAAAAATGGATTCATTACAGCAACCCAAAGAGAACAAAATCATGGGGACGCCCGGTCATGCTTCTACGTCGTCGGTTCGGAAGAATATTCACACTGCGAAGGTTTTGCTGTGTATTTGGTGGGACCAGGGTGGTGTTATTTATAATAAGCTGTTGAAATCGAACCATATACCACAATACAAACACAGGCACGAAAAAGTGATTCTACAGCATGACAACGCTCGACTTCACGTTGCCAAACCCGTTGAAACCTACTTAGAAACGCTCAAATGGAAGGTCCTACCCCACCCTCGATATTCCCCAGATATTGCGCCGTCCGATTATTACTTGTCCCACCTTAGCCAGCTTGTGTAGTAATATTGAGTGATCTATCCGATCAAACGCTTTAGAGAAATCGGTAAAAATAGCGTCTACTTGAATGTTCTTATCCATATTATCAGACAGAAACTGCGTAAATATTGTTAAGTTAGTTACCGTTGAACGCTTACCAAAAAAAACCATGCTGGCATGTGGATAGCAGAGATTTGATTTGCGGAGAGATGTTATGAAAGAGGCAAGCCTCAAAAACTTTGGCGAAGTTGTTTATTATTGTAATGGGACGGTAATTTTCAATGCAACCCACATCGCCCTTCTTGTAAACCGGAACCATTCTACCAATTTTCCAGCATTCAGGAAAAGTACAAGACTGTAGTGCAAGATTAAATAGTTGGCATAATGGAGCAGCAAGGACGCCAACACAATCCTTAATCAAGAAGCTAGGGATACCATCACTACCCGCAGTATTGGAATTCTTAAGTCGTTTTAATGCTCAAAAAACATCCGATTCCAGAATGATCGGTACATTAATTAAGGTACTACTTAATCAATTCTGGGCAGTAGGAGTAAGATAGGAGGGTTATATACAACAGATTTTTGTATGTGAACATGTTTTTATAGAGTCGTAATGTTTTATATTACAATAAATAATCTGCACTTTTCTGAACTGAATTATTTATAACGAGTTTTCTCCGCAATTAAATAATAATTTTCACAATCAATTACCCATCGACAAAGCAGCACAAATTGATATTATTTATATATAAGGTCTAGTAAAAAGAAATCCATTATTTTTGCATTAAATTGAAGGTTTTATTTAGCATAGTTAGAATGATCCGACTTAGGTCAAATATGCACCGTTTTGTTCGATAACTTGTTGCCATTTTGAAGGTAATTTCATAATGCCTCTCTCATAGAAACCCTCGTCCCTATTGTCAAAAAACTGGGACAGTCGATTTTCACAAGCTTCTCTTGAGGCGAATTTTTCACCAGCAAAATCATTCGCCATAGACAGGAACAGGTAGTAATCACTTGCTGCTAGGTCCGGACTATAAGGTGGATGCATAAGAACCTCCCAACCAAACTCCCGGAGCTTCTGGCGAGTCACTATCGATGTGTGTGGCCTGGCGTTGTCCTGGTGGAACACAATTCCTCTCCTATTGGCCAAAGCTCGCCGCTTCTGGGCGATTGCTTCCTTCAGACGATCCAATTGTTGACAGTACAGGTCCGAATTAAGAGTTTGGTCGTAGGGAAGCAGCTCATAGTAGATAATTCCTTGCCAATCCCACCAAACACACAGCAAAACCTTCCTGGCCGTCAAGCCTGGCTTGGCCACCGATTTTGTTGCGATTCAGCAGCGATTCGCAGATGTAAATTCGGTCCATGAGGTTCTTTTGCGTTAACTCGTGTGGCACCCATACATCAAGCTCCTTTTTGTATTCGACCTTATTTAAATGGTTCCAAATGGTTTTTTGTGCAATGTTTAGCTCCTGGACAATCGAAACAGTGCTTACATGACGGTCGGACTCGACGATTTCCATTATTTTATCGATATTTTCGACAATTGGCCTTCCAGAGCGTGGTGCATTTTTGACATCAAGATTACCGGTACGGAATCGACGAAACCAAAATTGCGCATGATTGACTGTTACAGTATCAGGACCATAAACACTATTCACATTTTTAGCCGCTTGGCTTGCGTTTTCGCTTTATCGAAGAAAAACTGCAAAATATAGCGTATTTTAACTTTGCTGGTGTCCATCTTTGACGCGCGCTCAAACAATATTAAGTCAAGTAATCACAAAACTGTCTGAGAAATTCGTTTAGTACGAAATCTGATCAACGCGAGATACAGATTACTAAAGCCATCTATTGGAAAAATAATGGATTTCTTTTTACTAGACCTTATACTTTTATATCACACTTTACGGAAAATTATTTAATTATTCTAATTGAATGTAGTTTTTTTCTAATGTAAAATTACGTACAGTGAAACCCGTTTATTGGAAACCCTCTTAATAGAATATATCGATTAAAGAAATTAAAATCTCGAGAACAAAACCACTTCCCTTTAAGTATTAACAAAATTATTCAGTTATAAGAATATATTGGGTAAAGGAATGGCTTTTCTAAGAACATTAATGCGATTTTATGCTCATAAAAGAATAAATTTCTCTACCTGCTTAACTAAAGGTGGATGTAAACCAAAAGTTACTATGAATGTTTACTTTTCTTTTAGAAAGCTATTATGTACATAATTACAGATAATCTTCGGATAATTACGTATTGCAATAAAATCTTGTACCTAAGTGATTTTGAACAGTAGTTTAGATAATGGTTAATTCTGTACATGAAATATGTCTGGAGTTTTCTAAAGAATCCAAAAATTTAATATTTGACAGGGTGTTGCATTTAAAATAAGAAAGTTGGTATTGACCACTTTTACATGACACACCCTGTATATAAACTTTTTATTTAAAAAAATACGCAACTAAAAATCCCAATCGACGTGCCCAAGCGTTTTTTCGAACACCCTTGCATTTAATTATTATCGAATTTATTCCATTTAGCTGATACACACTGTATACTTAACTTACTAGTAATAAGAAAAAAATAAGTTAAAAACGGATAATGGAATGATCCGCATATAGGAATAATTTTGGCGGACAATATGAGTATTCCAATAAGCGGGTTTCACTGTAATACATACAACCATATTTGACGCCTTAGCAAGAAAGAGATATAATATACTACTAACAATTTTTTAGATACGCCAACACTATCAATCATTTTTTAATCGCTTTATACACAACAGATTTTTGTATGTGAACATGTTTTTATAGTCGTAATGTTTTATATTACAATAAATAATCTGCACTTTTCTGAACTGAATTATTTATAACAGTTTTCTCCGCAATTAAATAATAATTTTCACAACCAATTACCCATCGACAAAGTAGCACAAATTGATATTATTTACATACTTTTATATCACACTTTACGGAAAATTATTTAATTATTCTAATTGAATGTAGTTTTTTTCTGCTGTATACCCTTTTTTTTATTTCCAGTTATTACTGGACAAAAAATATATCGCCAATTTATTACAAACTTTAATTAAAAATAATTACATGTGGATCAATAATTCGCTACACCATCCTCTACTTATTTCTCTAAGCATAACAACAGCATCAGCAAATTTTGTATCGCATCTTTTACGATCGCACCATGTAATCGCCACATTATATAATGTCGACGCGAAAGAGAAGTTCTTAATTTAACACGATGACAAAAAAAGATTATTTCTTTCATTTTTTCATCGGGATGTGTTATTAAATTGAATTTATCACAGGTCTTCTTTTTATTCAGCGGATTCGCGATCATTGAAATTCCTTGTATAGTAAGAAAACGATTTAACGACGCTACGCATACCACGGACATAATTTCTTAGATATTATTGCAAAATGAAAGATTTAGTCATGGTATGTGTACCGGTCAGAGAATACAATCTAAAGTCTTTAGATAAGTTTAACCGAGGAATATTCTTTATGCATTGCAAAGAATTCACAGAAATTAATCAAGATATCCATGGTAATAATTTTATTTTAGAATCATTTAATTATACAGAATTTTCATAAAAGGAAGCAAATTTACCGGCACAAACTAAGGCAACTGGATAAATAGTACACAAAGGACTTTCAATCTATTCTTAGATTACTGCCAAAAGTTTACTTATTAATCTTATATCTTTACGAGTGTGGTCCCAGAAGTACCCGACATAACAAAGAAAACACATTTTGGAAAGAAATATATTTATTTTACAACATAATCTCCTTTCAGCACACTTTTTTCAGCGATGTTCAATAAGTTCGATACCCTTTTTATAATAAGAACTCTCTTGCTCCTCAAAATAGTCATTAACTGCCGACATCACTTCTTCATCATTGGAAAATCTTTGACCACTGAGCCATTCTTTCAAGTTTGGGAACAGAAAATAATCCGAAGGGGCTAAATCGGGCGAATACTGTGCATGAGGAAGCAATTCAAACTTTAATTCATTAATTTTGGCCATTGCAATATCGAATTTGTAAGCTCGATGAAACAACACTTTCTTCTTAGCCAAGTGCAACCGTTTTTGCTTGATTTCTTCACTCAAACGTTGCAATAAGTTCGCATAATACTCGCCGTTGATATTTTTTCCCTTTTCAAGATAATCAATGAAAATTATTCCACGCGCATCCCAATAAACCGATTCCATAACACTGCCTGCAGATGAAACGGTCTTCGTCTACTTTGGGGCCGGTTCTCCCTTTTGAATACATTGTTTTGATTGTTCTTTTGTCTCGGGTGTGAAGTGATGGACCCATGTTTCATCCATGGTTATGAAACGGCACAAAAATTCTGATTTGTTGCTGTGAAAGTTCGCTAAACACTCAATTGAAACATCTTCACGACACTGTTTTTGCTCGATGGCTACCAAACAAATACTAAACAACGTGGAGTCTTCAAACTTAAACCATATGCTTTATTGATTGTGTACTTTCTAATACAGTGATATTTTTCAAACCATTACTCCCATTTCTAGGTCAGGCCGGGTACTAATGGGACCGCCCTAGTATATATTTACTTATATCTAGAGTTGGGACATTTTTCCCGTGGGCCAGGGTCGTAACACGGCGAGTGTATGAAGAAACAGGCGACCTTACGATACATGCGTTATTTATATCACTTATGTTGTGTTTGATAAATAACATGGCGTAAATCTTCACATTTGTTTCAGAGAACGTATGCCGTGCTGAAAAAGTATTCTCATATTTAGAAAATGACCGTTCGACATCTACGGATGTAATACACGCATAATTAAAATAATCTTTAGAAATAGATAACTGCTGCAGCTTCGTTAAGTTTGAATTATAGAACCACAGATATTATTTATTGGAAAACCTCGCAATAATAGAAAGTCGCTTTCAACCACGTTCCCCAACGTGTGAGAATTGGCTCTGGTGACTCAGGAATATCGGGGCACCGTTTGTGGAATTCTTCAAATCGTTTGGCAGATTTCAAAAACACTCTTTTGGTATTTGAAACATTGTCGAATACTTTGTACTACAACTTGTGAAGCATGAACTTTACACGTCACATGTAAAAGTTCCTCACACTTGTCTATAAGAGAGCGACCTACACTACACATTTTTGCTGCACCTTCGCTCACAAACAACAGCAGTTGGTCAGTTGAAAGCTGAAATTTTTTTCACGTATTCAGCACTACCTTCATGATTATTTCGCCAGTGCACTTTTCTAATCTTTTGCTAGCTAACACAATGAGAAATGTCTCTTTGACAGGATCTAGAGCACGCACTTTAGTATTCATGTTTTTCGATCTGCCATTTCGTCGACTCATAACCACAGCTGTTTATCTTTTACTACAGCTTTGATCATGTTTTCAATGTTGTTACACACAGTTGGTTTGTAGCTCTATAAGGTTTTGCGGGATGGTAGCTTCCAGTTGGAATTGTATTTATTCCAGAAGCCATTCCATGAAGCAGTTGCTTATCGAGTAGATGAAGTCTCAAATCACAGGCGATTATCATGAATAGTAAATCATAAATTGCGTTTTTGGTGGCACATTATTTTGTTCTTCTTCTACGTCCCTTATATGATTTCGAATTTGGATTTTGTAATAAGTAAAACTTTAATCCATTTACGCATTTAAAGGTTCATATTACGACTTGGTCTTTCAAATTTTCTATTCTATCAGGCTTAAGCCAAAAGTGTTAAACTTTCGAGAATAAACATTTATTAAAGTACAAAAACTTTTAAAAAATACCAATTATTAGCGAATTTTTGCTTTGGAAAAATTGAGATTTTCGTCAAAATGAAAAGTTTCAAATTCGAACTTCATAATATGCAAAACTGTAGTTTTAAATTAGTAGAAAACAAATTCATTGTATTTTGTAGCAAAACGACTCAAACTTTGGAGATAATCTACTTATACATCCACAAGTTCATATTTTAACATGGTTTTTCAAGTTTTTTTATTCTGTCAGGATTCAGTCTGGGGAATTATATAAACTTTAACCTCGTTTTTAAGACCTTTGAAAGCATCAACATATAAACGTTTGCTAAAGTGCAATAACTTTTAAAAGATGAATTTTGGCTTCCCAATATGTAAAATTGTAATTTTAAACTAGTGAACACAAACTCACTACTTTTTATAGCATGATCATTCGAACTTTGAGATAATAGTTGCTTTTTTATTAAAGAATGATCCAACGCTTAATAAAATTAGACATTTATTGCGAAACTTTTTACGTATTCGTAATCATATTACGACTTGGTCTTTCAAATTTTCTATTCTATCAGGCTTAAGCCAAAAGTATTAAATTTTCGAGAATAAACATTTATTAAAGTACAAAAACTTTTAAAAAATACCAATTATTAGCGAATTTTTGCTTTGGAAAAATTGAGATTTTCGTCAAAATGAAAAGTTTCAAATTCGAACTTCATAATATGCAAAACTGTAGTTTTAAATTAGTAGAAAACAAATTCATTGTATTTTGTAGCAAAACGACTCAAACTTTGGAGATAATCTACTTATACATCCAGAAGTTCATATTTTAACATGGTTTTTCAAGTTTTTTTATTCTGTCAGGATTCAGTCTGAGGAATTATATAAACTTTAACCTCGTTTTTAAGACCATTGAAAGCATCAAAATATAAACGTTTGCTAAAGTGCAATAACTTTTAAAAGATTAATTTTGGCTTCCCAATATGTAAAATTGTAATTTTAAACTAGTGAACACAAACTCACTACTTTTTATAGCATGATCATTCGAACTTTGAAATAATAGTTGCTTTTTTTATTAAAGAATGATCCAACGCTTAATAAAATTAGACAACATTTATTGCGAAACTTTTTACGTATTCGGAAATTATCGTTTTTCGTATTCCGTGGTAAAAAAAATGGTCGAAGAGATCTTCGATTAGGAAAATTAACGTGAATGTTTATTAAGTAAAAGTATTAAATTATACATAAAAGCATCTATAAGGTGGTATTTTTAGCATAAAATTGATTTTTGCCATTTAAAGCTTTTATTAGTTCATATTCTCGAAATTTTTCAGTATGACTTATGTGATCAAAACGTTTCTCTTTGTTTCAGTGTGGTCTGTCTCAGAAATGGGAAGTGAGCACTATTGCCTGAGGTGGAACAATCATCAAAGTAACTTGCTGGGTGTGTTCAGCCAATTATTACGAGACGAGAGTCTCGTCGATGTAACGCTGGCCTGCTCGGAGGGCCATTCAATTCGTGCTCACAAGGTAGTACTGTCAGCCTGTTCTTCATATTTTCAAACTCTCTTCGTAGACCATCCTAGTCGACACCCGATCGTTATCCTTAAAGACGTGAGATTCTCCGAACTACGCACCCTTATAGAATTCATGTACAAGGGTGAAGTGAACGTCGAATATTGCCAATTGTCGGCCCTGTTGAAAACCGCCGAAAGTCTCAAGGTCAAGGGACTAGCAGACATGACCAATTTGGGCCCATCGAGGGATTACAAACAAGAAGAACCGGAACAAACGGAACCCACGGAACTAGTTAGTAAAAGAACGGAAGACAGGGAACAGCATATACCAACACCGCCGAAGATGTGTAAAACGCCTGAAAGATCGCCTTCGATAGAACCAGCTGGATCGGACACACCCGGTGAAGAATGCAGGCCCAGTGACATGAGCATGCACAACAATGGTAACAACGTTAGTTCGTGTTCGACACTTGGAGTTCCTTGTAATAGGATACCATCGCCTATTAATAGTGAACCATTACCTGGACCTTCAAATATGCCGCCTGTTCAACAAGTGCCTCTAGTAAGTTTGTTGTCCAAATTTACATATATTGGGTTGGCAACTAAGTACTTTCGGTTTTGTAGTATAAAATAAAACACTTTTTTTTAAACAAAGAATGGTTTTTAATTAATTATGTATTTTCCATTTTGCTCAATGACCTTTTGCCAACTTTCTCTCAGCTGCATGATTTCGCGCTCATCAAATTTCTGGTCCTTATCAGCAAAAAACTGAACCAGGTGCGAGTGAAGGTCATCGTCATTTGTGAAAGTTTTACCATTCAAAGAATTCTGCAAACTTCGAAATAAATGCTAATCAGATGGTGCTAGATCAGGGCTGTATGGGGGATGTGGCATCACTTCCCAGCCAAGTTCCAATAGTTTCCCACGAGTTGCCAAAGATGTGTGAGGCCTTGCATTATCTTGGTGGAAAACTACACCTTTCCGATTTGACAATTCTGGCCGTTTTTCTTTGATTGCTTCATCCAGTTTTATTAATTGTTGACAGTAAACATTAGAATTGATCGTTTGGTTCCTTGGAAGCAGCTTAAAAAACACAACACCTTTGTAATCCCACCAAACTGACAGCATGATCTTTTTTGGATGCAATTCAGCTTTCGATGTGGTCTGAGCTGGTTTATCGTGTTTGCTCCATGATCGTTTTCGATCTATGTTACTTTACAGGACCCATTTTTTATCACCAGTGATGATTCTTTTTAAGAAAGGGTCGGTTTCATTTCGTCTAAGGTGCATATCGCAAAAGTTGATTCTTTGTGTTAAATGAATTTCTTTCAATTCGTGAAGTACCCAAATACCAAGCTTCTTAACTAGCCCAAGACATTTTAAATGTTTTTCAATTGTTGTGCGCGATACATGTAACCTCTCCGCAATTCAATTATGACTTTGATTTGGTCATCATCAACTTCAGTAGGCCGACCAGAACGTTGCTCATCTTTGAGGGAAAAATCTCCAGAACGGAATTTTTTATACCAATTCTGACACGTGCGCTCTGTTAAGCAATTAGCACCGTAAACTTCACATATCTTTTTGTGAGCCGCAGCAGCTTTCTTTCCTTTACGGAAATAAAATAGTAAAATATGTCGAAAATGTTCGTTTCTGCACTCCATTTAAAATTAACCCACAACTAATAGCTTTAATAAAAATCAAGCACTTCTTGCTTCTGAAGTTACGTCAATGTGACTAGTATCACGCGACAAACGGTAAAGTACAGCACTAACATACGTTATACAAAAAATAAAGCAACGCTCTCTATCAGTAAAAACCGAAAGTACTTAATTGCCAACCCAATACTTTACAAAATTGAAAAGACAAAATTTTACCTTCCATATTATTACACTTCGATTAACTGTTTTGTTAAACATTTAGACATTTTCTTCGTTTATGTTCCAAAGTTCTAGAAACTTGCTTTTAGTTCTTTTATTTCGTCAATTTTAGTCTAAATTACAATGTAATATTTCCATGTATCTCTATATAATTAAATACACTGATCCCAATGTGAAACTAATTTTTTAAAACTCCTTCAAAATACTTTCTCTGGGTCTCTGGAATCCACCTATTTACAGCAAGTTTTGCATAATTTATGCTTTGAAATCGAACGCCCTGCTGTAGTTTTTTCAAATGTGGGAACGATTAATAATCACTAAGAACCAGATACGGTGAATAGGGAAAGCAGTTTCCAGTGCGATTCGTTTAAAAAATCCTTTCGTTCTTCGTGTGGTTTGAAGACGTGTATTGTTCTGTTGCGAAAACTCACGCTCCGTTGTAACTTTTTCAAATTTGAAAACGGATAATAATCACTAAGAGCCATATCGGGTGAATAGAGTGAATGAGGAAACAATTCGTTTAACACATACTTAGTTCTTCATTGAGGTTTGAGGCCTTGTATTGTTCTGTTGCAAAAACGGTTGTAATTTTTTCAAATTTGGGAATAGATAATAATCACTAAGAACCAAATGTAGTGAATAGAGTGAAGGAGGAAGAAATTCCCAGGGCAATTCGTTTAAAACATTCTTTGTTCTTCGTGCGATTTAAAGTCTTGTACTCTGTTGCAAAAGCAGGCGCCTATGTAACTTCCCAAACTGTTTCTTGCAAAGCACCTACCATGATTGGTAGGATAGAAGACTAAAGTAATATTTTGCATTAATTGTAGTACTTTCAGTAGGTATTCATAAAAATAATCTGGCAATTCTAGAATACTGTAATCATTACTTTTCCAAACCGACAAGCCTTTCGGTTTTGTGCCATTTTTCAAACTTTAAATTTTTGTTCTCAGGATTGAAGTAAAGCATCCATGTTTTATCGGTAGATATTATAGCTGTATAAACATGTAAAAACTTATGGCTAAGATTCATGCAATTGAACTAGGCCCAAAGCGCTAGAACTTTAGGAGCATCACATAATACATAGCACTCATCATTTAACTCTTGAAAAATTTATGCCCTTTTAAGAATATTCTCCATATCTCTTTCTGACAATAATGCCATTTCAACTGCTGAATAGTTCTGAGCTTATTGACGTATTTTTGAGATGTCCTCAAATACTTTCCGAAAATATTTACCAGACGTGTCATAATAGCTCGGGAAGTGTGTGCTGTCACCCTGTCCTGTGGAACCACCTATCTAGAATATTAGCAAAAGCAGTCCTAACAAGTTTTGGACCACATTGCAACTTCGCTCAGCATTTATCGTCCAATAATCCTTTGCGATGTTATAGCACATTGAATCGTGTAATTTATTTCTCGTGCACCCTAACAGTATAAATAATGCGTAGCAATGGTTAATAAGCTACCAGGTGATCGTGTAAATTTCTTTCCGTCAGCCGACCTTTGACTGTGGTAACTGAAGTCGAATGCTGACAGCCACGATTGTATATTGAATACGTTAGATATTTCTGGTTCCGTTTTTCTGCAATTTCGTTTGTTTATTAATTGTAGTAGACGATCATCTATTTGAGTGAATATTCGTGACAGACATGGACGATACGATTCTCTAAGCGCCTGTTTCTTGATATCGGCGAATGGCATACTTTACTGTTAACGCGGCTAGATTTTTTACCGTTTTGCTTGCTAACACTACCTTCTTCATGCAAAAGTCATTATGCTGAATCGCTTAGCAACGCCTATTCATTTACGACGGGGCATTTCGAACACTGTTATTCACTTACTGTACCACCACAATATTCAAACACAAGCTAAAATCGCATTAAAATTTTCTAAATGATCAAACCTGGTAGGAACGAGCCACTGAGACAGAGAAGGAATGCAATAGAGTCTTTACCTGGTTGGTCATCGATTAAATGTGTTTAATAAATAAATTAGAATAATCCGGCAGAATTGTGGTTGTATATTTTGGGTATAATTACAACTTTTGTTTGTAATACTGACGTTATTTTAGTCTCAGATATGTTTAAGACACAAAGTAAGGTATTGTAAAACTATTTCCCTTGCCAAAACTTCCATGAATGGTCGTGTATATAAACGAATATATTCCATTTCCTTCTGCTATTAATTTCTCCCTTAATTAGTCACAAAGCTGCTTTATTCTTTCCAATTTCATGACCTATATTCCGTCCTTGTCTTGGGACGTCTATATAGACGACTAACTGTACAACTGACATTCAGTCATCTGTAACAAGTACAGTTTTGCCTGTTACTTTGGACGCGTAAAAATCAAATATACATTTTCTATTACAAAGTTACTCGGATTCTCTCTTAATATCGTACAGTCTTGTTGCAAATTGCTTTGCTTGCAAAGACGCGTAATTGTTATTACTATTTAGATCTTATATTTTACGTTCTAACTTGAGGAGAAAGAACGTTTAAGAAGTAAAAGCACAGGTGAACAAAAATGAATTAAATAGCTTAAATTTTTCTCAGGAATCATTTGACCTCGATCGATATATTTTTTTGCTATTATAAAATAAATATAAAAATTTAATAAAAATTATTCTTTTACCAGTAGATCGACAATTAAGTTGTCATTATTTGTAATACAGCATCGCGCAATAAAATTATGGCCACCATATAAATTCAACTTTTTGGTTTTATTTTTATAAGAAATAAGACAAAATAACAATTTGACGTGAACAACTATTTATTAACATTATAATATAATGAAATATATATATATATATATATATATATATATATATATATATATATATATATATATATATACGAGGGTAGTTTAACAAGTAGTGAGAATGGAAAAGAAAAACGAATTTTTAAAATACAAAATAATTTTTATTTTTCAATATATACTCCTAAAAGAGCAATACATTTATTCCAAAGGTGCTCCAATACCCTTATGCCATCTCTAAAATGCGATTCCGGAACGCTTGCAAAATGCTCATTTACGAAGATGATAAGCTCGTCGTTAGACGAAAATATCTTTCCACCTAGTGCCGTTTTCAATTTTGGAAGAAGGTGGAAGTCGGAAGTGGCTAGATCCGGCCAATAAGGTGCATGCCGTAATATTTGGAAATGCAACTTGGACATCGCAACTGTGCTGGTATGCGAGGGAGCGTTGTCTTGGTGAAACAGAATCTTTTTCTTTGCCATTCCTGGTCGTTTAGCACGAATCTCAACATTTAATTTTCGTAGAAGTTCTGCATAATATTGTCCGTTTATTGTAGCACCTTTCTGAAGATAATCAATGAGCAAAATGCCCTTTGAATCTCAAAAAATTGATGCCATCACCTTGTTTGCCGATAAAGTGGTTTTCGCTTTCTTTGGAGGTGCAGAACCACGTTCTAACCATTGTTTCGACTATTGTTTAGTTGCGGGTGTACTGTAGTGTATCCAAGTTTCATCGCAATTAACAAATCAACTACAAAAATCAACCGGATTCCGCTTATAAAGGTCCAAACACTCATTGCAAATGCGCAAACGAGTGGACTTTTGATCAGTCGTAAGCAGTCGCGGCACCCATCTTGCCGAAAGCTTGGAAAGGCCCAATTCTTTCTTTAAAATGTGGTGTACGCTTTCTGTTGAAATGTTTACCATGTCTGCTATCTCTCTCACTTTGAGTCGTCGATCTTGCGTAATAATAATATGGATTTTTATAATCATTTCCTCAAAAGTCACGATTTTGGGTGCTCCAGAGCGCGCTTCATCAACACAGCTTGTTCCACCACGTTTAAATTCATTTACCCATCTACTTATTGTGGCGGATGATGGAGCAGATTCACCTAATGTTTCCCGTAACTCATCTTTTATTTCGGTAGCTTTCATACCCTTAATTACGAAGTATTTAATCACCGCACGATACTCTGCTTTTTCCATTTTAACAAAACGACGTGTTGCTTCTTTTTCAATCAGCTGTCGAAAATAAACTAATCAACCGATTTATTTAAGTATCGGAATGCAAATATATAAATAGGCAACCTAAATTACAGTGCATTTGTTTTACCAATTAGAGCGCCACCTATGTGTCATCCTCACTACTTGTTAAACTATCCACATATATATATATATATATATATATATATATATATATTTAAATAATATGAATTAACGTATTCTTTTCTTTTTTAATATGTCTGGAATCAATATATTTCAACTTCAACAACTTTTACGCCAACCTCATTATGAAGAAATTAGAGTATAAATTACTAAATAATCCACCCTTCTTCAAAAAATATATTGGTGACTATACTATTAACAATACCAATCTGTACAGACAAACAAACTTTAAACTATTTTAATTCCTTTCATAAAAACCTTCAATTTACAAACTTTCTGGATATAAAACACAAAGATAGTAACATTCGCTCAGATTGGTACACAAAACGTACTAATTCAGATAGATATTTAAGTTTTTTATCAAATGTTGCCATTAGTTACAAAATAGATACAATCCATAATTTAGTAGACAGGTGTTATAAATTCTCAGACAAAAACAACATTACGAAAAACAAATGAAATTGAAATAATACTTTCAAAAAGTAACTACTCTCTGAACTGCATAGAAAACACATCAAAATAGACTATTCGCACTCAAAAACAGAGAAAGTAAAACAGAAATTGTAAATACAGACAACACTGGGAATATCACCATAAACAACGACAAACCAAAATTTATGATGTATGTACCACACCTATCTGAAAACCTAAGCAAACTCTTTGGAAGATACATCATTAAAATAACTCACAAACCAAAAAGTACAAACAAACACTTTTTTACCAAAATTCAACATGAAGCACCTAAAGATTTTGTGCCTGTTCCTTTGTGTCTTCGAGCTGAACCTAGTTCTTCATCCTGTCCTAATGGTATCTGTCGGGGGTTTAATAAAACAATATTTAGAATACTATTGATTGGTAGTAAATACATAATACATAGATTAATATAAATAAAACTAGACTAGAGTAAACTAGTACTAGAGTAAAGTAAAATGGACTGTTGGGTCCTTTGGGAATCTTGGGTTGCCTGAAACTTGCTCGAAAGTACTTCTGAAACAGAATTTATTAGTAATAAATTGAACAATTATGGAAAATACACATAGTGTTTTGTAGTAAATATTGTGGTGAGTGATGTCGTCATATTGATATGTCATTAGTGTTATGTCAGGACTTTATGTGGACATTTATGTGGACCTGAGGATACTTGTAGGTTTATATCAAAAATGAGGGAATTGTCGTGGTTCGGAATTTCTGGGAAGTATTTTCTTGATAGCTCAAGAATGAAGTCAGGAATTGTAGGGATTTGTAGGTCATTGTGTAAAGTGGAGTGCACCCTGGTGTACCAGGGTGCACCTATCATAACTCTGAGTGTTTTATTTTGGATAACCTGAATCCTCCTGATGTGTGGCTTCGCAGTATATCGCCAGACGGAAGCTGCATACGTCATGGTTGGTCTGATGGCGGCCTTGCATACCATCGTCTTCAACTTCAGGTTTAGCTTGCTTGCATGCTACAGAAGTGGATACACCTGTACCATGGCTGGCGTTTCTCTGTTGGCCATGTTTACCGTGTGGTGTTTCCAGCTCAATTTCTTGTCCATGGTAACCCCCAGGTATGTTATCTTCTCCTCTCATGGGAAGGTCACGTTGTTTACCTGCAATTCTGGAATCTGGGGTTTCTTTCTAGACTTGCTGAAACATATACTAGAACTCTTCCGAGCATTAATGGTTATTCTCCAGGTGATTAACCTGTTCTCAAACGTTTCAAGTGAGTTTTGCAATCTCCTAGCAGCAGCACCTGGTTGGCATGCTTACGCGAAAATAGCAGTGTCATCGGCGTAGAGGATTTTCGGGAAATCGAACAAGAAGATGTCATACAACATCGGGGACAACACAGAGCCCTGTGGGACTCCTGCTAGGATAGGTCTCAGTTGGGAACACGTTCCATTGTGCTTGACAATGAAGGAGCATTCTCTGAGAAAGGAGTGGAGGATGTGTATTAATGCGGTCAAAGGCTTTGGCCACGTTCAGGAAGAGGGCGGCAGTAGAATGGCGGCGTTTGAAGCCATCAGTCACGTGATCTACCAGTCGGTGGAGCTGGTTGGTGGCAGAAAAAAACAAACACACAGTATATACAAAATAAAGTGCCAATCTTGTGAAGGTAAATATGTAGGGCAAACAAAACAATAACTACATAAAAAGAAATACGAACACAAATACAGTCGAACCAGTAACAAAATCAATGCAACAGACTTATCTAAACATGTTTTAGAGAAGAAACATAAATTCAACTTCAACAACAGCGACATTCTCCAAATAAAAAATAATGACGTATAACTAAGGAAATGATACATACACAAAAATCCTAAAACACTATAAGTGATAGATGAAACATCAATCTTATTGATACTTATAACAACTTAATGTATTTAGAAAAACCAAAAAATAAATCGTCCCTGTATATACAAACACATTAACATGGTACTGTAAAACTAAGCGAAGGCTATTGGATGTTCTGGTCTGGCGTAAATAAGGATGAAGAGCAAAAGCAGGGGTAGCTTTAAAAATGAAGGAGGAATGGATGAAAGACATGCTTGTGGTAAAGGTTTTCTTTCTCTACCTCTTTCATTATTCATTGCGAAGACAATTACGTAAGTGACGTACTCAAAATTAATTAAATAATATAGTTTCGAAAAATATACAAATTAAATAATAAATTCGTATTGCATTCGACTGATCTGGTATTGAAATTTTTATATCGAATCTATCTGGGAAAATGTTCGCTCAGTTGTTCTCACTGTACCAAAACATATCATTAGTTTCATATCTGTATTGCTTTATCACTAGAGAATTTAAATATTAATTGTTAGCCTTGACACTTTCTGTAAAGTTTTTACCCACATGGTATCAGTATTGTTGAAAAAAACTCGTTTCAACCAATACTCGGATCCCTGGACGTGTTTAATACATAATATCTTAGATATTCACATAGGATCTTTTTCTGCAAACACGTAACTAAAAATAAGTATACCGTGAATATATTTTATAATGCAACATGCACATACATACATAACGTAATAATGAAATGACAGCAATGTATTTTAGCGTGTATTTTATTTTGCAACATAGGATGTGAAATACAGTAGTTGAACAAAATTTAAAAACTAATTTAACAAATTTTCAAAAATGTCACCATTGACGGCCAGACAGTATCCTAAGCGATTGTAGAATTCATTTATTGTATTTTGTATCTGCTCTGGAGTTATTTCTCTTGCAGCAACTCGTATTCTATTTTTTAATTGGTCAATATTGTTTAGAGGTTCTCCATGAAAAACTTTATTTCTGATACATGACCAAAGAAAGAAATCGTTTGGAGACAGGTCTGGTGACCTTGCGGACCATTCTACTTCTCCTCCACGGCCTATCCAACGGTTTGGAAATCTTTGGTTGAAAAATGTTCTAACCATATGAGAATTATGTGCCGGCGCGCCATCATGCTGGTACCAAATCTCACCATCAATATTTAAAGCGTGGAGGGCTGGCATAACTCTGTACTCAAGCAATTCTAAATATATATAACCCAGTCCAAACATTGACTTTTTGTGGCCGCTGAGTCCTTGTGATATGATATCTATGCAAATTTTGTCTACTCCAGTAGCGGCAGTTCTGTGAATTTACTTCACCATTTACATAAAATGTTGCTTCATCTGTAAAGCAAATTCTGCGTAGTAAAGTATCATCATTTTGAAGCTTATCCAACATGATTTCACAAAAGTTACTTCTTCTTTCTGCATCATTCGCAATTAGTTCCTGATGGTTTTGAAAATGATACGACTTAAAATGTTCTCGTTTTAGTAGTTTATGCACGGAAGATTTGCTTACATTTGTAGTTTGTGCTAAAGCTCTTGTGAAGAGCATATTATTATTTTCGATTGTTTGTAGAATTTCATCTCTTTTGGCGTCAGTAATAACATATCTTGGCCTATTCCTTTTTTTTTATGATTAGGAACGATGCATCCATTATTTTTATACTTCTGTACTAACTTACTTATTGTAGTTGGACTCGGTCTTGGACGGTCAGGATATGTAATTTGAAACAAATCTGCTACTCTCCTCAAACTCATATTCGAGTTATACCAGTTCACTAATAACAGTTTTTCTTCTACACTATACATACCTCAAAAATAGAGTAACTTATTTTGACATCCTATGTTGCAAAATAAAATACACGCTAAAATACATTGCTGTCATTTCATTATTACGTTACTCTAGCAACTAGTGTATGTATGTGCATGTTGCATTATAAAATATATTCACGGTATACGCTGCAGTTTCAATATAAGAAATCTATAATTACTTATACATTTAATAATTTTAATTTAAATGCTTGTACCTTGGCAACACCTGTCTATTAGGTTATGATTTGTATTTATTTTATATTTAATGGAAACATTTGACATATGGGTGTGCAACTTAATGCGGTTACTTTTTTTTGTAAAAAAATGCCTTTATTTTATAATCAAAATGAATGAACATATTATTTAAAGTATTGTCCATCGGAAGCTACAACTTTTCCCCATCTATCGGGCAATTGATGGATTTCTTCCCAAAAGAACCGTTCATCCTTTGAGGCTAAGAAGGAACTAAGCCAATTTTTAGTCTTCCAATAAGGGCATTCTGCATCGATCGAAATAAATAGTAGTCAGAAGGGGCAATGTCTGGGCTATAAGGCGGGTGAGGTAAATCATCCCAGCCGCTGTTTTCCAAATAGTTTTTAACTGGTCTTGCAACATGAGGCCGAGCGTTGTCACAATGGAATATTATAGACTCGTGTCTGGTCGTTTGTCGGCGATTGCTCTCTTCAAATGAATTAATTGTTGTCTGTACAGCTCGCCCGTAATAGAATCACCAGGTTTTAACGGCTCATAATGGATAACACCCGTCGAATCCCACCAAATAGACAGCTTTACCTTAGCACCATGAATATTTGGTTTCGCCGTTGATGTTGATGGTTGGCCAGGCTTCACATAAGATTTGTAATTGTAATGAATCCATTTTTCACCACCAGTAATGATTCGATGCAAAAACAACTTCTTTTTATGGCGTTCAAGCAGCATTTGCGATATGCAAAATCGTCTTTCAACGTCTCTTGGCTTCAATTCGTGTGGTACCCAATTTCTTTTCTTTTGGATGAATCCCAATGCTTTTAAACGTTTTGAAATGGCTTGGTGAATTACTCCCAACGTTCTTGCAAGTTCTTCTTGCGTTTGACATGAATATTCATCCAGTAATGTTTCCAGTTCCTAGTCTTCAAACTTTTTTGGTTGACCTGGACGCGGTCTGTCTTCAACGTTGAAATTACCGCTTTTAAAGCGTTGATACCATTCAAAACATGATTTTTTGTTGGAGCAAATTCACCATACACTTTTGCAAGAAATCATTGAGCTTCAACTGCACTTTTCTTCCAATTAAAGCAGAAAATTGAAACTTCCCGCAAATGTTGTTTATTTAACACAAATTCAGACATTTTCAATGAGCTCAAAAATAATGTTTTACAAAATTCAAAACAATGGAACTAAATATGGTTGACAGATGTCAAACCAAGAACGGATTGCGTGGTCAATGGTTCTAATCATCAGAAGAAGCAGCCGATGCCTTCAAAAAACGCAATTTTGACTGTATCAACAAACGAGTGGAACAATTGCTTTCAGAGTTTGCTCGAGCGCGTGCGAAAATGTACTAATCTTCGTGAAGAATACTTCGAAAAACAATGAAGTCTTTAAAAGCTATCTACTGTTTTATTCAAGATTTATACATATGCAAAACTTAAAAGACAATCCACGCATTACATCTAGCCTAACAAGTTTGTAATTATTAGGGATTTTTAGTTTTAAATAAATTTAATAAATTCCCAGAAGTTCTTTATATAATATTCATTTTGTTCTTAAGGTTTGTGGAATAGAACTTGCTAGAAATTTTGAGTTCGTATGTAGAATTTTTTATTGATGATTCTACGGGTCTGAGTTGTATATTATTTTTATGTAATTTGGATAGCTCGTAAGCTCAACAATCGAAACTCCCAATGAAAAAGAGTAAAGATTATTATTAGAACAAAACAAACAACATTAAAAAAGAAAAGACTACTTAAAATTGCGAAAATGCGCATATGTAAATTACAAACGACTCTTAGATAATTGGTAGGTTTTGTAAATGTAATGTTTTCAATAAATATATATGCATAGCTATATCGTATATTAAAATAATTGTTTTGCTTTCACAGTCCCTCAAGAAAGAAGTGGACTGGACAGGAATGCCCGAGGAAAAGAATGTTGGGGAAAGTTCGTCGGACTACCCTAGGCATTCCCATGATACGGTGAGTTTAGCATTCATTTTATTCAAACCGTTTATCCGTTGAAATCACTAATCAAAAGTAATTAATGGTCGAATTTCGATAAATTTTTTTGGTGGAGGTGGTGATAGCAATATTATTAATAACACATTAAATGTGCTGCTAATACATCCATAGTTATATAGATGTAGTAAATATTTGTGTACGCTGTCAAGAAGTTGACATTCGTTTTGGCTTAGGAAGTGTAATCTTTTATTTCCAATACCGTCACAATTGTATCAACTCTGTCTGTGTCAAATTATAAAAAAAAAGAATAAAAGACATTACTTTCCTACACATGTTTTTTCTATGTTGAATTTCGAGTGGATAATGCTATGTTCACGAAATAACAGAGGGCAGCACTACAAAACAATCCTTCAGCCAAACAATGAGCGTCAACTTCTTGTTAGTGATTTTATGAAGAGTATACCGCGAAAAAAAAAAATCGAGTAACGTCAAACAAAAGAAAGCAGACACGGCAAGAAGTTGATGTAATGTTTGGTTGCAGGAAATGGACAGTAGAGACTCCAGCTCGCCGCGTTTATATCCGTGCATGTACTGCGGGACATCTTTTCCACATCAGAGCAAATTAACGAGGCACATTCTGTCGCACAGTTTAGAGACGTTAAAATATCGCGAGTTGCAACATCACGCCACTCTCTCCCTACCGGAGCCGTTGAATTTGATGGAGTCGCATTTTAGCGGGAGGGCTCCGGTGGTGCCCCACGATCCTCCCGATCCTACGGATCAACCGCCGACTCCGATGGACTTTGACGTAACTGGTGACGGACCCGGTGTAGTGCTGTGTAAATTCTGTGGTAAATCTTTTCCCGATGTCAGTTCGTTGATAGCTCACTTGCCGGTGCACACGGGGGACCGGCCGTTCAAGTGCGAGTTTTGCGGGAAAGCGTTCAAACTGCGACATCACATGAAGGACCACTGTCGCGTCCATACGGGGGAGCGGCCCTTTCGTTGTGCGCTGTGCGGAAAGACGTTTTCAAGGTCGACGATACTGAAAGCGCACGAGAAAACTCACTATCCAAAGTATGTGAGGAAGTTCCTGTCACCAAGTCCGCTGGACACCGAAGAAGAAAGTCCTCATTAGCACTCACGATTTAGTTCCTTAGACTGATGATATATTGAAATATAAATATATAAAACATCAATGTAATAATAATAATTACAAGCTCGATGAAAGAAAGAGAAATGTTAAATGAGACACCATAAACGGTTGTCGTGATCACGATGCTTCAAATAATTGAGCTTCTGTACCATAATTAGCTAATTCTACAGACATATGTATAACTACTTACTTACTAAGGCGTATATACATATACTGATATATTCAAACAAAAAATATTGTTCACCAAAATTTTTATATTGCCACGTAGCAATCACCATTCTTTAGAGTAGAACGTTACAAAATATGATATCGGACAGCCCGAAAACTTTGGTCATATCCATGATACTCAGACGTTTTATTGATGTTAAGTTGATAGATTAAACAGATGTTAAGAAAACAAATACCTTTCGCACTTTTTTTGGCAAAAATAACACGAAATTACTTCAAATGAATTTATTTTCATTCTTATAAAATGCCAGTCTAAAATCTTTCCATAAAATTTATCATCCATTACGCGTTTAATAACTTTATTTATTTATTCTATATACACCGTGTCCAAAATTCTTTTTTTTTTTGGTATTACGCAGTTATAGAAGATAGCTAAGGGTAAACATATATGCTTTTTACACCCAGAGACCTTTCAAGGACTATTTATTTATGACACAAACAACACTGACCCACAGAAATATATGAAATTCCCACAGTTATCATACAACAGGATCACAAGGCTCTAAATTAAATTTTAACTCAAATGTTTTCGCCGGAATTTTTAAAAAATACTATTAAATGGTTCAGAGTAGCTTTGGTTACTTACAATTTTGAATGTTAAATGTTTTCTATGTAAATGCAAAAACGTTTTTTCACCCGAATTTTTAAAAAAATACTATTAAATGGTTCAGAGTAGCTTTCCTGGTTAGGATTACCACATTTTGAATGTTAAATGGTCTTTCTACCTTCAGCTATAGTCTATGTTGTGACTATGTAAATGTTGCTCGCATTCAAAAACGTTTTTTCACCCGAATTTTTAAAAAAATACTATTAAATGGTTCAGAGTAGCTTTCCTGGTTAGGATTATCACATTTTGAATGTTAAATGGTCTTTCTACCTTCAGCTATAGTCTATTTTGTGACTATGTAAATGCTGCTCGCATTCAAAACCGTTTTTTCACCCGAATTTTTAAAAAAATACTATTAAATGGATCAGAGTATCTTTTCTGTTTAGGATTACCACATTTTGAATGTTATATAGTCTCTACTTTCAGCTACAGTTTATGTTGTGGCTACGTAAATGTTGCTCGCATTCAAAAGCGCTTTTTCACCCGAATTTTTAAAAAAATACTATTAAATGGTTCAGAGTAGCTTTTCTGTTTAGGATTACCACATTTTGAATGTTATATGGTCTTTCTACTTTCAGTTACAGAGTACGTTGTGGCTACGTAAATGTTGCTTGCATTCAAAAACGTTTTTTTCGCCCGAATTTTCAAAGAAATACTATTAAATGGTTCAGAGTATCTTTCCTGTTTAGGGTTACCACATTTTGAATGCTAAATGGTCTTTCTACCTTAAGCTATAGTCTAGGTTGTGGCTGTGTAAATGTTTCTTGCATTCCAAAACTTTGTGAAACTGAAAACTTTTGTTAATAAACACAAAGTGTTTATTAACAAAATTTAGAAAGGATCAAATTGAAATACAAACACTGCAAAAAACGAAATTATTTTTACATCACTCTAATAGTTTTTAAAAATCTCTTCCTTTATCTCCGGTATTATTATATGCTTGCTATTTTCCATACACTTTTATTATCTTATCTACTACCTTTTTTTGATCTATTTTACTTTGCTTGTAAGTTCTGATTGCATATGTCCTGAATTTCTTCCATATTGAATAATATTATTGATCTGTTAGTCATCGAATGCCCTTTTAGTTCTGGTTCAGAATTATTTTTATTCTTCACAATTTTGAAAAATACGATTATTTTAACAATAGTAAACTTGCATTTCTTAATCCTACTTGCAGATTTAGTGTCCTCTTCGAAGACTTTTTTTGCTCTGCCCTGGCTGGATTTCGTTTCATATATTACGGATTATTTTTGCTAATGTACTAACGATATTTATTTTTTTTACGTTATTAGGGTCAGATCGTCTACATTTTATCAGAAATTTTCAATTCAAATATTCTATTGGTAGATCGAATAAATATTATTTAAATAAATTGCAATTCATTGCTTTTCAATATGATTGTTTAATCAATCAAAAAAGGTAAATAAAACTCCTTGCCACATCAATATTCGTATTCTGTATACGTATTTCAAAAACTAAGTTGTCATTATCAGCAGATAATCACAGTGTATCCGCGGTAAAATTTATTAACCAGCAATTAGAATTTTAAAGGGAATCATTCAAATGTTAATAACACCCTGTCTACTACATATCTTTTAGAGAATCACTCATCTTCAGGCGGACTTGTGTTATTAACGAAGGATTCTTTCGTAGACTTTATCGTATCTTTTCGATACTGAAAAATAATGAATAATCATTGCCTCTCTCTCTTGTCCAACACAAAAACGTATTGAACGACAAAGCACGAACGCGTCTATCTCACATGTCGCATGCGATATGTGAGATAGACGATATTTTTTGTGTTGTGTTGTGTTGGACGAGAGAGGGAGGCAATGATTATTCATTATTTTTCTGAATCGAAAAGACATAAGTCTACCTGACGATGAGTGATTCTCTGAAACATGTACAGTAGACAGGGTGTTATTAACATTTGAATCATTCCTTTTAACATTCTTTTATTTGGCAATTCGCCGTGGTGCAAGCGTCTATCTATATACGCTCTGGAAACTTTGTTGCCGACATGCGAAATAGATGCGTTCTCGCTTTGTCGTTGAATACATTTTTGTGTTGGACGAGTGAGGGAGGCAATAATTATTCAACCAGCAATTACACACTTATTGCACTATATTATGTTTATTTGCTATTTAGTGGAGAAAATTGTGCAGAGTTATTCTATGCGAGTTTTACCGCTGATCCATGTGCGACACTGTGATTAGTTACCCTCTGTAGTTGTCGAAACACGTATGCAGAATACGAATATTGGTGTGGTAAGGGTTTTTATTTACACGTTTCGATTAGTTCAACTAATTACAGTCAACGTTAAAATTAAAAATGTCTTTTTAACATCGGAACATCAATTCGCTACAATCAAATAATGCGTACGAGAAACATGGATGCCATTACTAATATAATGCATAAAAAATATAAAAGGCAACTGCAAGAGCTGTGATAGAAATAACCATAAGGTGTATTGGAGTGCGAAACTGTGATGCTTGACCATCTAAAGATCGGACTGTCGGATCAATCTTTAAAATTAGGTGAATTTTTCGTATTTTTTTCTTTCCGTTAAAAATCACCGTAGACTTCTATCACGAGAAAATGATCTTCCAATCAATTGTAGATAAGCTAGCATTCCAGAGAACGGGAGGAGGATTTTTTTTGTTGTATTAGTGTAACAGAAAAGTTTAAAAGTAGTATAAAACATCCGCTTATCATACAATTAATACCCAAATATTACAAGTAGATACTTAAAGACGCAAATAGGTTTATAATACACTACGTTTTCTTTTTCGTTCGTAACTTTGGTATATCTGGAAGAAAAGAAAATAATATTGATAATATCTATAAGTTTTAAAACATCCGTATTATTTTTTTAAGTACCATGTAACACTTGTCTTGGCAGTATTATCGTGTAGAACAGGACTAAACCTTCTTCTACACAACGCCTCATATATTAGTTAATTAATATTACTTTGTTTCTCTCTTTAACCGTTTCATTTTACTTTTTTAAAACAGTTCTCGTCGATACTTCCGAATTGAAATGATTATAAATCGTATTTACATTCACCACAGAGATCCTGTTAAATATAAACCTGGCACTATTTATATTAGAAATTAGAATGTATGAAAACGTTTCTATTGAAAGAATGTAATTTATGTATTTGTGACTAGATATGGCGTAAAACATTTTTCAAATTCTACATCAACAAACAAGTGACTGTCTATCTTTTACAAAGTTTTAATAGAAAGAAAATGTTTCGTGTTTTACAATGAAAAACTACACCAGGCTTTTTTTATTTCCTTCAAGAAAAGATTAAATAACAAAGATAGATTGGAAGATGTATTTTACCATAAATTTGTCAGATTTTTTTTAATGTAAAATTAATGTTAATAGATCTAACCTTCTTACTTATATCCATTTATTAAAAGTTGTTTTACATTTAATAATTTTTTAATTCGATACTATCTTAATTATATTTTTATTGTAGAAACCAATTACATTCGATCAGGTGTGACTATTATTGCCGATATTAAATTTATTAATCTTTTTTGATTATTTATACAATAAATATTTCAAGAATCATCCAGAGGACTACAGTAGGTTATCTTTTTCTGTCGCCCTTTACAAAACTCTCAACTATAGCACTATGTTGTTCTTTGCAGCTTTTTTTTTAATTATTGTTTTCAAATCTGTTCTAAAGTCTTAATTTCAAACTCCTGTACGTATAATTATAGTTTTTATGCAGATTTACTCTCATCGTCTTGTCAAAAGAATATTTCGTACCTATTAATTGATCGATTCTGAACCTACTACAGAAGTGAATAAAATTTTAAATTCGAAATATTTTATTATTCAATATAATCTCTTAATATTTATTACAACGAACTTACAATTCCAGCTCTTTTAAACAAATTTCTTCCATCCTGTTGTGCAAACTCTTAACTGCAAAGAAATGGTCTTTCGAACTCTTTTTTCAGTTGAGGGAATCAGAAGGAATCATATCAAATGAATAATAGAGATATTTAAGTAATCCGAAGCTCAAAATCACGATTTTTGCAACGGTCACATGTGATTTATATAAAGAAAAAAAGTCCTGGGAAAATCTTTTGTTCTTGCTATCTTTTGTTCTTGGTTTTTTCCTCGTAGATTGGTTAATAATGTCAAGTAATACTCCAAGCAATTGATTGCCCTTGCCCAGAAACCAATAATTACCCCATTGCAGCCCCAAAAAACTAAAACAAGAAATCTTCCAGCATATTTATGGAAAGATAACTTCTTTGGCCTTGATCTGAATGGGTCCTTTCAACATTGAGTGTTGTTTTCTTCCTGCATCATAGAAATGTACCTAAGTTTCACCTATGACAAAACGTCTTAAGCATCTTTTTCAAAATAAGCATAGATCTACGATGGTTTTACCCTTAATAGGTGATCAAAATTTAGACATTTGCAAATCCATTTTTCAGAACTTTTTTCGCGTCCAAATCGAAGTGTACCATACAATAGTGTCTCAGATATAAACGATAGTCTTTTAATATCATGTCCAGCATCTATATTTTCTGAAATGAACCACAGAAATTTGTCCTACAAGTCTCTGTTCATTATCTTATCGAAATAAAATTTACTTACTTTAAAGCATAATTTCGAATTTTTTAATTAAGCATATCTCCAGAACTCTGTTTACGTTTTTAATTCCTCAGATAAAGGTATCTAATTATAGATGGCTTGATGCTCTAATTTTTTGATTTTTGTAATTTCGTCCGACATTATATCAAACAACTATGCTTTTGACATTCCCATTACTGGTTACCATGGTAACTCATTACTTTGTTTATGCAAAAGAACCGGCCACATTTGACATTCCCATTACTGGTTACCATGGTAACTCATTACTTTGTTTATGCAAAAGAACCGGCCACAGAACTTAACATCAATACATAAAATAATTCAGTGACATTTCTAATATTCATTGCCATGGCAACGCACTATGTTTATACAAACAACCGCCATCTTGCAGACCAATTTCAATTTCCCCGAGCGTGCCTAGTATCTCGCTTGTTTCCAATAACTGTCTTGATTCAAGTACTGCCGTTGTAAATGAACTGTATTGCTTATATTGGTAGTTCTTCTATAGTTACAATTATTTTATCTTTTCCAATATCGAGACATAACCAATATCGGTTATGTCTAAAAAAAATAAATTGGTTAACTTCACCACGTAAAATAACAATCACATTTCTATTGCCAGTTACCATGGTAACGCATTACTTTGTTTATGTAAAGAATCGGCCAAGGCTAACTTAATATAAATGTGTAAAATAATTACAAAATTTATTGCATGTTTATGTTCTTTCATCCTGTATACATCGAATGAGTTACAAGTAATTTTAAATCATATGTGAAGGGAAACTTTCAAATGAATATTTAATGTTAAAAGTACATCAAAATAAAATACTGCTAGAACTTTTTTAAATGAGTTGTGTGTAAACATGAGAATTTCGAAAATATTTGTATTTTTTTTTAAAGTAACTTTTCGTTGTAATAGATTATAACGTTCCAAGCATACTAAATTAATTGTTTTAGTCACTTTTCGTCTATCCTTTATGAGTTTATTACAAGCACATAATCTTTCATAGCATAAACATTCTTATTTATAAATCGCAAAGAATTCTTTTTCATCCTATGACGTAAAGATAAATTTACCTAATATAAAATATTCGTTGTTTTCTATAAATTATTTGAGCTGTCCGTATACACGCTGGGTATACATAATTTATATAGTTTTTATAACAGTACCCGCATAGATCCGATTAAAAACTATAGAAAGGCTTGCTTGGTTTATAATCATTTTTAATTGGGAAGTATCGAATTCTAGAACGTTGCTGACCACTGACCGGTGACGCAGTGCCATCTGCTAGCAATACTGCGACTTCTATGTTCCTTTATGTTTATAGAAATCACTTACCACGGAATAAATAGCAATAATATTTATACAAAATAGTAATATAATTAAAAATGATAATTATAATATTAATATAAACGATATATACCTTTTTTTGTAAGTGTATATTCAAAGCACTAGACACAGTAGTAGTGGAGTAAGTTGGATTAAAAAAAAAACAACTATACTTTTCGTTTCCTATGTCAGAGAGTATATTTATCATATTTTTAATAGAGAGATATATTGTTGTACATATTGATAATATATACATATTATAGAGTATAGTTATTGTAGAATATTTATTTCCTATAGTTGTGAAAATTAAATGCAAGTGAGAACGCGTACGCACGGGTGTTAAAAAACATTTAAAGAATAAAAAACAAGAGAGCAAGATAGTGAGAATTATAAATAGTAACGGTAGAAATAAAGAGAGGAAAAAAACGACGGAAAGATGAGATAATTTTAAGCGATTTTATTGCTTCGTTTTTCGTGTCATGTGGAAGGCCAGTGGTCGGTCACAATAAAGTAAATCTTCGCTAATACAAAGTACTAAATAATATTATAATCCACTGCAACCGGAGTGCCTCAAGGAAAGACTTATTGAGGAACAAGTCTGTTTTACATATTATTCACAAGCGTTAAGCAAAAAAAAATTATAAAAAAAACAATTGCATCATCAATATTTATTGAAGAAACAATGTATGTGTAAAAATAATCATATGCAATGTATAAAACAGGATCTTACATTTCTGAGATCACAGACTAAGGTGCTAAAGTATTTTGATTATTCCGTAATTCATCTATATGGTTTAAAAACTAAGAACTGTGATGATAAGAGTTAGTGTTACTTGATTCTAAAATTAATTAGATATTCGGACAATATACTAAATTTGTTTGCTAACAGAAAGGATATTATAACCTATATATTTGTATATATTTCACAAATTCATTTGTACTAGAAACAAACAATCAATAGCTAAAGTTTTCACACACCCTATACATGTTTAAAATCAAACATAAACAACCAATCATGATAGAGCATATTTAAAAATATGAAAACAGCTATTACTTAAAACTACAGAAAACTGGGTAATTCTAATATTACAAAAATAATTTTAAAATGTTTAATATTTTGTTGGGCCTCCATTAACTTCCTCTACCTTCCCTAATATGAGTAACCATAATTAACAATAACACTCAATACATTTTGTATTACCCTGAAAATTGCTCCGTCAGTACATTTCTTTTACTAGCTAGTAACAATGTTACTAATGGTTAAAAAGGTTTTACCGCGCACAGGGCCTACATAATTTCGTAATATTGCTCGGGATGGCAATTTCCACTTTCCAAATGTAACTCAGAATTTAGGAAATTGTTTTTTAGGAAGAAAATGTCAACATTTTTGGAACAGATTAATTTGATGATCTGTAAATTGTAGAGTATTTTTGCCATTCTTCCAAAAATGTTTTCTTCAATGATTCCGTATTAGTTATATTGTTATTTTTTATTCAAATATTCCGTCATGTATTCAATCGAATTTAAGCTATAGAGTAAGGCGGTGAACGGATATTATAAAGTAGCCATTCTGGTACAATCTCAGCTGTTCGTTTTTGTTCTTGATTTTGTTGGAAGATCCATTTACCTCCTAACAATATCTTTTCACGTTTCTATTGCAAATATTGTGTTATAATTTGGTAATTCTAATATCGAATGTCACAGAATTTTCAAAATAATTAAAAATCTTTTTTCGGTCCTCCATTAGCGTTCCTTACACTTCCTAGCATTTCGGTAAAGGATTAAATATTCTGTAAAATTGAGAAAATTCTCGCCATTCTTCGTAAAATGTTTTCTTCAATGACTCCTTCTTAGATAAGTTGCGATTTCTGACATTTTTTTCGAAATGTTACTGCACAGGCTCAATCGGATTTAAATACGACGATTAAATTGTAAAGTAGCCATTCCGGTACAACTTTAGATGTTCGTTTTCGTTCTTGGTTTTGTTGAAAGACCCTTTTGCCTCCTCGCAATACCTTTTTACATCTCAAATATGTTATAATTTGATAATTCTATCAAACACAATTTTTTTTAAAATAATTAAAAAGAGTTTAATATTTTGTTGGGCCCTTACAGCTGCTAGTATTTTGAGAATGGATTGAAAGAAATGTTCTGTAAAATTGAGAAAATTCTTGCAATTCTTCTAAATATACTTACCGATCCATAGTATGTTCGATATTAAAGATTCCCTCGTCGATTGCTGATTCACCTTTATGTTTTACAATTAAGATTGCCACATGATTGGGATTTTTCAGGACTGTGAAATTAATTGCTTTATTAATTTTGGATATATACTTGTAAGTCCCGGACAATAAAAGAATTATCAAAACGCGGATATTTGTTAAACGTAGGATTGCCACAGGCTAGGATTTTTTCGGGATTACTTTGAAATTAATTACCTTTTCCTGAATTCTGAATATACACATGTAAGTCCCGAACAATAAGAAACAAATTATCAAAACACGGAAACTTCTATTGAATGAAAAATTGCCACATAACTAGGATTTTCCGGAATTGTCCCTAAATTAACTATCTTATTCCGAATTTACACAGTGAGTCTCAGACAACAGGAAAAAAATCATTAAATCGCGAAAATTACGGTTAAAGTAAACTCTTAAAACATCACAGGACCACCAAAAAATTGAATTACGAATTCATTTGAATTGTAACTAATCCTGTTCAGTTTTCGAAAATTTTTGACCATCCTAAAGGTTCCCGGTTACTATAAAAAACAAAGAGCGACTCGAAACAACAGGCAAAGTAAATACGAATCAAAAAAGGTAAATAAAAACCCTTTCAACAATAATGTTCGTATTGTGGAAGTTTATCATCAGTGCAAGTCTGCTGATTATGACAATTTAGTTGTCAAAACACGTATACAGAGTACGAACATTCATGTGGAAAAGGAGTTTTATTTACCTTTTTTGATTGATTTAATCAACCACAATCTCCATTAAAATATGAACTAGAAGTAAATATAATTAGATGGTATTATTTATTAATTTACGTAATTAAGAAAGACGTGAATTTTTTTAGAACTTGCCGTGTTCTCCAAACTATTACTGTTTTTATTTTTTTATTTTGTAGACTTTACGAAATGATGTTTTGTTTTTCTTTTTTAAGATTTTTATTTGTTCTTAAAACCATTTTAATAAGGCAGTTCGAACCTAATAAATATTTAATAAAGTATATTACTAAAAAGAAAAATTTTTCACCCTAAAATGGTAATTTCCTTCTTACCAATGTGGCAAAGCTATTTATTACAAAAAATAACTATTAACCTCGCTAATAAAAGCTTCTTCTTAAGTTATATCTTGATTTTCTTATTTCTCCTTATGTTTTCTAAATGCACTTTTTTCCGGTATCAAATTCCATACGACTCATTTAGAACCTTTGAACGAGTACTTTTCGAAGCAGCGACAGCAGCTCTAGACATTTAGAACTTTTTGATTACATTCTCCAGTAAAAAAACGCGCTTTAATGATGCATTCTATTACACAAGGAACTACAAATTTCGTTGACTTAGATCTGACACTTGTTTTTGACAAACTCTTGGCATCCAAATCCAAAAATGACTCCACTTCTTGTCTGTCACGCCAACCTTTTAAGCTGTGCATACAAAGGAAAATAAAGGAAAAAATACGTTCACAGAAAATAATTTTATTCATACAAAATATTAAAGTTCTTTTGCCAAACGACAAACGTACATGTTAAGGAAAAAATTTTCGGTTATAGTTTTTGCTGGAGTATTCAATCTGTGGACAATTTCCCTTGATGCTTCAACAATAGTAAACCATCATATGTACATCGCATCTACCCTGATACCGTGCCTACATGATCTTCAAATCTTGGTAGAACTGCTCACCCTGCTCACAGAATGATTACGTTAATAAATTGTAGAGAGTAGAGAAATAACTTGACGTGATAGAATAAAATTAACTACAGTGTTGAAATCAGCTTGTCTATTTAACATAAAACAACTGAAGAATCGAACTCTACAGAAATTGTATTAAAAATTGTTCCCCACTGTTATTTAGCCTAAGAATATTTTTTCTTCGTGTAGGTTTTTTGCTTCGTCCACGTATATTACGCTACGCGTGTTTTTATTTCTTACGATTCAACTTTGTAAATGCGTAAAATGCTTATTTTTCACAAATTTCTTGCAAATTTTTGTCTTACAATAGAACAATACCTCACCGAATGAAGTGTACGAATACTTTAGCCACAATCAATGCTAGAATTTTTAAAAATTCGTAGTTAAAATTCTAAATTATATCAATTTTTATATGAATATGTTGTATCAAAAGTAGATATTGATATTTTATAATTTTCAAGATTATTCAATGTTTATTAGAAGTGAATTACATAATTAACAAAATATGTCAATTTATATTGAATTTCGAATCGTTTTTTTTATATTTGTGCGATGCAAATTACCCAAAACAGCATTTCCAGCAAAGATCTTGTGACGGCAAATTTTTCAAAAATTAAAATATTATTTTAAAAAACTTTTTATTCGGAATTTAATGTTAATATATAATCAAATCAATTATAAATGCAAAATTCGACTTCACACTCTTAAGATCCGTTTAAAAATACATTTACAACACAAACACATTGCCTACCAATTTTTAGTATATTTAATTATAACGCAAAAAGATTAAGAAGGTTATGTGGTTTTTTTTTGTCTATGACGCGTATTACTTATATAACAATGATTGCTACATTACACTTTTAAGAGCTACAAAAGTTTTTGTTTCTTTTTGACGAAGGTCGTTGTTCTTGGAATAATCTAAATTTTATGCATTTTATAAATCTAAAATTAACCCAAAACATGTTCAATTAAATAATCATATTACGTGTTTTTTTCCAGATCGAAAACTTGTGTACTAATCAAACGTTTGCGTTATATCAAATTACATGCTTAATTAAATAAAATGAACAGTTTAGAATATTATGGGTTTGAATTGAAAAGATACGGCCATATCATTATATTTTTCATGCTTTCATCGCTCTCAGCGTTCGAATAGTATTGGACAATTCTAATTTGAAAAAGCACGAAATGAAATGGACATGCAATGATGTCAAGTTACAGTTTAGAAATTAAATTCGAGTGGAATGTAAGTAAAAATATTTTTAAAACAAATTAATATATTACTGTTTCATTACAAGCGTTCGGTAGAACTCCGTTTGTAGTCTACATTATAAGGAAACTAGATATTGTAAATATGAAATACAAAAAAGTCAAATTTTTTAAGTACGCACTTTTACATTTGATACGAGTTAAAAAATATTCTACGTCCCGAGCAGCTATGGATTATAAAACGCATATATGTACTCCTTAAATAAAATATTCAATTCAAAATTGAGAACTATATTAGGTCTACCGGAAAGTTCTGTCCCTTTTTAGAAAAAAAAACAAAATAATAAATTTTTCATACTTTGAATAAACTTTACTGAATAATATAATTACCATTATTATTAAGGACTTTTCTCCAGCGTGATGGCAATTTGTATATTCCATTTTTGAAGAATGCCTTATCCCTAAAGGCGAAACATTGAACCAGTACTCGTCTGATATCTTCTTCGTTTTTGAATTTTGTAAGGACAAAAACCAGTGATAATCGGAGGATGCTAGGTCCGGAGAATATGGTGGATACGACAGCCTAGCTCTGCAAGTTTCTGACTAGTCCCCAAAACAGTATGTAGACTGTCACTACATGAAGCAGTATGACGTTCTTCCTATTGAACATCGCCGACCTCTTTTCTTGGAGTGCTATTTTTTAATTATCCAATTGCTGACAGTACTTCCCCGAATTTCGTTCGGTTTCAACAGCTCAAAATGTATTGGTCCTCGAATATCCCAAAATATACATTTTCAAACATTTTCTTACTCAGGCTGAAGTTCGGTTTAGAGGTGAAGAAGCAGGTTATGCGGATACACAATATGCCCTTTTCCTTACGATGTTTTCATAGATAATCCATTTTTCATTCCAAGTTATCATCCGGTCCAAGAAGGGTTCGATGTTGTTCCGTGCAAGCAGAGATATGCATATAATGACTCGATTATTCAATTTCTTCTCACTTAACACATGTGAACATCTCGACTATTTCCACACCAATCCCAGTTTCCGAATAGAATCCGAAATGGTTTATTGAGCTGTATCAAGTATTTCCGCAATCTTCGAAGTTGTCAAAAAAGGATTTTGCTCTAACATGATCTTGACAGTATCGTCGTCGATCAAAGAAAGAAAAATCGAGATCACCTATTTGTAATTTGGTTCAATTTTTCACCTGGGATATACAAATTCCCATCACACTGGCAAGAAATCATAATAATAATAATAATAATAATAATAATAATAATAATAATAATAATAATAATGTATATATTTGCCCAACAGATCTTTACAATCCTATTACAGGACAACTTTTAAGTCTAATTACTTCTGCGTTGACTTACAGTGAACACTAAATTTTCTAAATACTTTAAATACTAATTAACATTAAATACCTATTTGTAAGATCCACCACCACAAGAAGTATAAACACACCTATACACTACAAACACTGACGTAAAATCGTTGGTAAAGGACTATAGTTTATATCCGCGGCTGTAAAATTATTAAAGTTATTACATATTCGGTAGACCGGCGATCCAATCATTACATTTGTCCTTGGAATGGGCAGACGAAAGGTGTTCGTTATTCTAATCGCTTGCCTGGGAACCAAAAAGTTTAGCTCTAATGATTCTATGTTAAATGAAGTTAGTAGATTAATGTGGCTGTAGCCCCGAGGAGGATAGTTCCCAAACTGGCGAAAGTAGAGGTACTTCAGAAAGTGCCTTTGCACTAATTCCAGCACACGGATATGTGTTTTATAAAGAGGTGACCACACCAATGACGCATATTCGAGTTTCGACCTAACAAAGGCAAAATAAAGTGGTATTATGCTGTCGATTGACGAGAAGGACTTGGTGGTTCTAATTATGAAACCCAAAGTTTTTAATGCAGCATTGGATATATTATTTATGTGGATATTGAATAATAATTTGGAGTCAAATGTAATACCCAAATCCCTAACAACTTGGCATTTTTCTAGGCAAGCATTGTTCAAAGTGTAATTGAATTCGATAGAGGAACCTCTACGAGTGAATGAGACATATCTACACTTAGAAATATTCAAGTGAAGCCCATTATCGGTGCACCATGTCTGGATTACATCCAACTGTTCCTGAAGGTGAGCGCAGTCATCGATATCATTTACTGCGTAATATATTTTCAGATCATCTGCGAATAATAATTTCTCACAGTCTAGAACTTCAGCAAGGTCGTTTATAAAAATAGAAAATAAAAGAGGTCCGAGATTTGATCCTTGCGGAACTCCAGATGTTGAATGAAAAGGCTGTGATTTATGACCTTTGTAGTAGACGTAGTTAGGTCTATGAGATAAGTAGGACCGAAATAGGAGCGCGAGCGACGGCGAGAAACCCACCTTAGCCAGCTTGTGTAGTAATATTGAGTGATCTATCCGATCAAACGCTTTAGAGAAATCGGTAAAAATAGCGTCTACTTGAATGAATCATAAATAATAATGGAAATTATATTATTCAGTAAAGTTTATTCAAGGTATAAAAAATTTTTTATTGTGTTTTATTCTAAAAATGAACAGAACTTTCCGGTAGATCTAGTACATACATATCAATCTATGTATTATGACACAACGTTCAATTAAATAAGATTCTTCATCTGTGATGACCTATTTCTTCCAAACACGCTAGTGTTTTTAAACATCAATTGAAATTTTTCAGTTTCCATTTTCTTTACGTCATTTGCGAAACATTCTGTTTTAACCTAAGTTCGATCTAAATTCTAATTTGCCACATTTATAAATATATAGTACAGAATGTAAAGGAACTAAAAGAGAAATATTAACAATATAAATAGTAAGCATCGTTATCAATAGATGATTTAATAAACTACATTCTCGTGTCTATTATACAGATAACCATCCCAAAACACACTGAATAAAGGCGGATAATTTAAATAGTTTCTTACAATAGGAAAACTAGATTACACTCAATTGTAGTGGTTGCAAACTTTTGAATTGCCTTTACGAAATGTAAAGAATGCAATCTAAATAAACGTCTATTTCTTAGTAATTCTGTAATTTTATGCCTACGTCTCTTTCTTTATAAAACGTTCCTTGCATCTTATATTTAACTTACCATTTTTAATAAAACCCAAATCTTTAGTTTAGATAGATTTATATTCTAGAAGTATGACACAATATGGCAGACACTAATTTTATAGGTAACTTCGTGGTATAGATGTTAAATTAATTATTCACTTTTGACAGGCCACTTATTTTAATATTTAGTGCCTTTAATAGACATGAATATGACATACGCAGGCACATAAATCTTATTTACGATGATTTGAAGTCTCCTTAGATATTATATTAATTTGCCTCTGGTACGTATCTAGTACAGACAAGTATATTACATACCACAGTGTTGTTGTTTAGCTTTATTTTAAAACCAATTAATATATTCCCGTTACTTATACGCATTTGGTGGAGATTCGTTTGTAGCCTATATCACAAAGAAACTAGATATTGTAAGTATTAAATACTTACTTTTGCATTTATTTGAAACAATTCTAAAAACTACGGAGAGTAAAACTCATGTCTGTACTAAATGTATTCAATACAACGTTAGATAAGACGTTGAATTCAAATTTTACAATATGAATGTATGTATTATGATATAATATTCAATTAAAGAAAGTTCTTAGTTCATGATTTACAGAACCTGTTTCTTCCAAACACGCTATTTTGAAACTTATCAACAAGAAAATTCTTCGTTACAATCATTTACAAAGTAATACCAGTTCCGTTTTCTTTACGTTGACATTTGTGAAGCATCACACTGTAATATAATTAAACAATATCTGCTTTAACCTAAGTTCGACTTAAATTATAATTTAACACATTTATAAATATACAGCATCAACTCCAACTCTAACAGTTACGTCGCCCCGGGCAAAAAGACAAATCGCCACCCTTTAAGAACATATATACATATATATATTTAAATAAAGATAAATATTTTCTATTTTCAATAAAAATCATATCATTTTATTTAAATTGTAATGTAAGCGTATATAATATTTAGAAAGAAACATGTAATATAATATAATATTGATAATCAAGCAGTACCAAACAGTAAAAATGAATTAAAAAATACCTGTATTACCCACGAACTGTTTTAGCTACATAATTTTTTACATTTCCAAATGCTATTAAAAATATTTATCATTGCACAATTAAAATGCCATTTTGAAAATAAAACAAGATAACATCTAACTACGCAAATATCACAGAAAACTTTTTTCTCTCACTATCAGTTGTGCAAACTTTTTTATTCAATCTTTTAAATTTACTTCATCAGTAATTTCATTCTCCATTATCAAAATGGGCAAACCATTAAGACGGGTCTGTGTAGTAGTCGAACGTATGTAGTTCTTAATTAATTTTACTTAGCGAAACTCGTTTCGCCACTTGCTACAATTGTTGATATCATTAGTAAGGTTTGGGACAAAATTTACCTTTGTAATTAAGCTTAGTACATTGCTTGGGTTTTTTTGCCCAAAAGCGCAGATTACTGCTGAAAATTTCTTTGCTAATTCTACCCCATTTATGTCAACAAAATCACCATCAGTTAAAATACGTTCTAAATTTTTACAGTGTTTCAGTAGCGTTTATTTGGACATGGTATTTAAATCGTATATATTATATAAGAATTGAAAATAGTTATTATGGCTACTAAGTTGTCCAAATCCAGCATCTAGTGCATTTAGTGTTTGCTAGATTGTAAAATAAAAAAATTTATTTTATATTTTTCTTTAGGATCTTCGATGGCTTCCTCTGGTGGTTCATATGAGAAATTAATTTTTCTTCTTCTTATGCGGTGTCGTGGTATTGTTGATCTAAAATTAGCTTCCACGTCAATTTTGGTAGCAAGTTCTTTTGCATCAATAATAGTTTCATCCAAAGACGAATCCGATCAAAATATCTTAAAAAATATTTTGCAATTTTGTAAAAGATCAAGTGCAGAAAGTAGTTCAAAATCTTTTGTTTGCATCAGCTTGCTTATTGGTTTAATGGAATTTAGTATTTTGTACCAAATAACTAATAAACACAAAAACTGTTTAATACAATTTAATAAACCCGAGGCCTCGTCTCTGATTAAATTATCAATTCCTTGGTTTTCGTAAATACTTAGCAAGGCATCGTATACATCTCCTAAATCTACTCTTAAAGCCTTCAAGGCCTCTATCCTACTCTCCCATCTCGTGTCACTCAACGGTTTCAAAGTTAAACCTTGAGCAGGTTTTAAAAGTATTTCCCATCGAAAAGTAGATGCTGAATGAGGAAATTTTTTAGACCATGTTGAAGAAATTAACGGCTTCCAAAGATGCTTTTGCCATATCATTAACAATGAGATTGAGATAGTAGCTACTACACGGAACATAGAATGCTCGCGCATTATATTATTTAATTCTAGATTGCACTCCTGCTTTATCGGCCGTCATATTGGACCCGTTGTCGTATCCCTGCCCTCTGACATCCTGCAAATTTAAACCCAAGTCATTAAGTTCTCCAATTATAATATCAGATATTTGTTTTTCTGTGGATCTTTCGACTGGTAAGGAGCCTAAAAAGTTTTCATTAATTTTAGTTTCATCAGCGTCAAATTTATTGATTGAAACATATCTGATTACAGGAATCATTTGCTCTACCTTACTAATGTCAGGAGTACACTCTAAAATTATGGAAAAAATATTTGGATTTTTTTATTTCATCAATAATATGAGACTTTACATATTGATGCAGCAGATATATTATCTCGTTTTGTATATTTTTCCCGAGATAGTGAGCTTTAGTCTCTTTCTTTTTGAGCACTCTACGGACGTACTCTTCTATAATGGGATCAAATTCAGGTAGCAGCTCAACTATTTTTAAACAATTTGTCGCTTGTGTCTTGAAAACCAGACCACTTTTACCAATCATTTTAGTAACTACTACGATCCTTTGAAGCACCTCGTTCCAATGATTTGTTTTCGCATTAATAATTGAGCGGCCGTATCTCTATTTATACATTTTATTTCTAACCCTTTAACATTAGGTTCATTTCTAATCATGATTTTTTGGACCTGAATATAATATTTGGAAATTTCATGCTTTTTTAAAGTTTCGCCGAGATGCTTCCAACTTTTAGAATTCTTATTTGAAAGAGAACCAACTAACACAGCCGAAAATTTTGCACCAGAAGTAGTAAACGCAGTTTTGTGATAGAGGTCTAGCTAGTCTCGTAAAACTTGCTCTCCATTGCTTAAAATTCGTGTATAATAGTTTGCGCTAAAATGTCGACCAGTGACATTGGAAGAAAATTTGTAATTATGCAATGGTTTGGGTGGATTTCGCCTTACTTAAAAACTCCTAAAATTCTTGGCCACAATGCTGGATCGGCACTCCAAAGTTTGTAGAATATTTTTTGTGAATGTCACGTTGGCGTCAATTTTTCCAGTGCTTTCATCTGGTGATGGTAGAGTCAGAATGTCGTCAGTTTCAATTAATTTAAAAGCTTAATCCATTTGTTAGTCATCATCCTCTGACGATTCCGTATTTTCTTTTATAACCAGACTTGGTGTTGAATTCAAAGAATCGTCATTTATTTTGGTACAAATCTGGCTATAATTTTTTAACGCGCCCACTTGTTTTTGACTTTCGACTTCCTTTTCCAGCCTTCATTTTTTGTACTGGTAAGCAGACAGTTTTCTTTAACCGTCAGACACTCTGCTCAATACAGATTACATATTATGCGTATTTTATAATAACAAACATTTCCGCAAATCATGAATTGTCATTAAAAATAATTTTATAATTCTTGATTTTGAGATTTTAGTTAGCTCAGTTATTCAAATATATTATTATAAAACGTATTTTATCGAAACCATGAACTTAATAAACGTCTTATATTATTGATTCAAATAATTATTTCCATAAAACAAAAATATAAAGTAATTACACCCATAGAATACATTCAAATTTGATACAATTCAATAAACAGCTTTTTTGTATAAATAAATAATATTTTATATAAAAACGCTTTCATCGTTATCTGCTTCTGGGTTTCCGGGCTGGAACCGCGTCACTAGTATATCTGCCGACGTTTCGTGCCCATTTGTACTGCACTGAAACGAAAAAAGGTTTCAGTGCAGTAGTTCAGCCCTGAAGATGTCCCATACAAACGGGTACGAAACGTCGGCAGATATACTAGTGACGCGGTTCCAGACCGGAAACCCAGAAGCAGATAACATGAACCACGACCGCGGAAGTCTACGTACCAAATTAACGCTTTCATCGTTTCGATTCAATAATCGATGTATGATAAACTAGTAACTATCGAACAAAACAACAGCTCAACTATAGATGTACTTACCTTTAAACATTAAGAAATCCCACTGAAGTAAAATTTTATGAACTTCCACTTGTTATCTCTACCGTCGTCGTAGCAAGAATAATGCTATTCTGTGTTGAAATCGGTGTTTTATAATTACAAATAACAAGCAAGTCTATGTATGTTAAAAAACAGATTGAAATAACGGTCTGCTCGCGTCTTAATGCTATTCTGTTCAGAGAACTATGTGCATGTTCAAACAAGTTCAGACTGCGTCCTTTACAAATTCTGTGTTAATTTTTCGCTAATAATGTAAATATTTTTAACTTTTAGACATGAACAATATAAATACGTCACGCACTGTAAATTTTTAGCGAACGAAATAATCGATATGTGAAATTTTCTATTAATTGGATATTTTTCTCACATTTACAGCCAAAATACCGCCCCCAAATTTTTGCACTCCGGGTTATCAATAGACTTTTTTGGTACTTCATTCTCCTATAGATTACACAGATATCTATCCCAAAGCACAATGAACAATCGCGAATAATTTAAAAAGCGTCTTCTAATAAGAAAAGTAGATTACACTCAATTCTAGTGGTTGCAAACTTCGAAATTGCCTAGACGAAATGTAAAGAACGCAATCTATGTAAATTAACGTTTAACATTTGCTAATTATTCTTCTGCAAATTGTATTCATAGATTTCTCACAGTAGTACTACAAAATTATACTCGAGTCCTATATTTATCTTAGTATTTTTAATAAAGTCTTTGGTTTAGAATCAAAAAATCTGTATATTAACAATTTATGTTCTGTAAATATGATACGATGTAGCCACCACAATTTTATAGGTAACTTCATGATGTAGATGTTGGATTACTTATTCCTTTTGAAAGCCTACCTTTAATAGACACTACGAATGTGACATGACACAAACAAAACTTATTTACGATGATTTGAAGTCTCCGTGTGGACTTTATATTAATTTGTTTCCCATAGATATCTAGTACAGACAAGTATATTACATATCACAGCGTTGTTTAGTTTTAATTTTTATTGGTTAATTTTAGGACGCTTAAAATACAGATAAAATAGATTACCGAACACGAATTCCCCATGCTATTATTTCCTTTTAGCAGTAACACTAACTCTGTCATCGACATTTTGCAAACTCGTTCAACATCAATAGAGACATTCGATAGTAACAAAAGTAAAACGAAAATTTAAAGTTATGAGAGGTATTGGACTGATGCACTACATTTTGAGAAACGGGATGGTTTCCAGCAATTTTAAAGCGATATCATACATAAGCGTAGGTAAATTTATAATATTTCTTAATCGTAGGGAACACAATAAATAATAATTATTATTAAAGAGTTGCAGATATAATCTGTGATAGTCTGTGATGAAACAAGTTTAGATGTTGATTCTCTAAGTTTCACGTATATGTGTAAATTTATAATATATATTTTTAATAATCGTCTCTTCTTAATTTATTTAGTTGTTTTCTCTATGTGTGTTTTAGTTTATTAATTCGTCATTGTTAAAATATTAATCGGTCGAAATAAAAAAAGAATATTTACTTATATACAGTGTGTACAGAATTTAAACTTGCACCAAAATAATAATTTAATGCGTCGAATTTGTATCATAACTAAAATACCACATACGCTTCATTTTTAGCAAGAACAGTTATTAAAAAATATATTTTTATGGTATAAATAATCTATTCTAAAATACAAAATGCACCTTTCAACAAAAAATTTACTTACATAGAATTTACATATTCAACACTGCGCAAACACCGCTTAACTATATTTAAGTACAAAATTTAAATATTAAAGCAATATTTTGACGATTAAAAACTGCGAACGTAATAATGAACACTATTAAATAGTACTACTCTCTGTTTCAAAAAAAGAGAGGCAACTGTCTGAACAGATACCTAAATTACAACCTATAAAAATGAAAATTTAAATAGAAAATTAAATAAATTAGTAGTATTCGATAACCTACACATTAAATTTCTTTTTTTATGTGGGTAAATAAGATATTTGTTTATAAAACATGTAATTCTATTTATTAGTTTAAAGAGGTTCAAATAGTACGTCATTATAGATACGATTATGTGATATTGCCTTGGTTTCAACCAATGAGAATAATCGTCATTTGGGTCTGTTCAGAAATTTGTCTCAAATATAAAAACGTTATCATTTAATCTGGTACGTAGGCTTCCGCGGTCGTGGTACATGCTATCTACTTCTGGGTTGCCGAGCTAGAACCGCGTTGCTTGTATATCTGCCGACGTTTCGTACCCATTTGTGTGGGACATCTTAATCCCAAAATCCCACAACTTAATACACAGCTTACATCATCTCTCCCCCTCTCTAAAGCCCATCTACTCTATATACAAGGTGTTACTTACCGCACCAGTAGGGTTCTTCTCAAAAACAACATCAAACCATCTTCAAACCCCATTCCAAATTATCTGACCCTTTTTCTGTAAAAGACCATGTTTCTTTAGAATCACCTGGTGTGTACCGGATTCCTTGCTCATGCGGCAGGGTATATATTGGTGAAACAAAGGGGACTGTTGGCACTCGTGTTTCTGAACATGAGCGTTGTACTAGTCGTTTCTGCACTTGCCGACCATAGGCTAGAAACCGGGCACCATCTCCAATTCAATTCGACCAAGATCCTGTCCCGCACTAACCATTGCTATGGTCGCAAAATCCGTGAAACTATAAAGATCTCTAAGCACCCCAATAACCTTATCCGCGATGATAGCTACCCCTACACAACCCCTGGCAATCCTGCATCTCCAAACTACCCAACCGCAACCGTAATGCTCCATTGACCCATGATCCATTACCCATATATAAACCCCTCCACCATCGACTTACACCACTTTCAGTGCAGTAGTTGAGCCCTGAAGATGTCCCATACAAATGGGTACGAAACGTCGGCAGATATACGAGTGACGCGGTTCCAGCCCGGAAGCCCAGAAGCAGATAACGTTATCATTTGATTGTAGAATCATACTGCACAGGATATTTTAAAAGAGTGAATCGATTTCGTAGTACAATACTTTGTTAATAATAAGATATATTGCCCAATATGTAAAGCCCCCTAATTACAGGACAAAACGAAGAGAAAAATAATATAAGATACAAACGAAACAAATTTGATATTAAACTCCATAAATAATAAATAGAACCCAAAAATATATGCTCATCAACAAAAATTTTAAAAAAAAACAAAAGAAAAAATAAAAAACACGGTAGCACAACTTTAAAGTCGATATCAAGAATACGTCGGAGTACACAGCTTCAGCGTTTTTAATCACTTGGATTAATGAGGATCTCCATAAAATATTTATCCTCGACGTCCGATGAACAAATGCAGAAAATTGTTGAAAGGTCATGCGTCGAACATTAAAATTAATAGCAGAAAGCAAGTCAGGACAGTCACTCTGGCCGCTAATTAATTTATGCAAAAAAATGTTGCTTTCTTCGATGCGACAAAGATGAAATGCTAAGTTGTTCCTGTAAAAGAAATAAACTCAATCCCTCTATTCAGATAAATACCAGTAGTTTTATAAAAGAAAAATTTGAAAAATCTACGTTGAACTTTTTCCACATCGAATTTTCGGGTGTCGTAAAACAGGTACCGAATAAAAGATCCATATTTAAGCTTCAAACAATGACAAAATATAATGTTTTGAGTATATGGGTGTTATTGAAGAACTTGCTATGTCGCGAAATAAATTCTTTGCGATTTTCCAAATTGAATTTTATAGGTGCAAGTGCAAATTAAGTTTAAATAGATGAGCTTGATTGCATATCACAAGGCACGCCAAAAATCTGTGTATAAGACATCTATTTGTCCGTACTTATTTAAAGCCTCACATTTATACTGAAAAAGAGTTCATTACGACCATCAAGTTGACTGCTGCTAATGTTAACTAGTTTATTGGATAATGGAGGTCATAAACTTGACCTTTAACATATCCCCATATGATATAAGAAAGAAATATCCAACAGTAAGGTCTCGCAGTCCAAGGGCAAAGAGCAAGAGCTTAGGAGACTTCTTCATTTAAAAAACTTCGAACAGTCAGATGCCAATGCAGTGGTGTCTCAATTTTCTTACGCTAAAGTATAAAGTCGATTTTGGAGTATATTTAAAATAGAACTGTTTTGTTGCGGTGCTACTCTCGAAGAAAAATGTGGTATTCATAGCCACTGGCGGTTCACATAAGGTATAAGAAACAAAATTATTAATTGTGAGATCTAAGGATCTCGCAGGTTAAGGGCAACGAGGAAGATCTTGGGATACTCATTCATTCAACCAAGATTGAATTGTCATATACCCATGCAGCGGTGCTTCAACTTCTTAATTAAAATTAATTGATTCGAATTTGCTTATGCTAAAGCGAAAAATCGACTTTGGAGCGTATAGAAATAGAACTGTGCTATTACGGCGCTACTCTCGAAGAAAAATAGGGATATAAATCTTGTTCATAGACACCGCAAGTCGAATCGCTTTCGAAAAGCAAATTGTACAGCAACAACCAAATTTATTTTCATGATTTTGGGAATGGAAAAAACCTTTTCCTGTCGACTTACTAATTCGAGGGTAAACAAACAACTGAATGGTGTAATGGGACTAACAAACCTGTAGCGGCCATTACGTTCGACACAAAAAAAACTGCCTCCTTCAAATTTTCAGTGACTCATTCTGTTATAATACTGGAGGACCGAAGCATCATAAAATCGATTCATTCTTTTCGAATTACCTGTATATTAGAATCTTAATATTAATTAACCGTCAATGAATGTGGTCTCTTCTAACCATATTATATTGAATGTTAAATTACGATTACTTGCGTATTTCGATACCGATCTGGGTTGCCTTTAAATCTATAATACGTTCAAGAGATGAAAATATCATCGTTTGGTGTCTTGAAATTAAAGGTTTTACTTACCAAGTGACTGAATGTATTGGAAGGATTTTCACATGATATAGGCATGAATAGATTATCAAAACATTGTATAATAAAAAAGAATACTTCGGGGCAATAAAATACATTATAACACAACATTTGATTTTATTTTCGAAATTTCCCAAGGGCAGCGAATATGCAAATTGAAATGTAATCGCAATCTTGCAATACTCTCAATTTACAAGAGTTTTTTTTTCCCCCTTTTCAAACGCCATCGCCAATAAAATACATTAAAAATCGTTGAAGAAGTTGCCGAGCAACTTGATTTTGATCTCATTAGATGATAAAACAACAAAATTCTGTACACACTATATATAATATTACAATCGCGAATTTTCAATTAGGAAAAAATTTACATACCGGTTGCATAGTATATACACGTGTTAAAACATATTATTAATAACATTTACACATTATTATTACATATTATACTACTTGTATTCTCAACTGATAAATCGGTAAAAAGGTTACATTATTTTATAGTAAGTTTTTTATAATTAGGTACCCTTTCTATGGTAGCTCAGGGCCACTCACTTCCAATATCAATAGAACTGTTATATTACAATAAAAGTAGGTGTAGCATACAATAAAATGAGCACGATAATGTGTTACAAATGTACTTACTCAATGGTTTATTATATCTCCTCCTTTTTTTTTCAAACGATATATGTATATTGTTCCCTTGCAGTGAGTTCGCAATGCACCTTATATGGGATAATGATGTGAGTTTTATTGACATTCATACACATTTCACAACTTTTTTGCAGCCACTGTGTTTAACACGATTACCTTGTTTGTACAATGTGCAACAAATTGACTGTGTACCTGTTCATTTTATAAATGTGAATCGTTTAACTGACAGAAGATTCATCTTAATTGATCAAATTAAGCTGAAATACCTGGTGCGGATTTATTATGATTGGCACGAACTAAAAAACTTAAATTTTTATTTGTCTGTTTTCGAATATGTAACATAGAAGAAAAGGTGTAAATATGTTCAAGCATTTTTTTAGTTTCCCGAAATACATACATCACATTTATACCCCAAAAACCAAGAAAATGGTACCACTTTAGCCAAAGCTGGATTGCCGTATCTGCCCGACAAAAGTATTATACAGAGTGTTTACTAAACGTGCTGTAAACATTCAGTGGGTTATTTTGGACTATTTTTGTCCTAAGAATAGGAGACGTGCTTCGCTTCGGAGATACAGGGCTATGATAATATGAGTCGGAACAAAAAGATCTACTTACGACAACAACGCAGGAGCAAATATTTCATTATTAAATTCAAAAGAAGCTTCGCGTCGACGATCTTCCTTCTATCAACCAATGTTTGGATGAAAGCATTGCTATATGTGCCAGTATATGGAAAAAATAACATAGGAGCCATCATTTTTCTACCTCAAATATTTCAGAAACCTCTTTTGCACCCCTTCCGTAAGAAATGTAGATATAGATAATAAGAATACTATATTATTATATTATCTGTGACTTTCTTTCTCTTAGATAACATGATATGGAATTCTATCATTTTGCGAGAGAACTAAAACACGATCAAAACAAATATCTGCTACCAACAAAATATTTATATGAAATTGTAATTAATGTAAAAAAAATAAATATCTTTTAAAAACGTAGCCTCCTTTTCAACCCAAGCATACTTCACAAGAATTCAGTTATACCAAAAAAGCCTCTGATCCATTGTTCTTCTCTTTAGTCTTCTTCAAATTTTGATTGACAAAATAAACATAACGCATCCGTTTCATCGGGCTTTAGATTACAAAAGAGTTGATTTTTGTCAGCTAGTTAAAATTAAATTTCGAAATTACTTTCAGAAGAATTCGCCTTTTTATTAATTCCCTTTTTCTTTGAAGCTCCTGCAGATTTCTATCTAACTTTCAAAGTTGATTCTAATTTTATATCTTTTTATATTTTCAGTATTTTTTGCTTTATTGCAAAATTTTATCGGTTTTACTTATAAGGAGAGGAAATTATCACTGTTGAGGCTTTCTACCATGGTTTGCTCGTTTCGTTTTTAAAGAAATTTCGAAGGAAGACGCGAAACTCCTTTTTGAAGCATAAGTTCAAGGTACTTGTTGGAAATTATTCTTGGTCTTTATCCATTATTCGTTTGGCAACGTGCATTTATGTGACGCTAGTGGTTTAGTTTCGCTTGGATATACCCGACTGTTTATCTAGTTTATGAGTTTCAATCATAAAACAATGAGATCGTCACAAGGGAATTGATTATACTTCTGTTATGGTCGATTCAGGTAATGTTGGTTATAGTTTTTTTTGTGTTTCGAAGATTGAAGTTTTTGTGCATTGAGGGAGGTGGCAGGAAAATGATAGTAACTTAATTCTATCTTCTAAGATTAACTATATCTAGATTGCGAATTCGTCATATTAACCATCGAAGATTAATAAAATACGCTTTTGCTGGGCTTTACCGTTTTAAGGAGATGTCCAAACTAACCCACTTGAGTAGACGTTACCTTTCATTTGTTGTAATTTAATATTTTTCCTATGAAATATGAGCATTGGTGGTACAAAGTCTTCACCAGTAAGCATACATATAATTGTCATTGTTAAAGAACATTTTCCGCCAGATATTAGAAATGCTATCTGTTTTTCTCCTTTACTTTATTTTGCACTACTCTTAAATTGGGTTTCATCTACATTGTAGACAAAACTAATTGAAAACTTGTATCTATCTCTTCCAAGTGCTTGAAAATTGTAGCAGGTTTTATTTGTTGAATTCTTTAGCTTTTGCTAACATTGTTTCCGTGAAGCATCTAAATGATGAAATATATCTATGTATGTCATTCCAAAGAAAATATTAAGCAAACTTTTCTAGCCTATGAAGACTTTTCTAATGCTTGTTTTAAATTAATCCGAACCATAAAATTTAGCTTCCATCCATAGAATTTTGCCACTTTGTCTTCTAATTTGAAACTTGACATAATAACTCAACTAATTGCCTCATCAAAACTTAAATATCTCTTTCTTGCTAAAGACTGTAAAGTAACTCTTGGCACATGGTACAGATTTCAACTGGTTTTAATACACCCATAACTTTTTGCTCAATTGCTTGTATAACACTTGCTTCATATGTTCAGCATGATTTTCTTTCCGTACCTTTTTTATGGCACCTTCAGCTTCAAAGGGACTTTAAAAAATGCTAGGAGAATATGATATTGCCATCAAATAATGAAAAGCTGACATTTGACTTTCTGTAAGTGCAAATAGACGTAAGATATTTTATATATCGCGACTTTTAGTGGCGTCTAAATTGTTACTGAAAAGTTTTCAGTTCACGTCGGTGCTCTACCTTACAATTTCATAGACTTCTATATTACATTGGTGCTCTAGTGATTGCTCCTTCCAACTATTACCAGTAGATTGAGCAAATTTATAATATAGATATTAGGGTAGCCTAGGTTGTCCCCTCTACCACAATAGCATAAAGTAATCTAAGAGATATGAAATATTCTTTTTGCTAACTCATTATTTTCATGCTCATTTCCATGAATTTAAATCTTATCTCAAGCAGATTTCAGTTCTAAATGTTTAGGGTGCATCATAAATCCTCTGTTGGTTCTCCCAAAAGTCGGCAAAAATGCATTATCCAAGCTAAATTGCTTCTATGTTTCTGTATTCCATATACAGCGCATATAATGCAGCCTCGAACGTAAGCGTGCTCTCAAATATGTTTTGGTTCCATATTTTTAGGCAAATCGTAAATCCTCTTTTGTTTTACCTAAAAAAGGATTCCACAAAGACGCCAAATTGGTTTCATATGTTCATATTCCATATACAATGTAACTTTTAAGTTTTTTGCCACGTCATTTATTACGCAGATTAAATATCAATGAAGTCAGCACGCCATCTTCTGGAACATCTTCACTCTCCTAATATATGAATTGTTTAAGAAAATTGGGAAATGTTGACTCGATCTGTAATAAATTACATATACAGAGTGAACAATTATGTCTACAGTTGATATTAATGTAAGATTGTTAATAACTCTCATAACCTAGTTATTTAAAACATTCACCAACGTACAAAGATAAAAACTCCAACCTCGAGATTTTGTGTTGCCAACTGTAGACAGATAAAATTGCTCATGGTGTAAAATAAATATCTAACAAGTATTTTGTTTTTGTAAATATATACAAAGCCTAAGAGAGTTATTACTGTAGTTGTTAAAATACATGCATTATATTATTGGTTATTTCACAAAACTTATTAGCAATAATATTGGTTCAAACTTAATAAAATATTCCAAAAACATTTTAAAAACATTAACAATAAAGGTAATCAGGTTACGTTCTACCATCAATTAGTTGTTAATGTATATTTTATTAGTTTAAGAGCTATTATGTATGTATTTCAAATTTTACACAAAATCTTTGGTAAATACAGTACACGTCAGGACAGTTGACGAGCGGTGGGTGTAAGTTCGCACAGCATTAATGGTGCAAGGTTTTACACTAGGTTTAACTAAGTATCAAGACACCATAGAACACAAAGGGCGTGTACGTTTTTTAAAAATGACCACAACACAACCCCACCATTCATCTCCACCACCTCTTGTGGCGATTACAGTACAGACAAATTTTAGTTTTTCAAAAATTAAATGTATCTTCGTTTCGGAATTTTTCAAATTATTGTATAATATATGAAGTTTTCATTTTATTTATAATGCTCGTCAGTTAAATATTCAGTACCTGAAGCATCGACGATTCATTCACATCATTTTCAGAGTTCAATTGTCACAATTTACATATTTGTATGTATATAAATGTAGTAGCATGGCTGTGGATTTTGAAGCAATACTCAAAATGTGTACAGTTAAAGCAGTTACTTTGTTCCTTACGGTTTCATCTAAATATTAACAGTACCTAAAGTTGTAGCACATTATCGTGGATCGTTATCAAACTTTTATACTAGATTATATTTTACAGGTTACAACAAGTTTAGATTTTTATTACGATATAATAACATATAAAAACATACTGGAATTATTTACAGATATTACTTCTACTATGTTGTTGAGTGCCAACTACCAATAAGTACTGTTAGGTTTTCAATTTAATAAAAAAGAGAACGAGATAACACATGTTGTCTAACAATAAAAGATATGCTGAAGCAAGTAATATTATATTTTTTTCGTATTTTTAAACGATATTTCCAATTAAATGGAAGAAAGTAAATATTTATTTTAAAAATATAATATTAATTGCTCATTATCAATATTTTCACACGAATAAAAATAATTGTGAATATTAATGACAAAAAAAATGTAAAATAAAATAAAGTGAATTCAGATCGACAGTACTCTGACGCAAAATAATAATTAAAAAAAAGCTGGACAGTAAGAAAATTATACTGCAGTGTTAATGATTAATTTTCTTTTGTTTTTCTTTTCTCATCCATGTTCCTGTAGTATTTAATGAATCACAAATTTAATTTTTTATAGATTTTAATAGATTAATGCAATATACATATATATATATATAATAATTTCAAGCCAGTACTTTGTATTCTGTTGTCTAGATATAAATACCGAAGTAACGTATGTAACGACCTTTAAAATTTCAATTGTTGCAACTAAAAAAAATATATAGTGAAACTTTCAGTTACACCGACCCTGTAACTATAATAATCTAATATATAAGGCTTGTTAAATTGAATTTTTTAAAAAAATATATACATATTTACGATGCACGTTATTTTTGATGTGATGAAATTTTAAAGATTGAACATATGCTTATAAATAACTCTTGTTTCAGTAAGTGATACACACAGTGCAGTGATGAATTATTTAAATATATATAATAAACATAGTAACTTATTTATATTCCTTTAAGTATACTATACATACATACCGAGATATCAATATTAGAAGTGAATTTCAGTAGATCAAAATTTTTAAAAAATCTTCATTTCTTTTTCGGTTCCAAAAATGGACGACACTGAAATATGCTGATATTAAGGTTAATCTAACCTTTTTCCACAATAACTTTCGTATTCTATTTCGATAACTAAGTTGTCATCATTAGCAGATAAGTAATCACAGTGTCGTACCTGAAACTACGGCAAAATCGACACAGAGAGATAAAGTTCGTACTAGACTTACGCTGTAGAAAGTCCAACACACACTTTCGAAGCTTGTACGGATTTTGTCTCCCTGTGAGGATTTTGGTTCCAGATGCGACACTCTGAAACGAAAATTATTGTGGAAAGGGGTTATATTAACCTTAGTTGATTAAATTAATTTCTTTAGTACAATTAGTAACGTCACTCTTTGTTAACTGCGATTGTCTCGTAATAACAAAATAAAAGTTTCTTTTTAAAGACAACTGCTGAAGTGGTGCTACTTATTGTAGCCTATATATAAATATTTTTTTATCTTTCGCTTTATTTATTTTTTTCCTTATTATCCTAGTTGTACTTTCTCGATCACAGGCGTTTATATCTTTTTTGTTTTTTCCGGCATCAGTATACAATATGTATGTATATCATAGTTCTAGTTTGTATAAGTTCCTGTATAACAAAATATAAAATATATTAATATTATATATGCGACACTGCAGTAGTGAGAAAATATTCACGATACATAGTTATGCCAGAGTCAGTAGTAAATTGATCTTGCAGATATGTCGTAGAACTTTGAATAGCATAGCTAGAGTTATTTAGTAACGAAGTCATTCAATGAAATTTCCACATCGCAGGAATATCATTTCGAAGATTACTTGATCATTTTGAGGGCGACAATGGAAGTGTCATTGTTGATTTCGCAAAAAAAAAACTGCTTGTACCCCGAAGTTATAAGTGCTTAATTGTATTGTTTCCTTTTTATATTAATTCAGTAGAAAATTATCTTTTGTTTCCGTTTTTCTTTCTTTTGATTTATCCACAGTACTTTACATTAATTTGTCTTTCTTTATTCTTCTTTAACCGTTTTAAGAACGTTATAATTTGCTTTCGAAATTGTTTATCGTTTTATCTGCAATGCTTATTGGTTTCGAAACAAAAATGCATATCATAGTTGTAAAATGAAATTTTGACAAATAAAATCTGTAAATAAACGAATATTTGTTTTATTCTTGTACCTACTTATATCTTCGTGAAAAAGTGTTAACCTTGTTGCAAAATATAAATTATTTTGGAGGATCTGTTTAATTAAATAATCAAGAAAGACGCAAAAAGACCCTTACCATATTAATATGTGTCTTGGATATGTATTTCGATCACTAAATCGTCATCATCAGCAGAAAATTAAATATAGCAGCGTACAATGCCCCCCAGTTAAACTGCAATTAAGCTAAATTTCGAAACAGGCTTCTGGGAGGAGGCACAAACACTAAACGTCACCAAAAATATATTTTCGTAATTACATATGTTCTGTTAACAATCATCCACATTCTTCTTCTGGGCTTCCGGGCTGGAACCGCGTCACTGGTATAACTGCCGACGTTTCGTATTCACTCATATGGGACATCTTCAGGGCTCAACTACTGCTACTGTCTGTCGCACTGAAACTCAGTTATACTACTGACGCACTTCCAGCCCGAAAGTCCAGAAGAAGATAGTATGGACCATGACCGCGGAAGTCTACGTACCATAATAATTCACATTTTTCGTACACAATTCTTTGTGCAGATGAAACAAATTTACCAACAATTGAGTATTTAATAGACACGATAACGTTTTTTGGTATAAAGTTAATCCTCACTTTTTTATGAAATAGGAAAATCAACGTGTATTTTCTATAAACGTGTGGTCTGGTATTTTTGGCATGAACATATTGGAACATGGAGAATGATATTTAGACTTTTTGCCTAAACGAACTGGAAGGTATGTCAGATGTATTACCACTCAATTTGATTAAAAATCTCAGATATTTTCAACACGACGGACGATCGTGCGGCTTCTCTGAACGTTCTGGGAAAAAAATATCAGTTTTTGTGGGTATAACCCTTTGGAAAAATTGAGAGTTTAGAATTTTGACTTCGTCATATGTAAAACTGTAGTTCTAAAGTAGTAAAACACAAGCTCGTCACTTTTTATGGCGAAATCGCTCAAACTTTGAGAATAATTTACTTACACATTGAAAAGCTCATATTTCAACATGGTTTCAAAATTTTCTATTTTCTCAGGATTAAGTCAAAGGAGTTAGATCAATTTTGACATCAAAATCGTTTTTGGAACCTTCAAAGGTGTCAACACACAAACATTTGTTAATGTACAATAACTTTTGGAAAACATATACGTTAGCCCTTTGGAAAAATTTTGATGTTCGTTAAAATAAAAAGTTTAGAATTTGGTCTAGAACGTAAAATTGTAGTTTTAAACTCGCTATTCTTCATAGCAAAATCATTCAAACTTTAGAGATAATCCTTTTACACATTCCTCAAATGAATCAACATGTACATTGTGTAGAAATTATCGTTTTTCATATTCCCTCGCAAAGAGAAATTAGACAAAGAGATTTTCGAATAGAAAAATAATTCTTGAAAAGAAATGGCGGTCTAACTGACTCTTCAGAGTTTGAGAAAATAAATAAAAGTAGATTCCAAAATAAATGTCGAATAAATTTCTCTAATTCATTTTAGCAATAATACAAATACAGTGACAGGAAATGGAGCCATGATTGTTTACTATCAACAGAGACTAAAATAGCAGATATTACGTCATGAAAAAATAGATGTCTTAGGTGTGATGTAAATTCCCAAGTTTCCATTTTGTAAACAGAATCAGGTGTGCGATTAATCATCGCATAGAATACAAGGGTGGTCCCAGAAGTACCCGACCCAACAAAGAAAACATAAAAATTTTGGAAAGAAATATATTTATTTTTCAGCATAATCTCCTTTCAACTTTATACATTATTCCCAGCGATGTTCAATAAGTACGATACCGTTTTTATAATAAGAACTGTCTGCTCCTTAAAATAGCCATTAACTGCCAACATCACTTCTTCATCGTTGGAAAATTTTTGACTACTGAGCCATTTTTTCAAGTTTGGGAACAGAAAATAATCCGAGGGGGCTGAATCTGGCGAATAATTCAAACTTTAATTCATTAATTTTGGCCATTTCAATAACGGGTTTGTGAGGCTGGTGCATTGTCTTGATGAAACAACACTTTCTTCTTAGCCAAATGCGGCCGTTTTTACTTGATTTCTTCACTCAAATATTTCAATAAGTTCACATAATACTCGCCGTTGATAGTTTTTCCTTCTCCAAGATAGTAAATGAAAATTATTCCACGCGTATCCCAAAAAACCGATGAGTCCATTGTTTTGATTGTTCTTTTGTCTCGAGTGTGAAGTGATGGCCCCATATTTCATACATGGTTATGAAACGGCGCAAAATTTCTGCTTTGTTGCTGTAAAACTTCGCTAAACAAGTAATCATAACAGCTTCGCGAGACCGTTTTTGCTCGAGTGTGAGCAAACGCGGCACCCATCCTGCACACAACTTTCTCATGTCCAAATTTTCAGATAATATGCGATGTGCCGCACTTTTTGAAATGCCTACTATGTCTGCTAGCTCGCGCACTTTCAGTCGACGATCATCCAGTACCGCTTTATGGATCTTCTTCACCATATCTAGAGTCGTCACCTCATTTGGTCGACCACTGCGATGCTCGTTTTGGCAGCTCGTTCGGCCTTGGTTAAACTCTGCTACCCAATATTTCACTGTTCTAAACGAAAGAGCAGACTCACCCAGAGTAGAATCCAATTCAGCTTTTATATCTGTTGGGCTGAGGTCTTTCAAATAAAAGTATTGAATCACGTAACGATGACCAATATTCTCCATTTTTACAAATTCACTGAAAACGTTCACTATTGAAGGCTGCCAAACAAATACTAAACAACGTAGTGTCTTAAAACTTGAAACACATGCTTTGTAGGTTGTGAACTGAATAGTGATATTTTTCAAACAACTGTCGGCATTTCTAGGTCAGGCTGGGTAGTTATGGGATCACCCTCATTCTGTGGTTTATTTATTTACTTAAATACCATAAAGTTGTACTCCTTTAGATTATCAACTTTCTTTCGCTTTCCATTTCGGCATAAAAGTACTGTTGTATTTTTCGGATGAATAACCTTTATATTGATATGTCAAGAATAACCAAACGTGTTTGTATAGAATTTTGACGTTAATATGAAAGCAGTTATTCCCTTGTTACGTTGAACATAGTCTTACATATTATCTATAATTAAGTTGAATTTGATGGAGCCTGTGGTTGATTGACTTGATCAATAAGGTTGATATATAACCCCTTTCCACATTAACTTTTGTAAATTCTGTATACGCATTTCGACAACCAAGTTGGCACCTGGTAAAACACGCCGTGTTTTACCAGGTGCGACACTTTGAAATTATCTGCTGATGATGACAACTTGGTTGTCGAAATGCGTATACAGAATTTACAAAAGTTAATGTGGAAAGGGGTTATATATCAACCTTATTGATCAAATCTATAATTAAAACTAATCATTATTGGAATTCTGTAAATGAAACGATATTTTTTAAATCACTTTTTATTAAGTCATTACTTAATTTTTAACCAAAGCATATGTGTATGCGGTTGCAATTTACAAGAAGACATAAACGTTTGCTAATAAATTCAGTATTACGTACCAACAAGTAATCACATAAACTTTTACTGCATTTTGTTGTAGCTATCTAATTATCAAATGCGTGGAATTTCAGTATGCAAAATTTATACCACTAATGTTAATTAGCCTTGAATTATCAACTTTATTACCACTTAATAGAATAAAAATATTAATCATAAAATTCTAATTGACTAACTCTTTTCGGAACACTTATATTTTGTCGAAGAAAATTTGCATTTACAGTATCATAATATACACAACCTTGTTGAAAATTGCAGATGCTATTATTTGGTAATTTAAATATCATAGGTAACAGTTAACAGTAAAATAGGCGTGATTGATACCCCATATTGAATTTCCCCAAGAAATTGTTTAATGTACAGGGTTATTCAAACGTAAATTACAAGTTTGAAAATTTTCAAACTTATAAATTCTGCAAAAATAAATGCACCCAATTGGTCGTAAAGTAATAGGGTTTCATTTTTAAAAATAAAAACCAAAAATCCACTACCGTCCGTACTGTTCATTTAAAAACAGTCATTCTAGTAAGTTATAAATGGAGTTAGATGAGAATTCCTCAGAATATTCTTGACGATAGTAGACATTAATTGCCAATCTGCATTTTATAACATATAGTAGTGTTCACAAACAAGTCATCACTTGCAAAAGATTCAATTCTTTAACAATATTGTAATCTAAATTTTAACTTCTTGCTTCCATAATGCAATTTATGGCACGTTAGAAGATTCGAATTCACCGTTCTCCGTGATCAAAGGATGAATACATCTGCCCAGTTAGCATGAGGTCGCGGGTTAAGCTTCGCGTGTAGAGCAGGAATTTTTTCAAAAAGCTTTTGCATTCTGCTTCTGGACTTCCGGGCTGGAACCGCGTCACTGGTATAGCTGCCGACGTTTCATACCCACTCGTATGGGACATCTTCAGGGCTCAACTACTGCTACTGTGTGTAGAACTGAAACTTCAGTGCTACCAGTGACGCGATTTCAGCCTGGAAGCCCAGAAGCAGATAGTACGGACCACAACCGCGGAAGTCTACGTACCAGATTGCATTATATATACCATGTAAAAATCATTTAAAATTAGTTATTTTCAATTTTTTTATTGTTTAATACCGAGTATAGTATATAGAGTATATACCAAGTACATACTGTAATATCTATAAGTAAGTGATCACTAGAGTTGGAATATCGTAACAAGGCGTGTATACGAACAAACGGACGACCTTGCGATGCATGCGTTATTTATATCACTTATGTCTTGTTTTATCAATAACACACACTATTCACAGTTATTGTTGTGTGGCGTAAAATGGATAAGACTGACAAAATGTTTACAGCATGACGTGTGTCCAGGTTTGCCTTGGAGAGCAACGTACGCCGTGCTGAAAAGATGTTCTTATATTTAGAAAATGACCGTTCGGCATCTACAGATATAATATATGCATAATTAAAACAATCTTCAGAAATAGATAACGGATATATAAACGCACCGTCACAAATTTGCCTTAATCTGGTAAAATCAAAGTCTTTGTTTATAACACTCTCGAATTTTTTTACAACACAAATATTTTTTGTCATTTGTACCGGATAGCAGTGAGTATACATCGTACGCAATTTGTATTGACTCCAATAACTAGAAGCCAGAGTTTCGAAATTTTTCTATTAAGTCAAATAAACCTCTAAAATTGTAGTAAATTTGTTTTAAATTGATTTCAACGAAAATATTTTCTAATCTTTTCTGGCTTTTCTTAATTTCTGCAGCTTTGTTAAGTTTGAATCGTAGAACCACAGATTGTATTTGCTGGAAATCCTCGTAGTAATAAAAAGCCGCTTTTAACCATGTTCAACAACGTGTTAGAATAGATTCTGGTTACTCAGGAATACCACGGCATCGTCTGTGGAATTTTCGAATTCGTTTGGGAGATTTGGATAACACTCTTTTGGTATTTTAAATTAATGCATCCACCTCTAGATAATATAATCGAATACTTTGTGCTACAAAGTGTAAATCATAAATTTTACACGTCATTTTCACACGTATTTCTAAGCGAACGACCTACACACCACATTGTCGCTGCATCATCGCTCACAAACATCAACAATTAGTCAGATGAAAGTTTTGGTAGCGTATACAGCACTACGTTTATAATTGCTTGGCCAATAAACTTTTCTAATCTTTTGCTAGCTAATACAATTGGATATGTTATTTTAACAGAATCTATAACACGCACTATAATATTCAAAATAGAATATTTTTTTTCGATTTGTCGTTTCGTCGTCACATAACCACAGCTGTTTATCTTTTATTACGGCTTTGATCATGTTTTCGATGCCGTTACGCACAGTAGACATACGAGGGTAGTTTGACAAGTAGTGAGAATGGAAAAGAAAAACGAATTTTTTAAATACAAAATAATTTTTATTTTTCAATATATTCTCCTAAAAGAGCAATACATTTATTCCAACGGTGCTCCAATGCCTTATGCCATCTCTAAAACGCGATTCCGGAAGGGTTGCAAAATACTCATTTACGAAGATGATAAGCTCGTCGTTAGACGAAAATTTCTTTCCACCTAGTGCCGTTTTCAATTTTGGAAAAAGGTGGAAGTCGGAAGGGGCTTGATCTGGCGAATAAGGCGCATGCGGTACTAATTGGAAATGCAACTCGTGGATTTTGGACATCGCAACTGTGCTGGTATGCGAGGGAGCGTTGTCTTGGTGAAACAGAATCTTTTTCTTTGCCGTTCCTGGCCGTTTAGCACGAATCTCAACATTTAATTTTTGTAGAAGTTCTGCATAATATTGTCCGTTTATTGTGACACCTTTCTGAAGGTAATCAATGAGCAAAATGCCCTGAGAATCCCAAAAAATTGATGCCATCACCTTGTTTGCCGATAAAGTGGTTTTCGCCTTCTTTGGAGGTGCAGTTCTAACCATTGTTTCGACTATTGTTTAGTTTCGGGTGTACTGTAGTGTATCCAAGTTTTATCGCAAGTAACAAATCGCCTACAAAAATCAACAGGATTCCGCTTATTAAGGTACAAACACTCATTGGAAATGCGCAAACGAGTGAACTTTTGATCAATCGTAAGCAATCGCGGCACCCATCTTGCCGAAAGCTTGGAAAGACCCAATTCTTTCGTTAAAATGTGGTGTACGCGTTCTGTTGAAATGTTTACCATGTCTGCTATCTCTCTCACTTTGAGTCGTCGATCTTGCGTAATAATATTATGGATTTTTATAATCATTTCCTTAGAAGTCACGATTTTGGGTGCTCCAGAGCGCGCTTCGTCGACACAGCTTGTTCTACCACGTTTAAATTCATTTACCCATCTACTTATTGTGGCGGATGATGGAGCAGATTCACCTAATGTTTCCCGTAACTCATCTTTTATTTCGGTAGCTTTCATACCCTTAATTACGAAGTATTTAATCACCGGGAGATACTCTGCTTTTTCCATTTTAGCAAAACGACGTGTTGCTTGTTTTTCAAGCAGCTGTCGAAAATAAACTAATCAACCGATTTATCTAAATATCAGAATGTAAACATATAAATAGGCAACCTAAATTACAGTGCATTTGTTTTACCAATTAGAGCGCCACCTATGTGTCATTCTCACTACTTGTCAAACTATCCTCGTATGGCTTTGTAACGCTCTCTGGGATGATAGCTTCCTTTTGGGATTGTATTTATTCCAGAAGTCATGAAACGGTTACTTATCAAGTAGATGAAGTCTCAAATCACAAGCGATTTTATTTAGTTATTTTTGAAAATGATGCAAAATAATAAATTTTCTTTAGTGATCACTTACTTACGCTCACTACTGTATCTGAAAATTTACTGTAAACTGGGCAATTATTTTCTTCAATGGTGCCAAACACACCTCTTATTGTCCAGATATTGATTCAAAATCTATAGAACAACACCACCTTTTATTCGGTATAGAAACTACTATGTTACGAATCGCTTGTCACTATACCATTAAGATGAAATTTATAATAGTTATGTTAAAAATAAAACTTTGTGTTTAATAAGTCATTTAGACGCAAAGAAAATAATATTTTCATCTCAGGCCTTAAATTTCTCAACTAATAAACTTCGATTTTTGCAGAATGTTGTCGACGTAGAACGATGCTTCAGTTCACCCTGCGTAGATCGTCCACCGAGCGCTCACAGCAGCAGATCGTCCACTCCGTTCACACTTCCATTTCCGTCATTGGCGACGTCCCTTCTCGAAGTGGGCCTGATGCATCCAGCCCTGTTGGGAGATGAGATGTTCCGATGTTCAGCATGCATGGCTGCCTTTCCTTCCATATGGTTATTAGAACAGCACACGGCCCTCCAACATATTGGAACGTTAGGATCGATAGATAAACCGTTCGTTTGCGAACAATGCGGCCAAAGTTATAGATATCGTTCCGCTTACGTCAAACACAGGGAACAGAATCACAGGGCCCGTTTACCAGCCGATAAGCTTTTCTCTTGTGACGTTTGCGGAATGCAATTTAGATATTTGAAATCGTTCAAAAAGCACAGGCTGAACCATGCTTTGGAACGTTTACATGGAAAGACTGCGGATTCACGTGGGGAAGATTCCAAAGCTGAACAAGGCACATCCAGTAAGGATACTCCGGCGGATAACAGCAGTGATCAAGTGTCCAGCTCCAATGAAACCATTCCCATTGAGGAAAGCGAATCCGATGTCGTAACGATTAAGAAAGAATCAGACGAAGTAACAAAAGAAGGTGCGTCTTCTGATGCGGACAAGAACGAAGCCGAACAAGACGACACTATCGATTCCATGGGATTCGCGGCCACGAGCAGTAGCAGTAGCACTGACGCGTTCCGAAGTGCTCAAGAAGCTTCAATTATAAACTTCTTGCGAGCGGACGCGGCGGAAAGACAAAGGGAAAGGCGGTTTGCTTGTCCATTTTGCGGTAAATGCGTTAGATCTAAGGAAAATCTAAAACTACACGTCAGAAAGCATACCGGTGAGCGGCCGTTTGTCTGTCTTTTTTGCGGTAGGGCCTTCGGTGGTAAAAGTGATTTAACCAGGCATTTGCGAATACACACTGGCGAGCGTCCATACCATTGTGACAGCTGTGGAAAATGCTTCGCGCGTGCCGACTATCTGTCCAAGCATCTAACAACGCACTTGAATAGTCCACGCTGATGAAAATAATTCGCGTTTTTCTTTTGTTTATGTTTTAAGTCGTAGACACTTTCTCGTTTATGTTCCTGTCGACTTTACGTTCTCCGATTATTAAACGAGTCGAACGTGTGTTTTGTTCGATTTTTTTCTCCGTCCGAATTAACGTGGAAAAGTGTCCAAAAATGATCTTATTTTTTTTAATGACGCGTAAGTCTCAATGAAAGGTAATATCTCGAAATAGTTTCTTAAAAAATTAATTTCTGGCTGTGAATGCGTCGTTAAAAGCAACAAATAGTGAAATCTCGTGTTTCGCCATTATTAGGGATGCCATCCCGTACAACAATTACTATTATTACTAACACGGTATGCATAACAACATAAAGAGCGAAAATTACACTTAGATTGATCTCTTATTGTTTCCTTAAAGAAACATCTCAATGACGATACTTTTACATAAATTTCATGTAACGATCTTAAGTTTAAGGATATGTAGACTGTAAATAAGAAACAGCTGTTCGTATTCTAACACGTTCAATAAATACAACGAAGCGTGACATATAAATGGATACATTCCCAACTCGAAATAATTGATTTTTAATGTTAATCATACTTTTTGACGTCGCAAAGGTACGTTTTTTCAACGTATTTTAATACAGAAGATAAAAAATAAAATTTAATCGAAATATATTACCGTATAAACGGAACTACAATATTATGGTCTATGTTTGCATTTAACAATGTATGATGTACAGATGAAAAAATGAAATAGTATAGTCTTCTATCTTATGATTAGTTAGTCCATCTTTGGTAAAATTATTTAAAAATTATTATTTCCAACTAAGTTTATGTAATAATTAATTATTGGCACTTATTTCTGTGGTCTACTAGCCTACAGGCCTTAGAGACTCTTGACTTGTAACGTGTCAACTACTTATCTCCGCTTTTTCCTCTCTTCCTCTTCAGTTCTTTTCTCCCTCTTCCTCTACATCTTTCATTACGTTTAGAAGCCAATTTTTCTTAGTTTCCGTTCCTCTCTCTTTCTCTATGTCTTTCATGACTTCTAGAAACCAGTTTCTTCTTAATCTTTTGTTTTTCCAATTTCTCCTACATGCAGTACTACTTTCCAGATCTCTATTCTGGGATTCAAATGATGTCATTATCATTTTAGAAGCTCCTTTTCCATTTTTCATCTTCTCCTACATGCAGTAATTATTTTTTTCTAGGTCCCTATTCTGGTATTCGAATGAGGTTTTTATCACTTTTAGAAACCAGTTTTTTCTTGGTCTGCTCCTCCTTCATTTTCCATTTTCTATTACATCCAGTTGGAGGAACATCTTGATCTCTGCGATCGGATTATTTATGTAACGTTCTGTATGTATATAGTCACTAACTTTCTGTTTGTTCGTCTTCGCCATATGCCATGCTGCACCACGAGTTCCACAAAAATTTTTCGCAGTCCTTTACTTTCTTAGATTTCCATTATTTTTCTTGTTTTGTTATAAACTACGTTTAACTCGCATAAACTACTGATTGTATTATTATTTCATATACGCAGATTTTTGATTGGCGTAGATATATTTTTTCCTATAACCATTTTTATTAATGATCCAGCGATTCTATTTTCTTTTAAAATCCTTTTATCTATTTCCTTCTTTTCTTGTACTGTATTAGTCATCATTACGCCTAAATAGTCAAACCAATCCAGCTTTTCCAAATTATATTCTCCTCGTTTTGTCGTGAATTTGATGTGTTTTTTCTCTTCTGCCACTTTTGCTCGCATTTCCATGTACTTTATCTTCTCTTCATTTACTCATAATCCATTTTTTCCTTGTTCTACAAATACACTAAATACTTGTGTGTACTTCATTGTGGAAAACTAAGGCATTGGTGTGGATTTTGTGTTCCCTAATTATCACTTCTAGCATCAGGTTTTATGGGTCGATTAAGAATTCCCCTTAGCTCAATTCTCGTCGAACTGTGAATTATAATTCTATTATTTGTATCTGATAATGTTATTTTCATTAACTTTAACAGTTTCTATACTATTTTCAATTTAGTTAATGCTTCATATGTTTTTACCTGGAAGTAGTCTTGTAAGCCTGTTTGAAATCTATAAAAACATGTGCAAACCCAGACACTCTTCATAACTGTTGTTTTGTAACATCTTCATAAATACTTATTCTGCGTGCCCTAAAACTACCTTGATTTTCATTTTCGTTTCTTCGTTAAGCTGTTTCATCTAGTAAGTCTACCCCTATGCAGTTTTTACATAACCCTTTCTATTCCTTTTTATACGACCGTGGATATAATAGCATTACCCCATTTGCTTGGCATTTCTTGTTCTCCCCACAACCTAAATATTAAGTGATATAAACTTTTTACTTAAGTTCTTCTTCTTCTCCTTGTTTGAAGACTTGGATTTGTATGCTGTTCTTACTTGCACTTTTATTATTTCCGAGTCCCATTATTATATCGTTTAATTCCCATTGTATTGGTTCATTTAATTCTTCTTGCTCGTTATTTTCTAGTTTCCCTGTTAGTATGGTTATCAAATCTAAATTTCGAAGATTTTTATTGTTATTCCTTCATTATAGTAAACCAAAATTTGTCTTCTTTTCACTTCAATTGACATGAATCAAATAATTTGAAAACTCATTTGTTGAAACATCTGAATTAGTCTGAATAAAATAGAAGACGACGTCCAGTAATTTATTTACCAACCAATGTATGTGTATGATGGCTAAAACCCTTGTTTGGTTCAATTATTTTCTATCTTTCGTCTTTTTTTCTTTTTTTTTCTTTAGCCAATTATTGACATTTACATAAGAAAAGGAGTCGATACTGTTCGGATACTATAATTGATTTAGGCAACTAGGATTAGTACAAAATATAAATACTACTTATATTTCCATATTGTAGCTCACACTGAATCAGAGAAGTTCTCAATTTTTGCACCATAAAAACATCTTAATTATACTTATAAGACTTTGGGACAGAGAATGGAAAGATACGATATTGCCGACGTAACTTCTATGTTGCGATATAAAAGCATATCGCGAATAATTGTTTACATTTTTACTTATATAATTAACGAAGAAGTGAACGTAACAAAGTACCACGTAGCTTCAAGCTCAATTTATACTGTAATGTGGTGAAAGCCTTAAAAAACTTTAATTCTTTTTCTATTGCAATATTTCTCAATTCTTCTTAAAGTGTTTAGAATTCTTCAAGGTACAACAAGTTAGAAATTAGATTTAGTTTAGTCTTGCTCTGAAGAAGAATTGAATCCCCAAGCGAAAATTAAGGATCTTACAATAGGAATACCATAATTTCTTTAAAGCCTTTTCTATCTTATCACCAAAGGAATATTAGAATAAAAATAAGAGTTCTAACCATATTTCCTTTGGAAAATATAATTTCCATCAATACACTTCAAATCATAATCAACCTTTTTAATTTAAATGCTACAGCATATAGCATCTTAAACCATTATTCACGGAACGAAAACAATGTGATGATAAGAAGTATATTCCATATGTCGGCGACACCAATCGCTTTCTACTTCCACTGTATCAACGTTTTCAAAATCGTTTGACTCTCTTTCTTAACGTTCCAATCTCTTTCTACTTCCACCATATCAACGTTTTCAAAATCGTTTAACTCTCTTTCTTAACGTTCCAATCTCTTTCTACTTCCACCATATCAACGTTTTCAAAATCGTTTGACTCTCTTTCTTAACGTTCCAATCTCTTTCTACTTCCACCATACTAACGTTTTCAAAATCGTTTGACTCTCTTTCTTAAAGTTCCAATCTCTTTCTACTTCCACCATATCAACGTTTTCAAAATCGTTTGACTCTTTTTCTTAACGTTTCTAAACATGCGTATTATCGCCCTACCTCTCAGCTCCATATTCCCTAAATGACGTTTTCCTTTTTCTGTGGTTACTTTATAATGTTCAAAATGTTTAGAAAACGTCTTTGCACTACCAAAATCTTAATCAAAAGTTCTTTTAACTCTTGCAAATTTTGATAAATTTTTCCAACCCTTAGCAACTATTAAAGTGACCATCATATCGATGCTAATATAAGAAATCCTTTGAAATACTAAGATGGCAGATCAAATTAAAAGAGTTTTCCAAAGGCCACGAGAAAAAGTTTTTTTCTAAAGCATAAAATAAAACGTTCAATATCGAAAACAGAACATGAACCAAAGAAAGGCTCATATGTGACATCATTTGATTGAAAATGTTTCAATTTCTAACCTTATTTTAATTAGCGTTGGTAAATTTTAATGGAGACTGTGATTGATTAAATTTATCAATAATAACCACAATAATTTTCGTATTCCGTTTACATATTTCGACGATTAAGTTGTCATCATCAGCAGATAATTAATCAGTATCACACCTCGACAAAACCCGTACTGAAATAGAGTCCTCAAACTTACGCCATCGAAAACCGAATACACACTGCTAATTATCTGCTGATAATGACAACTTAATTGGTGAAATAGGTATACAGAATACGAAAATTATTGTGGAAAGGGGCTATATTAAATTTGATGGATTAATTGAATAGTGAATTGAATACGAGGAGGAGTCAAAAAGTTCCGGAATTTTGTTTTAACTCTTTATTACCACAACATAGGTACACAGTCACTTAATCGCCTTCAAAGTAGGCGCCGTCTGAACACACACACTTGCTCCACCGCTCCTGCCATTGTTGGAAACAACGATGAAAGTCCTGTTGTGGTATCTTCCGAAGTTCAGCCGTCGCGTTGGTTTTGATGTCTTCTACGGTGTCAAAACGGTTACCTTTGAGGCCCTTTTTGAGCTTGGGGAAGAGCCAGAAATCCAATGGCGCTAAATCCGGTGAGTAGGGAGGCTGCTGGAGGACTGGAATGTTTTTTTCTGCAAGCCATGTTTGCACAACAATCGACGTGTGGGAGGGAGCATTGTCGTGATGGAGTGACCATCCTTCTTGCCATTTGCCTGGACGTTTTCTTCGAACTGCTTCCCTCACTCTTTTCAAAACTTGCACGTAAAAAGGACCGTTAACCGTTTGTCCAGCTGGTACAAATTCATGGTGCACCACACCTTCGTTGTCGAAAAACGCAATGAGCATCACTTTTGTTTTCGATTTGACATGACGTGATTTCTTTGGTCGAGGAGAGGACGATGTGTGCCATTCTGATGACTGCGTCTTGGTTTCCGGGTCGTACGCGTACACCCAAGTCTCGTCACCAGTAACGATTGTCTGCAAGAACATCGGGTCCTCTGTGCTTTTTTCAAAACATTCGCCGCCGTCAACGCCGAGTTTCCATCTGATCCGGATTCAGCAAGCGCGGGACAAACTTTGCACTGACACGTTTCATCTTCAAATCATCTGACAGGATTGCGTGTATGGATCCATGAGAGATCCCCGCTTCTTGTGCCAACTCGTCGATGGTCATTCTGCGGTCTGATCTGATTAATTGTTTCACTAGCTCGACCATTGCTTCGTTCCTGGAGGTTGAAGGTCTCCCACTGCGACTCTCGTCTTCCAGCGATTCCTGTCCATCCTTAAATCTTGAAAACCACTCGTAAACGGCTGTTTTCTTTAAAGAATCGTCACCGTAAACTGTTTGTAAGGCTAACAAAGTCTCTGAAGCACATTTTCCCAATCTGCACATGAACTTGATGTTCGCCCGTTGCTCGAACTGCGACATTGCGCCAACTGATCACCACGCACTCCTACCTTCCGCTAAACTGCAGTCACACTGCGTGTTTAGACTTGCTCAGACCTGTCAGCGTCATAACTATGCACCATAAGGAATGTACTGTACAAAATTTATTGTGATTGCATCACAACTGCCAACACTACGACACAATTCCGGGAACATTTTGACTTCTCATCGTATAAATTAATATATTTTAATTGCTATCTACTTGATAGGAGAAAATATAATTCATTTGAAAAGGAGTATGATAATATCGTTTAGTTTGCCGAAACTGTTAAATTTAATATTTTTGAAGGTTATAAACAAGAGTTTCTTCTAAGAATAGATGATAATTTAAAAAAAAAACGCTGGTTTGGTGAAATCATCTGACGAGTTTTTCTTAAAAAATACAGTCGCATTCCATGAAAATAACAGAGACTTTTTCTATTCAAAAAAATTACATTTAACACCTGTTATAGACGTATTTCTGGATGTTTAATTAAACTGGAAATTTTAAAACTACAGTAGCGAAGTTAAAGCAATAAAAAGAACATATAAGTCAAAGTTTAAGACTTAAATAACAACTAACATTTACATTGCAAAGAATGATTAACATTTACAAATTAAGTTATTGTCGAATATGATTCCTTAAGCAGTGAACCTTCTTGTACATACTATAAAAATATTTTATATACAAATATGATGTATTCTATTTTAATTAAAGAAAATATTACAAATTATTTGTATGTAAAATGTACGTATTTTTTCACTAGAAATATTTATTCATTTAAACAGGCTACCAGTATGTATGTTCATTTTCAAGTTGACATTTTATTATGCAAATCTCAGCAAATAAACAATTTAAAAGATCGCAACCACAATTCTCACATTCAATAAAAGAGCAATAAAATTAATTTAAAAATATTAAATATCATTAATTGGTGATAAAAATAACTTTATTACTTCTTTACGTGCATTATAAAATATGTCATTAACGTGTGATTTCTTATTGACAAAAGACATAAGTACTTCTTTCATTTGTGTTTAATATAAATTGTTTTTCACGTATTCAAATTAAATTTGTACTTGGCAAACCTATTTATTATGCATGTGGCGCCATCTTACGTAATGAGGAATAATAAGTACTGAGAAATAAAAATTATTTGAAATAAACTAAAATATTCTATTAATACTTCGAAATAAGTGGACGAATTGTTATTATGAATTATTACGTATTACTACACGTTTATATTCGAAATTAAATGTAAAAAGAATGATTCGTTTTTCAAGTAGAGAAACATCAATTATTAGTTCAACATTTAGACTAAAGGTGGCGCTTAAGTATAATTTCTCGGTGTAAAACGGAATTTAGATTTCTCCAAATAATAAATCAATGAAAAACAATTCACCTCTAGCTTTTATAAAAACTGATTTGACGTATTTTTTTTATTGAAAGCAGTTAATGCTATAGGTAGAATATAAAAACTATTGACATATTCAGAATTTTTTGCCTAAGAGGTTTTAATAAATACATCATCTTTTATTGTTTTAAACAGCGCCACCTGTGAAAAAAAATTCTGTAATAATAACTACATCCTTCGGTTTTTTTAACTATGATCTTTTACTTTTTTTATGTGAAAATTTAAAAAAATAACCTTGATACATTTCACCAGTACAAGTACATATACTACATATATATCCGTACAGTCAGTTGAATAAGTTTGAATACAGGTGCATAGGAATTCATTTGAAATTTTCAATCTTTTCTATTTATTGGTGGTAAAAGCATACTACTTGTGACAAAGCAAGCTGCACCTGTGAACGCGCTAAACTTACAAACTTGGTACAATGAAAAGAGAAAACTTTTCTAATTATATTTTGAGGGGACAAACTTAAATTTTTTTTCGCTTTATTCGCTTTAGATATCCACATCTAAACTTTTCTTAGTAGTTATTATCACGTGAAATGTGTGCTTTAAGTACGCATCTTTACATATAGGTCACCCACTTCTTTCCATTTACATTCATATATACGAGGATTGCTGTGAAAGTTTTAGAAAAAGTATAAAAAGCTTGGCCAATGTAAACAACATAATTTGTTGTTCAAAATATTCGCCTCTAAGATCTGTACACTACATATACACTCAATTCTGGAAAAATTGGTTTTATTTAGACGTAGGTATACTAGAAACGTGTTAGTTTACGCTTCATTTGCTTCTTCAAGTATTGAAAAACGCTTTTATTTTTGACGGACGAAATCAATTTGAAGTAATCTACGGGTAGTCAGATATTAATTTTGGGTATTCTGTACGATTGGCCTGTTATGTTAATGTTGCCATTCAAAAGACTATTTCGACTTGTTTCTTTGCAAATAACCAATGACTTCTAGGAACATAATTATTGTATATAAATCATAATTTACAATCCGTCGATTCTCTAAAGCGATAATAGTCACGTCATCAATAATTGAGAAAAATATAGAAATATTTTTTTGTCTAAACTGCTAGAATAAACAATATTCGTTACTTTAGGTCCCTATCGGTACACTCGAGCCCCGATTAATTCATTTCGGATTCTTATGAATAAATCCTTTCCTCAATCTCTATTGAATTTATTCGCTTCATTTTAAACTTCAGTCTAACTGTGTGAAACCCAAAGAAACCCAAAGCTTTTTCGCAATCGAATATTTACGCAAGATCTAACATATTCGTGTTTAACCTACAAAATGGTGAAATTTACGATCACACGACATCATATTATGTACTTTCAGTTGCGCCATCTAGTGTTGGTTTTTAGAAATTTTATCAAAAATCTGCGTAAAATCGTATAATTTGAATGTACAGATCGTATCGATAATTTTAATTTCTTTAATGCTACAACATATTTTATATTTCTACATATTTTACAGTGTCCTATTACAAGAAATTTTATAAATTTAAAATTATCCAGACTAAACAAAGCATACTAGATTATCCTAATCAAATAAACATACATGGAATATCATTTTATTTGTGAAACAGACGATGGTAATAAACAACTCGTTAAAGGGTCTTATTGCAATCTGGCTTGTACCCTTCCACAGTTGTCGTCGACGATTACTTCATTTTGGCTTTCGAATTGAAACCGCATCTTTGATAGTTCAGCCGCCGACGTTTCGTTTTACATGAGATATATTCAGGGATTAACTGCTGTCATTGTACTGAAACTGCAAATTTGAATTTTGACACAACAGCTCTGAAGATGTACGAATGTAACTTAAGATGAAACGTTGGCAACAAATGCCAGCTCAGAAGCTAAAAAGAAGTAGCCATATTGCAAAGTTCATACCGTAAATGTGCCAAGTAGTAATACCTACCATTACATAGCAAAGAGATTAACTTATCTAGCTACCGAATGTGATAGATTTTGGAGATAAAATGAATTCAAAAAGAAAAGGATTTTTGTTCAAATAAATAAAGCATGGAAATGTAGTTCACGATGATTTATGATTAAAAAAATATGGAAGGTATATATTTAATATTTCATTGTTTCTCCTATTTCTTTTGACGAATAATCGCAGAGACCATTCCTTCATTTTTTAAAGAAGCGTTTGCTTTATTTAATTAACATTCTCTGTCTTAATTGCCAAGACTTGCATAATTGAAAATAGCTTGAAGTTCTGTAAAGACCAAATGCGACGTGATGTATTTATTACCTATATAAAATGTTAGAATTTAAAAACCGTCTTCTTTACTAGATATATATTGCAAATTATGTTGGATAGTCTGTCTAAGTAAAGGATCGAAAAGGTAATAAGAAACCCCTCACCACAATAATGTTTCTATCGTAAATACGTACTTCAACTGTTGAATTGCTATCTTCAGTCGTCAATATAAACACAATGTTGGAACATGACCTCAAAGCAAAATTACATGAAAAAACGCGAAATACTCTGCTAATGCCCTTACAAACACTATTTTCTCATACTAAAGATAACAGCCTAGCTATCAAAATACGTATTGAGGATATAAACATTGTGGTAAGGAGTTTTTATCTTTTTGATTAGATATACGTTGGTACAAAATTTCGTTTTGCAAACTATATGCGAAATTGAATTCATTTTATCATTACATAGGAATGGTATACCTCAGTGAAAGTCATATAATTCCAAATTATATTTCCAATTCCTCTTTTACTGTGAAAACAATGCAAACTTAACAATAAATAATATCATTTAAATTGCGTTGTATTTCAAAAGAAATTAACGTTTCGAGTTGACTAGATCACGTGTATCAATTGATCGTGGTTAGGTTTATTATATCTAGTTGACCTTATTGATCTGTAAATTATTGGTAGATGAAGCTATGCATAGTATTTCAGATAAGGACTATAGATTGCAAAGCTATTTAAAAACCAGATGATCACAAAAACACGGTATTAATGCTTCAAGATTTCTACATTTTTATACTCCTCATCCATGATTCTCCATTTTTTTAAATATTCATAATCGCGGCTTTCCAATTGTCCAAAAATCCTCAGAACGCTTGTAATTACTGAAATTTTTTTTTCAAAAATCTCATTCATATTTAAATTTAATTCACAATTCTGTCCGTTCTTATATAGACTTTCAAAATGAAATTAAAATTAAATCGCAAGCACCGAATACAACAACGATCTTTCTTTTATTTATGAAACACGAATAATAGTATTTAGATCTCATTTTATTCATTAAGATCTATTTGTAGATCGTCGAATTGAATAGACGATAAAACGGTATGCAGGTATTGAAAATGTAGTCAAAATAATTAACATAACATGAAAAAGAAGATGCGAATATCACGTGAGGAGATTTCCTTTGGAAATAGCTCGTAATAATTAAGACAAAAATTACGATATATTTATTGTTGGGTCACTCTATGAATACATATATGTGTGTTAAATTTTCTAAGCATTTAACTAATCTCACCAGACCGTTGAGACTTAGTATTTTGGTGTAGAAATAACATATAAACATTCAGACAGAATATTCGCAAACTTGAATATTTTATCAGTTTAAACAAGTCCATTTTTAAATATAGTGAGTTACCAAGCAATATAAACATACAGCACTAACAGTAAGTAGTAGTTCCTGCTAGTCACAAATTATGGTAGTCAATTGTTGTCCTCGCCTTGTATAATTAAAGTAAAAGAATTTAAAGTTGTACGAAAAAAAAACAAAAAAATAATAGTGCGTTAGAATCGCGTGAATATGAACCGGTTTCGTTTAAAAACCCTTCCCAGTTTATTGCAAAAAATACATCGAAATGTTATAGTTTGTAAGCCAGATGACGTGTAGTTTTATTTTTCTTTTCTTAATTGATTTTGTTTCGTGCCAAATTAAATGTACCTCATATTTGTGAAAATGTATGTCTGTATAACCGATTGTAAGCAGTAACATAATTGTAAGGAAAGCATATTCCTAGGATTGTAAATGTGGAATATTTCCCAAAAAAAAAAACTAAATGTTTAACATCGAATCGCTGCCTCGACATAAAATAAAATAAATGACAGAATATTTATTTTTTATATATTGTACAGTCAAACAAACCAAGTACGCTATATAATTATGCCAGTAATAATGTTGTTCATACATACAGGCAGTCAGAAAAGTTTTCGTAAATCCGGTAAATATTGAAAAAATCATCAAATGTAAACTACCGATTATTGATCTACCATAATCGGTAGTTTTTTTTTTTTAATAACGTTAAGCAACTCTAACAACAACATGAAAGCTGTGACGTGGTATACTTACTATTTATTTTAGTATTTATTCATTCATCAATATCCATTTTGTCTCCTTCAAAGTAATCCCCCTCAGATATAATGCACTTATGCCAGCGCTTCTTCCAATCCTCGAAGCACTTCTGAAATGCGCTTTTCGGTACGGACATCAGTTCGTTCTTCGATTCTGACTTTATCTTATCAATTGTGGCAAAACGCTTTCCTTTCATTGGTCTCTTCAGTTTTAGGAATAGAAAAAAGTCGCAGGGAGCTAAATCTTTGATCGATCGTTTGAGCCGTATTTCTTCTCGCAAACGTTGCATACTTCCTTGTAGTATTCCTTATTAACCGTACGACCTGTTGGAAAGAACTCATGATGCACCACGCTATTGTAATCGAAGAAAATAGTGAGCAAAACCTTCGCATTTGATCGAACTTGGCGTGCATTTTCTCGGCCTTCTGTAAAGCACTTGTACCACTTATAAACACTTTTTTTGAGACAAAGTGGACTCGCCGAATGCCATAGTCAACATGTCAAGTGCCCTGGAGCACTTTATTCCATTTTTAACGCAAAATTTAATACACAGCGCGCGAAAATTCAAAATTCACCTTTCCTTTTGAACAAACCACGTATATTGTAAATAATGTTGGGTAGTCTAAGTGAAGAATTGAAAAGGTAATAAGAAACCCCTCACCACAATAATATTCCTATCATAAATACGTATTTCGACTGTTAAATAACATCTTCAGTAATGGAAAATATGAACACAGTATTGAAACATGGGATCATAGTAAAGTTACAAAGAAAAACTGCGAAATACGGAACGAAAAAAAAAACGATCGTGTTCTTATATCGGATGTACCTCAAAAGCTTTTGCACACAGAAATGAATTCCTCCTAAATAAAAGTATTAATCTTTTGTTCGACCTCCATTTGCTTCTACAACTACTAGAGTTTTGAGAATGGCTTCGGCTAAATTACTTGTAAAATTAGCAAAAATGTTTTGCCATCCTACCAAAGTTTCTTCCTTCGTTGTTAAGTATCATTATACTTCAGTTCTTGATCTGGAAGTTCTATTCATCTATTCACTGTGCGTTTTAGCTTTCGACGGTACAGATCGCGTACAGGATTTGTTTTCTGTGTTTAAATATCTGCTGACGATGGCAACTTTGTTGTCGAAATACGTATACAGAATACGAAAATTATTGTAGAAAGGGGTTATATATCAACTTTAAGTGATTAAATTGTGTAATTTAGTAATTCAACATTGTCTTCATCCGAGTGTACTAAAAGAAATACATCATCCAAGGAAACAGGAAATATAATCTAAGGATAAGTGAATCGAAATGAATGAGATAGAATCCGAAACCCTAAAGAACATAAGAGGAACAATAGTGAAGCAGAAGAGTAACTGTCATTCTGTAATTAGAGTTCTCTAACGTTCGTAAAACGAAACAAATTTGATGATTTTCAGCATTCATGGGTTGTATGAAAACTTTCTTGATTGTTTGTAATCATTTTTTATACATAAATACTCCAGAAGCTCAACACAATCACAACTGTACCTACATTAAAAAAAAACCGACGCCATTTTTCTACGTACAGCACATGATAGTTCATACACCAATGTTTTATATTACGAGATGTTAAACATTTACATTGCTTTTTCTAATCATATATTTTTAACAGATTCTTATCAAATCGATTATTGTTTTCGGTCACTGCTTTAGGACAAATTATTTCAGTTTAAAATATGTGAACTGTATTTAATCAAAGTCTCAGGAACATCGAAAATTTTGAAATAAAAACAAGTTACTTCTACATACACTATTACATATTGCTAATTCAAAAAGTTTAAAGACATTTTGAATAATTGAAATATTAATTATTTAATCTACTATAAGCCGACAATTCTAGAATTATTAATAATGTTAAACTATATAAAAACCGGCACCTCCACCATTTCTCATGTACACCTTATACTATTCTACCTTAAAGTGACGTATTAAATTTTACTTATCCAATGTGAGAGTGATCAACGAGAGATACTATCAGCGTCAAAGTAATCTGGAACAACTCTCGTAATTCATTTATATGTATTTTCATTCAGTTTCTCCGAACTATTTCAAACTGAAAAGAAGATTGTGTAAAATAGAAAGGATTGGAAGAAATGTTCAAGGACTTAACTTTAAGATTTGTTTTACACCCTTACATTCTAGGGCTAGAAAGAGATCTGATTATACAATATATACTGGAAACACATACATCACTTTAAATGTAATCAAACACTACGTGACGATGTGTACAATAAGTTTCAAAGTAAATGTCACTGGAAAGGAATTTGGAAAGGTGTAACGTTGTATTGTGGGTTGCTGAAACATCAATACCGAGTGAAACGAAATTGAGAATGTACGATTTCAAATCCATTCCTAGCTTTCGATCCTTTACGCCGTAGACGTATGTTGGTCCGATATATGACGAGTTTCCCTTTTTATGAATATCGTTTTTCATTATGCTGTTTTTTGAAATGGCATTTTAAAGTATTACTAAATAAAATTTATATATGCATATATCATAATTTCTGTTTTTTAAATATTTAAAAATCTATTAACATTGAGTCAAAGCCACCATATCGAAAAACATCGGCATAATTATTCTAATAAAGCGATTCATGATTTTGTCTAGGTACATTCTTCTCTTGTTTATTTCATAAATATTATTGATATCAATTATTATTAAACATGTGACCGTTGACTACTTATTAACAAAATGATACTAATAGATGGACAGCAAAAATTTTATTTATAGAAGAAAAAGAATTTCGAATATTTTATGTAACCTACATCACCTTTTTTATGTACAAGCGTCATTCTTCCAATTTTCCGTCGGAAAAAGAACGAAATTCAAGATTGAAAAGCTAGTACAAGGGAGTAGCAAGGACTCCGAAGCCTGAGACATCGTCATCATCTATGGTATTGAAATTTTTTAATTTTTGAATGCGTGAAGAACATCTGATTCCCGAATGAGCAGTACATTAACTATGGTACTACTGAATAATTTTGTGTGTCAATAGCAGACGTTGAGAGAAGTGTAATGGATTGACAGAATGGAAGAAGTTGACGTAAGAAAATCACCGTTAACATTGGGTAGTAATTGTCCTTTTCGCTGCTTATGAAATCCAAATATAACTTAGGATTATATTTTATAGAATACTGTACTCTGTTTACGTAACTATTGTACAGTATTTTGATATTTCTTATTATTTTTCACTGTAGTGACTTGCATACTTCTAGGAATTCATTTAAAAGTGAAATTTAAATTTAATAGTAAAATGCATTTCCTTATATTCTAAACGATACCTATCTTTCAACTTCAAGTCTCGCGTTTACTATTTATTAAACCATATTAGATTAGCGCTTTATTTAACATATTAATAATTGAATATTTTTTTCAATTCATCATAAATATAGAGACGATTTAGCCAGACAGTTTCATCGTATCGGTTGGCGCGACTCTGTTGGTAAAGTTCGACTCGCGACCGTGTGTCTGTCTTTATTCTATTCCTATCAGTTCTGGACTTGTTCTTACCTGTTCCGGAACTGTTTCTACCTATTCCGGGGCTATTAAAAAACCTCAATTTTGCAGCGAGTGATAATCGTCTCTATACTACCGTACACATTATTTTGAATTTTAAAATTTTCTAATGGATCCTCATGATTAATGCGAAATTAATTTCGATTTAACACATCAGTTCACATATTTTTACGCCGTTTCCTTTTCAAATAAAATAAATGAAAACTGAAAGCATTTTAAATCGAAAAATACCTGTCTACTTAAATTGCTTCATCCATAGATTGTAAGTTTTACTAAACGTGCCTTTTATTGATGTTAAAATAAACAACAGAAGTCCTTCAGTACACGTTGTCCTAAAGCAAGAATATTCCTTCCATATACATACATAATAAAACATAGATTATTACCTACTGCTGGGCATTAAGTAAATAACAAAAAAAAGAAAAGAATATAAAAATATATAATATATATATTCATTCTATATTTTACTTTTTACCATGTAAATAAAGAAATAATATATTTAAATATTATACATGTTCCTATTTCATATATACAAATATAAAATAGGTTCTAAGTACACAACATATATATTTTAATACAATATTTTTTCTGTAACAATATACAGTAATACCTACACAAATACGCCAACTGAATTTGTTTTTAATTTTCGACGTTATATTCCAAAAATAATAAAATATGATGATACAACACAACAAAATTTCGATTTTTTGAATAAATGTAGCCAGAAGATATGTAATATGCTCTTAAAAAAAGATTTTATGCATTTTAATAAATGTAAAATATATACAAATAGGAGGGGCATAGACTTATTAACACTAAAGTGTTTGTGGCTAAATGTTTGTTGTTTCTCGATGTTACATATATATAAATATATTACATAATTAGCAATTTGATCAAAATAATAAGAAAAAATTATTATTTTACAAAAGATCATATATAATTTTTTATTTAATTCGTCTTAGAATTTTTGCAGTTTTCTTTTTTTGAAAATTACACTAAATTATTAGTTATACAGTCGATCGTACGCTCCATGAATGTTAAAAACTAAATATAGCTTTCGCATTATAGTTTTTTGACGTTGTTAAATGAAAATAAACATTCACATCTTATAATTTTCAACATTCATGAGGTGTAACTTTTGTGCTGACTATACCCCAGTAAAAATAAACTGCTTAAAATGCAAGTTTCCCAATAAAATAGTTTGTCGTACTAGAAGAAAGTCGAACAGTTTATTTTTACTCCGAAATAAAAGCAATTATTACTGTTATAATATATATTTCGATGACATATTTTTGTTGTAATAATAATGTGATATTTTTCTTAGTTATTTGATATATTCTATACTATAAGGATAGCATGTGAATAATAATAATAATATAGATATATTTAAAGAAAAAATAAATTTAAGTAATTTGTTAAATTATGCGTGATATTTACATTATTCCCCCCGTTACGGTTTTCTATCTTTTTATGTTCATTTATACTTCTCTCGATGATATTTGAAATAACCGCCCAAAATATAGTTTCCATTGTTTACGTCTTGTTATTTTTGTAATATTTCAAGGTATGTTACAGCTATCAGATATTCTGATTATATTCGTTTTAATTATTTGTTTTATTTAAAAAAATATGCAATGTAACAGTCGAACTGAAAAGTCCCCGGTCTACCATAGTAAAACACAGTTTTTTGAAAAAATTCGATTTTACTATTCAACATAGTTGCCTTCGAGGGCGATACACTGATTATAGCGTTCTTCCAACTTTTCGATACCATTTTTGTAGTACGAATTGTCTTTAGCCTCGAAATAGGCCTCAGTTTCGGCGATCACCTCCTCATCCCTGCTAAATTTCTTCCCGGCGAGCATTCTCTTGAGGTCTGCAAACAGGAAATAGTCGCCAGGGGCCACATCTGGAGAGTACGGTGGATGGGGAAGTAATTCAAAACCCAATTCACTTAATTTGGCCATTGTTTTCATTGATTTGTGACACGGTGCATTGTCTTGGTGAAACAGCAATTTCTTCTTCTTCATATGGGGCCGCTTTTTTGCGATTTCGTTCTTCAAACGGTCCAATAACGCTGTATAATAGTCGCTGTTGATGGACTGGCCATTTTTAAGATAATCTATAAAAATTATTCCATGCGCATCCCAAAAAACTGACGCCATAACTTTTCCAGCTAACTGTTGCGTCTTTCCACGCTTTGGAGGTCATTTAAAATGATTTTGCAAACTTTTTTTATGTTTTCGTCGGTGACAGCCTCTTTTGGTCGTCCACTGCGTTCGCCGTCTTCGGTGCTCATTTCACCACGTTTAAACTTAGCATACCAATCAATTATGGTTGATTTTCCTGGCGCAGAGTCCGAAAACTCCTCATCAAGCCATGCTTTTGCTTCAACGGTATTTTTTCCCTTCAAAAAGCAGTACTTTAACAGCACACGAAATTCTTCCATTCTTTCCATTTTTTTAAATAACAAAAGTAGCTTCACTCTTAACGCAATATCTCAGTAACTAATGGTCGGATTGCTGTCAAATTTTGACACGTTTCGTCTAAAAAACATATGGATTTAATAACAGTAACGCCATCTATGTGTCAGACCGAGGACTTTTCAGCCGACCTGATATGAGGTCAACGCATAAATTCGTTTTTAACTTCTAGGACGAAAGTGCCTGGAAAAAGAATTGATGGGGATTTGTCAAAGTTATTTTTGAAGTTTAAGAATTTGTTCAAAGATTTTATTTATTGATAAAAGAAAATGGAATATCAAGTTGAAAAAAATTAATATCCGACGCATCCTTTCGGTCGAGTTCAACAGAGAAATCCCCTAGAGCAGTTTACGGAAAAAATGTAATTGTGGAGGATCCGGTATGGACATAGTTTTCTGGATTCAGAAAGCTGTTTTCACATAAACGATTCCCAATGTTCAAAAAGGCCATAGAACTTCAGAAGTCGAATCTACAAATTCCTTGATTTATGATTGTCTATAAGTAATGAAGAAGAATATATTCTTGATTAATTCATGTATTTTGTTTTTAAAAAAAATAAATTAATGCGACTAATTTATACCTCCAATATTTACGAGTGCCTGCTTCTGTTTTTGCAAGAATTTTTTAAGCCATGACTTGCATAGTATGTTAGATAAATAACCGAACTTTCTAAATAAACAATAAAACACAGATTATATTGTTTGTAACTTAATATTTATTTAAAATAGGTTACATTAGAATTAATACAACGTCTGGTACGATTAACCACTACTTACACAGATGTTTTAATTTCATTTTTTCGGAATATCTTTCAGCGCGTGTGTCACGACTTCTCGAAAGGCTGCAGCATCTTTAGAAAACGCTCCTCTCATAACAATATTCAATTTAAGGAAAAGAAAATAGTCACACGATGATAGATCAGGCGACTGTCGATAAGACAAATTTGCTTTTTGTTCAAAATTTCGCAAACTTTTAAGGTCTTATGCGGTGGTATCATGCAATTAAAACAGCTGTTTTCTCGTTGAATAGTCAGATCTAACACGAAGAACTCTCGACCACAAAAGATGTAAAAGACCTAAATAGTATTCTCTAACAGTTTCATCTTGTAGTCAAACTTCTTGAGGACGATACTCTTTGAATCATAAAAAATAATCAACATCGCCTTGATTTTTGACTTCTGAAAAAGCAATTTCTTTGGTTTTCGTCCACCTTTTGACTTCCATTCCGCAGATTGATCCTTAGTTTCAGGGTCGTATTTAAAACACCGTGTTTTATCATCAGTTATGATGGAACCAAGAAAATCTGAGTCGTTTTCAGCAGTTTTGATGTCTTTACAATGCTCCACAAGAGCGTTGGCTTTCATTTAGTTTGTATGATACAAAATGTAACAAGAGATATTGAAATTTGTAAAAATCGTGTCAACAAATACCAAAAGATATGAAAACGAGGACTGCAATACCAATTCTCAAGAAAGGTGGTCAATAAAAACCCGAAAACTGCAAGGGAATTACTTCGTTAAGCACCTTACTCAAGGTTATAACTAAAATAATACTTATGAACTTGAGCACCTTAATTAGAGGCAGTGAAGACGAAATAGGTTTCAGGACGGATAGATCGACCACTGAAGCGTTTTTAATAATTCGTCGAATATGCGAAAAATCCATTGAGTAATAACGATCCGGCGTATATATGTTTTGCTGACCTCACAAGAGCCTTTAGCCGTATGATGAGTTATCTGTACTTGAAGAAAAGAATATACCATAGAACTTAACAAATTTAATCCGCAATATATATCAAAACACCAAGACACGAATTAAAGCCATAAACGGGTTAACTGATGAAATACCCATACACTGGAATCCGCCATAATATACTCAGTCCCACGATATTCAACACAATCATGAATAAGATCGTTGAATTTGATGGAGCCTGTGGTTGATTGACTTGATCAATAAGGTTGATATATAACCCCTTTCCACATTAACTTTTGTAAATTCTGTATACGCATTTCGACAACCAAGTTGTCATCATCAGCAGATAATTTCAAAGTGTCGCACCTGGTAAAACACGGCGAAAAAACAATTGTACGAAAATCAAACTCCGTACGCGATCCACACCGCTCAAAACCAAGATGTACACTGTGTACATCTTGGTTTTGAGCTTTAAATGAACAGTATGGACGGTAGTGGATTTTTTGGTTTCGATTTTTAAAAATGAAACCCTATTACTTTACGACCAATTGGGTGCATTTATTTTTGCAGAATTTATCAATCAACCACAGGCTCCATCAAATTCAACTACAAGATGACTTCCCGGTCAAAGGAGTACAACACTTTTCACAACATCTTGGTTTTGAGCGATGTGGATTGCGTACGGAGTTTGATTTTCGTACAATTGTTTTTTCGCCGTGTTTTACCAGGTGCGACACTTTGAAATTATCTGCTGATGATGACAACTTGGTTGTCGAAATGCGTATACAGAATTTACAAAAGTTAATGTGGAAAGGGGTTATATATCAACCTTATTGATCATGAATAAGATCATTAATGATATAAAACCAATGAAAGGACATGAGATAGAACGTAAAATTATTAATATAGTGTGTTATGCAGATGACGCTGTGTTGATAGCAAACACAGAAGATGACCTCCAGAGGATGTTGCACCAATTTGTCAAATCAACTAAGATATATAATATAGAGGTACCTAAACAAAATACAAAATGTGTAAACTCAAAATAGAAAGTCTGCAATAGAGTAAGTAATGACTTTCAGATACCTGGGCGTAAATATATTAAGCTTGGGGGGCTGAAGTGAAATACCAGACAATCGAAGGTGTCGTCGCCTCAGGATACCTGCGAAATACAATATGGTGAAACAAGTATATGTCATCGCAAGATAAAAGTCGAATATATATAAGTCGTGCATCAGACCAATGGGGCAGAAACGAGACCAGATATTAGCAAAATAATACAACTGATAACAAAAACTGATACGAGAACTCTTAAGATGTATTACCGGGAAAACATTAAGAGACAGAATCTTAAATCGACAAGTACGGAAGCAATGCGAAATACAGAATGTCACAAAGTTCATCGAAGCAGGAAGGAAAGAATGGAATGAACACGTGGACAAGATAGACAACGACAGACTGTCAAAAGATGCCAGAGATACAAAATCATCAGGAAAGCGACCACCAGGAAGACCTCCGAAGCGGTGGGCACAAAGTTGGCTATCGTCCTCAACAGAAACATTTCCGCAACAAGCCTAAAACACTATCTATGAAATGAACAGGCTATGCCTAAAAGAAGAAGAAGAGGGAGACGAAGATTCAAAGCGTGCACAGACCTTTCCTTTACCCAAATCTTCAATTAAAATTATCCAAATTGTAAAAGCAATTGAATTTCATTCTTCAGCTAACATTCTCACTCATATTTCCAACGATAGCAATGATTTCACGGATTTGTTCAACTAATTCTGCCCGATTCGCAGCTTTTGGACGTCCATATCTTGGATCGTCATTTAAATCTTGGCGACAATTTTTAAATCGTGTAAGCAACGTATAAACTTGTGTACGAGACATAGAATCATCACCATAAACTTTTGTCAACAATTCCTACGTCTCAACCATTTTTTTTCCAAACTTAAAACAAAATTTATTATTCATTCTTTGTTCTATTATCTTTTCGACATAAACTCCAAATATATTATTATATATATATATTATATTAGCATGAATTAGGGTGCATTTGAAATAAGAAAGACATATCCTTTTAATGCTGCTACCGTTGAATAGATGGAGCTACAAGTTCTTTCATTTAAATTAAAAGTTCGGTTATTTTTCTAGCATACTGTATATGTATACATACATACTTTCAATCTACATTGCTTCTTATCTTCAAGAGAAAAACGTACATCTGACTTTTACACAAGGTGTAAAAACTACAATTACAAAGAGCGGGCAATAAAAATTTAAAAATTCACAGCATAACGCGCATGACAATTGTTTCTTGGCACAGTGGCTTCTTAAGATATTTGAAGTAAAGTAATTTCTAACATATAACGCTGAACTCTTAAGGGAATGATATTTTATAAAATGTGTCATAAACTAAAACGACAATGAATTAAAAAAGTGATAAAAGCACGTTTTTCTGGCCTATTAAAGTTTTATTACCCAAACAATATAATAATAATTATATAATAATAATTATATAAAGTAATAAATTTAGAAGCAGCGAATCGTTTACTTCAGTTTGTTAGTTTATTAAGTTACATTCTTCAAGTTTATTCGTTTCTAGACACTCAAATAAATTTAGTTTATGTCCTTTGTTTTCTGTATGCAGTACTTGACATCTGACGAAGCTGCCGTGCTATTATGTACATTCTTTAAAATAAAAATATAATAAAATTAATGAAAATTGTAACATTCTGTGCATCTATAAATGTAATTTAGTCATGACTTTTCATCAAGCATAGGCCGAATCAATCCAGTTAAGAAATTTCAATAGGAATTTTAGAAAAAACTTGTTTTATTTTATTCCATATACATTTGTAGGAAATGTATTTGCATTTTTATATTTTTTCTATCTGTTTGTATGAGCAAAGTACATCTTGCAAGTCTTTTTGAATCTTTTTCCTGTATTGTTTGTTCATCTCTTCCATTCACCTATCTATAAAAAAAAAGTTTTCTGTTTATGACCTTTTTATATGTATAAATTTTACGTAAATTATCCAGCTTTGATTTTTCAACTACTTGGTCGCTAATATTTCAAGTAGTCGTGAAAGAGGGCTTTAGCTTTTGTTTTTCAACTACTTGGGCGCTAATATTTAAAGTAGATGTGAAATAGGTTTGAGAAGAATTTTTACATTTTTTGGTCTATAGGAAACCAATGCTATATTTTATTAAAATCAAAATTTGGAAGAATGTTCCATTAGGTTTTTAGGTATTACGGAACTTCCTGGTAACTTGAACTTTCTTTCTTTAATGGTATATTAAAATTCATATTTTTATTTAAATATTAGTATATATATATGTGTATATATATATATATATATATATGTAATCAAAAACCTTATTAGGACCGTAAGGTATTAAGATATTGCATTTTATTTAATTTACATCTTATTCAATTTTACGTATAAATAAACTTAGCCCATTCTCGTAGGCTTCTCGCCTTCTTCTTCTCTTCTTGCCAACTTAGTTCACGTTGTTTTAGCACGTCCACAACAGCATACTGGCAGGTTTTCTTTGGTCTTCCTTTAGTGCTATATAATTATTGCTTGCTGTTTATCTGGCATTGGTATTAGGCGTCCAAGGCATCCTAATTGACTTCTATTACTTTTTCTAAGGATACCCAGTTCCAGTTCTACTCCTTCGCCTTGATTCGTTGCTCTTTATATTCTTCATAATTTTTATGTGTTCAATTTCCAAGGTATTGCTCCCATTTTGTTTTTTTGTCTTTGATTTCTTGGATACACCACTTAGTTTGGCTTTTATTTCTTCCTATTCTTATTATTCCGCATGTTTCCTTTACGAATCTCGTAATGTGTAATCAATAGCGTTTCATATCTCATTTATGTTTTTATTATTTATCTCTTCTAACAAGGTGTTATACTTATTTTCTATTTTTTCTTTAAATTTTCGTGTTGCTTCTTCTTCGAATAATTAAACTAAGAATGTATATATTTAAATATTTATTCCTATAGACATAATTACTCTCTCTTTTATGGAAAAAATGAATCCTTCCCCCTTTAAAATTATATATCGCATATACGAGGATTATTCGTAAAAAAATGTAATTACCAAAAAGATATGAGATTGACATTTATAATTATTCAAAATAGCTGTAACAAACGCTGAAATAACAAGATTCCTTCATTAATTATTTTTTAAATATGTACAATAATAACCACTGACAATTTTACATTATTCCTATTACAGTTTATTTTCCTGTTTTTTCTTTGTAAGGCCAGAGAGTGTTTATTAGACACTGACATAGTTAATAGGGTTTGACAATGCTCAGTACATTCATAATGAATATTGGTGCTGCAAAATGGAAACGATAATGTGATATGGTTTTTTCTGTATGTTACACATTTTAATAAGTACATATTATATAAATATATAATCTAAGGTTTTAGGGTTTTTCACATTATACACATTGTATCTATGATATTATATATTTTAATTTGTATTTCTCCGTGTGATGTTCTTCACTACCACATTAAATAAAAAAAAAAATAGTACGTAAGTTGATATAAATGTGTGATCATTTAATGTTAACAGAATGTAACACATGCCTATTTGTAAGTCTGTGTACAAAATACATCGAAATACATTGAATTTGCGTTTTATTTTGTTCAAATCATGAGATGATTCGTGGTGTTATCAAAACGCCCGCGAGAGGCGCTATTTAGTTTTATTACTTTTCAAAATATTCTCCTTGAAAATCAATTCACTTTTGCATTCGTTTAAAATAGTCCGAAAAGCATCGCTGCCACTGTGAAGACGGTATCTTCAAAATATGAGTTTTGAATACCTTAGCTGCCGATTCTGGCGTAGAAAACCGTTGACCACGAAGTTTCTTTTTGACGTATGGGAGCGAAAAGAAATCACAGGGTACTGGATCAGGGCTGCATGGCGAATGCCTCATCAATTCAATGTTTTGCCTTTGAACCGACCTGTGAGAGCTCGCATTGTCATGGAGAACGATCTGTCGTTTTCAGTTTGCTTTCCTTATTTCTTCAAAAACTTTTAGCAAACAAATAGTTGTGTACCATTCGGAATTGACCGTACTACAACTCTCTAAAGGCACGGTTGCGTGTTTTGATGCGCTTCGAGCGCGAACAACTTATGTTAGTTTTGGCTCATCTTGGAATACCCATACAGTCGACTGCTGTTTACTATCGGGGTTATACGTATAAATCCAAGATTCATCACATGTGACGACTTTATAAATGTTCTTTGAAGCATCGCCATTATATTTTTTGTGCATTTCTTGGCACCAATCGACGCGAGTCCTTTTTTGAGCGGTTGTCAAATTATGTAGTACCCAACGTGAACATAGCTTCTCAACGGCTAAATGTTCATGCAGGATCTTATGCAAGCTGATGTTATTAATATGTAGAGATGCCTCGATCTCACGGTATGTCACATGACGGTCTTACATTATCAATTCAGACACTGCATTAATATTTTCCGACACAACAACATTTGTGGGACTACCTCCACGAAATTCATCACGCCGTCCAAGTTTGAATTCACTATACCAACGATATACTGCAGTTGTCGATGGTGCCTCATCACCATATAAAGAATTCAGCTCGTCGATGCATTCTTATTGAGATAATCCACATCGCAAGTTATGAAAAATAATTGCACGAAAATGTTCGCATGTTTTTTTCACTGACATAAAATTTTCAAGTTACTGTCAATCATAGAAATAGCGACCGGACAATAAAACTGTCAAGGTAGATATATTGTCAAAAATGACAAATGAAGCAATCATCAACACTAACAATGTTGCCAGTTGCCGAAATAAATATAAACGGCTACCCTCGTATGAATGTTCTAATTACAAAAGCTTTATGTAGCTCTATTTAAAGCAAGCCTCGAATTCCGTCTTATTGAATGAAGAAAACAACTTTTAAATAATTAATTTTATTTATACAAAAATATTTAAATATAGATACAAAGCATTTCTAACAATTTTACAAGTTGTCAATGAATATCATTAACATCTAACAACGTCAACTATACGATTCTAATTTCGTCGACCTATTTTTTAGACTTCAATGTTTCTTCATGAGCCAATCCCATCGATCGTAGGAGATTGTGTCATTGTTTCTCGGAATATCACGAGCCTTCAGTTTACGAACAAAGACTCTTCTGCTTCCAATACTTTGTAGGTGTCTGTAGTTGTTTATCAATGGTGTATCATTGCCGTCAGATGCTAGATGTCTAAATTTATTCATCTGAAAGAGAAATATTTACCGTTACATTTTCTAATTTTAATAAAATAATTTTGATTATTCGATCGCAACCACATGACCTAATCTTAAATTTTTGAAACATAAACAAAGAGATACAATAATTTTTAGACTCTAAATAAGTAAAATCGTATTCTTTGAAGAAGATGACGTGTACATATAGAAAATATAAGTCATTTACAAGTAGGTGATTATAATAATAATTGTAAGTAATAATAATAAGTCCTTTTAACTTCTGTAATTCAAATAGAGAGAAACAAATTTCTGAACTAACTCAAACGACGGTTAATTGTTATTGGTTGAAAGCAAGGCAAAATCACATAGTCGTGCGTTATCAACTTTCGAATAATTTGACATCTTTGTTGATACGTGGGTTGTCTTTTAAGTTTTGTATATAAAACTGGAATAAAACAGTTGATAATGCACTTTTGCATGCACTCAAATCAACTCTGGAAGCAGTTGTTCCACTCATTTTTTGGTACAGTAAAAATGCCTTTTTGAAGGCATCAACTCCTCCTTCTGACGACTCAACTCGTTCTTGGTTTTCGAAAAGGTAAAGAAAACGCAGTTTTTCAGACACGAAACTGATCCCATAAGTACTTGGCCTGGCCTAGAGATGGCGGTAGTTGTTTGACAAATATCACTGTATTAGAAAGCACACAATCTACGAAGCATTTGTTTCAAGTTTGGAGACGCCACGCCACGTTGGTTAATATTTGTTTGGCAGCCATCAATAGTGAACATTTTCAGTGAATTTGTAAAAATGGAGTAAATTGGTCATCGTTACGTGACACGACACATTTATTTGAAAAGCCTCAACTCAACCGATATAAAAGCTGAACTGGAGTCTATTCTGGGTGAGTCTGCTCATTCGCTTACAACAGTGAAATATTGGGTAGCAGAGTTTAAACGAGTCTCGCAATGGTCGACTAAATAAGGTGACGAGTCCAGAAATGGTGAAGAAAATCCACAAAGCGCTACTGAATAATCGTCGACTGAAAATGCGTGTACTAGCAGGCATAGTAAAGACATGAAAAAGTTGTGTGTAAGATGTGTGCCGCGTTTGCTCACACTCGAGCAAAAACTGTGTCGTGAAGATGTTTCAATTTTGTGTTTAGCGAAGTTTCACAACAACAAAGCAAAATTTTTGCGCCGTTTCATAACCATGAATGAAACATGGGTCCATCACTCCACACTCGAGACAAAAGAACAATCAAAACAATGGACTTAAAAGGGAGAACCGGCTCCAAAGAAGGCGAAGACCGTTTCATCTGCAGGCAAGGTCATGGCATCGGTTTTTGGGATGCGCGTGGAATAATTTTCATTGATTATCTTTAAGAAGGACAAACTATCAACGGCGAGTATTATGCGAACTTATTGCAACGTTTGAGCGAAGAAATCAAGAAAAAACGGCCGCGTTTGGCTAAGAAGAAAGTGTTGTTTCGTCAAGACAATGCACACACACAATGGCCAAAATTAATGAATTAAAGTTTGAATTGCTCCCTCATGCGACCTATTCACCAGATTTAGCCCCCACGAATTATTTTCTGTTCCCAAACTTGAAAAAATGACTCAGTGGTCAAATATTTTCCAACGATGAAGAAGTGATATCGGCAGCTAACGGCTATTTTGACGAGCAAGACAGTTCTTACTATAAAAAGGGTATCGAACTTATTGTACATCGCTGGGAAAAGTGTATAGAGCTGAAAGGAGATTATGTTGAAAAATAAACATATTTCTCTCCAATATTTTTGTGTTTTCTTTGTTGAATTCAAATCTCATTCAGGAATATTTAGAATACGAATTAGTCGGTTAATTAATCAGTGTTAAATAATAAATCAGCATTAATATTATTAAATCATTATTTAAGATCTTCTCCCCTTAACTATTAATAAAATTAAAAGCCAAACAGACACATACTTGGTATACAGATATTGGCATGGGATCTGGAAATAGTATCCACGTTACAGCTTCCGAACATGGAGGAGTTGTTAGAGAGCCTTTGTATGTGTAGAACCGCTCCATTTCTTCAACTGGAGGCAATAAACTGGCCAAAGTAAACGTTTCGTTTAGCTTCGTTTCGCTGTCGACCTCCCGAACATGTTTGAGATTCCGAATTATTATTGCGAGATTTTTGTTCTCCTTTTCCTTAATCTGGAAGAACATTTAATTTAGTTCAAACATTGTGAAAGTGCACTATTCCTTACCTGAAAGAAAAATCCAAGCACTGTTAAACCGTCGCTATGATTCAAAGCTTCCGCTACAGATCCATATTTCCTATTCCTAAGCACGATGTGCATCTCCAGAGGGTACCTAATGTCGTTAAAGATGTGTTCAGATCCATAATTGTTTGTATCGCCCCAGTGGAAATGCAAACCTTCCAATTCGTATTCTTCATGTAATCGAGCGCCGAATACATATGGTATGTACTTTACGTACGGGTCATCTTTTTGGAGTTTCGGAATACTTAGGGACACTAAAAAGAATTGAGAATGAAAATACTATTATTGCCATATTGGTCTTAAAACTAAACGTTCAAAAGTGATTTGCATCAGTTGATATGAGGTCTTTTGAAATAGTATTAAGTTATGGGATGTCCATAGCTTGGATACGCCAAAATAGTTATGTAAATTATGGTTCATTGCCTTCACTTTAACACTTAGAGGTATTTGAATCAAGCGAGCGTTGCATGCATCCCTTTCTTATTTATTGCTTCATTATAGCTACTGAAACCCAGAATCGCGGAAGACATCATCGTAGAAACAAAAATATTGTCGTATTTCAAAAAGAGAGAAACAATTTTCTGAACAGACTCAAGTGAATGTTGATTCTCATTGGTTGAGAACAAGACAAAATCACATAGTCGCATATAGCCAGAGCAGTATAATTTTATTTACACAAACTATGATGACGTTTTTACATGAGACAAATTTCTGAACACACCCAAATGACACTTAATTCTCATTGGTTGCGAGGGGCAGAATCAAGTAGTCGTATCTATAATGACATACTATTTGAACTTTTTTAAACTAACACATAAAATCACATGTGTTTTCTAAACAAATATCTTACCTACACACATAAAAACAAGAACTTTTATGTGTAGATTATGTAACAATACTACTAATTTATTTACTTTTGTATTCATTTTCAGGAATTTTATAGATTGTAATTTGGGCTTTTGATTCTCTTTTTGAAAGAGTATAATTAGATGTGGGTACTATTACACTCTCCAGCGACCGAGAGATAAACAACAATGATTTTGTCGCTATGCTGTGTTCAATTAAAACAGGCTTTTTCAAAAAATTTAATTTTTAAAATCCCAATTCGCTCATGAAAGATTATATATTATATCTGTATCAATCTATACTTAAAGGTTGGCCAGCATTTTCAACATCTGCCTTGATAAATTTACTAAAATATTGTCCTCGTATAATCAATATTCATATTCCTAACGTTTATTTACGAGGGAGCGTTTTTATATTCGCAGAATGAGCGGGTTGTAGAGGGGTGAGTAGGCGCATTGGGGGCGTGGCCTGTGCAGCGACTCATGATTAGTATAAATACGAAGTTTCATTGTTATTAGACAGTTAGTCTTTGAGCTATCGTCAACCAAGTAACATAATCAGGAGTGAAAAGTGAAATATGGAAAAATCGAATATCGTGCCGTTATAAAGTTCCTTACCAGGCAAGGAAAATCAGTCGCGACCATAATGAATGAGATGTCATTGGTTTACGGCGACTCTTGTCCAGGAAAAACCATGGTGTACAAGTGGCATAGTTTATTTAAACAAGGAAGGGAATCCCTTGAAGACGACCCGAGGCCGGGCAGGAGCATTGAGGTGACCACGCCAGCACTTATCCAAAAAGTTGAACAAATTGTACTCGAAGATGCTCGACTAAAGAAGAAACAACTCGCAGAAATGGTTGGAGTATCCGATACAACAATTTTTAAAATCCTACACGATCATCTCGGCATGTCTAAGGTCAGCGCAAGATGGGTGCCGAGAATGCTCACGCCGCCGCAAAAACAACAGCGCGTAGAGTATTCGCGTGCATTTTTGGACCTCTATAATGAAGACAAGGATGGTGTATTGAGTGGAATTGTTACTGGAGACGAAACTTGGGTTCATCATTATGAACCTGAGTCCAAACAAGACTCCATGCAGTGGCATAAAAAGGGCACAGCACCTCCCAAGAAATTTAAAGTGTCACAATCAGCTGGGAAACTCATGGCAACGGTATTTTGGGACTCGGAAGGAATATTGTTGATTGATTAGAAAGATAAAGGTGTTTCTATAACCGGAGAATATTACGCTTCCATATTAGAGCGACTAAAAGAAGCCATTAAAGAGAAAAGACGGAGAAAATTGACAAAAGGTGTTCTGCTTTTGCATGACAACGCGCCCGTCCACAAGAGCCGCGTTGCGTTAGCTGCCCTGCATAAGGTGGGCTTCGAAATTGTGAATCACCCACCCTACAGCCCAGACCTGACCCCGAGTGATTATTACCTGTTTCCGAAAATGAAAAAAGAGCTGTGGGATAAAAAATTTACTGCCGATGATGAAGTCAAGGAGGCAGTTTCGGCGTATTTTGCAGATAAAGAGAAATCATTTTTTTATGATGGTATAAATAAATTAATTGAAAGATATGAAAAATGTATCCGTCTTGCAGGTGAATATATTGATAAAGAGAAATAATTTGGTTTTTTTATTTCCACCCCTTGTCCCCCATTCCGCGAATATAAAAACGCTCCCTCGTAATTGATTAAGTGTACCATAATAAATGTTAATTTTCTGCGTCACTTTGTATGAGATTTAGTTTAAGGTTTCATTAAAAAGATTTAAGTACAGGCATACGTGTTGAAATCCATGACGGCCCAGGACCTAACAACTTTTTCAAAAATCATATGCAAACGTTTTTACAGTGCTTTATGTTGGTCCAAAATAAGTTACCTTCTTTGAAAATAAGAAACAGATGCAATTACGAAAATGTTACCTACTGTAATAACATTAAAGGCTTAACAGCATTTCAAAAGCTAATCTAATAATGTTAACAAGAATATATACACAAGGCAAATTTATTTAAACATTTATCAGTGTAATGTATTCATGGAAATTTATTATATTCAATCAAAAATTTCCTACAAAAAATAAATGACGTAGCTATTCACGTAGCGAGTATAAAATAACTCTTGTCTGGAGATGATAAAAATCTAATTTTTAAATAAAATTGATTAACGATAAAAACGATTTATTGACATTCGATAAAAACTAGTTTTCATTAAATAACAATTTATTGCAGGTTAATGACAAATTGAAACGATGTGTACACGATTATTTAGATATAATTAGATGCGATTTTAAAATTTTTACATTATCTAAGGAATTTAGACAATTACTAAATGTACTTTTAAAGCTTAAAAACAAATTTTACTTGGCATCTCAGAATCAAAACCTTCCAGCCATTTTGAGCATTTACATTTATACATTTCCAACTATAAATATAATATTTGCTGGGATGTTTCTATCAGTACAGTTATCTATTTTGCAGTACGTTAATACGACTATAATTGGTTCAAGTTTACATTTTCTAAATCATTCATTTACACAGGAAAATTGAAAATAACTTTCAAATATAGAGTCATTGAAAATCTAAATTGATCAATTTGACTAATTGCTTACTTTATAACTATTTTTTATAAGATACTGGAAGCTCTATTAGCAATTTTCATATTTCGCAGGAGTTTTGAGTTAGTATATTGCGGCGGATGGGATATTATGTCCCATCCAAGTGCTTTCAACGGTTCCTTGACTGGTGTTGCTGTATGAGGTGGCGCGTTATCGTGCTGTAAAATCACTTTACCGTTTTTACGTTTTTGTTGTCGGTAGTGATCAGTATTAACTGTTTCTACCGCTCGTAGTACACCACGCCACTCTGGTCCCACCAAACACAGAGCATCGACTTGCGATCAAAACGATTTGACCTTGGAGTCGATGGGCCGACTTCACCAGGTGATAACCATGCGCTTAGGGTTTTTGAAATAAATTCATTTTTCATCACCCGCCACTTTTAGATGCAGAAATGACTACCAATCATACCTTTGAAGCAGCATTTCACAGACGATTTCACGATTTTCCATTTGCCTGTTATTTAATTGATGTGGCACCCATTTCCCATATTTTGGGTTTTTCCCATTGCTCGTAATGGGTAGCCATTCGTTTCTTGGGCCACATGTAACGGTTCTGCCAATTGTTTTTGAGTTTGGGTTGGGTCTTCATCCAATAACTGCTGCAGTTTCGCATCGTCAAACTTTTTCAGTCTACCAGAACGTTCTTTGTCTTGCACACCGAAATCACCTCTTTTGAAATGTCGAAAGCACGCCTCACATATTTTTATAGTTGTAGCATGCTCACTGTAAGTTTCTACCAGCAAACGATGACTTTCGGCGGCTTTTTTCTTTTGATTAAGTAATAAAAGTAATGCGTGCCGCAAATGTACTTTTCCAGGCACGAAACTCGACATTTTCAAAGAGGCATAAATATATGACAGTGTTACTTTCGCAAAATATAACATGTACGGCTTTGAAGCTTGATGACAGTAGAATAAAAGGACATGTGTGCCAAATCATAATAATGCATACTTAAACCTAGCGACATCTGTTAGGAAAACCGGTAATTACTTTCCGGTACACCTAGATGCGTGATATAAATTTATGATAGTGTTACTTTCGCAAAATATAACATGTATGGCTTTGAAGTCTGTTATCAGTAGAACAAAATGACATATGTATCAAATCATAACAGTACATACTAAAGCCTAGCGACATCTGTTAGAAAAACCGGTAATTACTTTCCGGTACACCTACAATAAATCTATAAAAGTTATTTAAAAATACCAAGTGTTGTTTTTAAACTTGAATAGTATTTCGACACATAAGTTGTCATCATCGGCAGTAGAACAAAGAAATAATGAATTTTTCAAATTATTTAATTGCTATTAATAAGACAGTTACATTATATCGACGACTACTTTTATAAAGCATCCTACATATTCTCGCCTTAAATTTTAATCAATTCCTTAATATACGACTAATTATAACTATGAAGACGTCCTTTATTTGTTTACCGAACCAGCAATTAACATATAAAACACTAAAAGATTACATAATTATTTAATACGTGACCTGTCTTATTAACAACTACACGAAAATCAAAAACGCATATACCGCGTTCATTAAATAAGCGAATCATGTCCTTCATTAAATTGCAATGAGCGTTACCTGAGTGTCCGTTGTTGCGAAGCTCCACAGGACCGGGTAGATAATCATGGAAGCGTACCATCTCCAAAGCGGGCATTCTCAAAGGTATTGCTTTGTAACTGTCTATTCTTATTGGTGATTGCATGTCACCTCCACAAGACGAATGCTGTTGTCTCCATTTCCTTTGTTCAAAGTTACTGTAACCAAATCGATGAACTCCATGCACTGTAGGAAATAGTTAATTATATTCATTGTTTTTTGATTGAATAATGTACTTATTATGTAAATTTACGCAAAGTAAGTAATATTTTAGTTAAATTATTGTTTATACATCAATTATCAAGTCATTTTTGAATCTTCAATAAAACTTTATTTAAATTTTATTTATTTCTTTGCAATATTTTCTTACCAGAGGTGTAAATAGTACATATACAATATCGACAAAAAAATATCGATCAAAATCATTCGAACTTTGGAAGTAATCTATTTTCTTTTCACGTTAAAAAAATGTATATTTTGACACAACTTTTCAAGTGTTTCCATCTCTCGGGCTCAAAGTCGAAGAGTTGGATAAATTTTTATTTTAGTATCATTTTTAGGCCTTCGAAAATGCCAACATACGAGTATTCGTCAACATGCAATAACTTTTCAAAAATACCAATTCTCGCTTTAAAAAAATTAAAATACAAAGTTTTGGATTTTGCCTTCGGAGTATGTAAAGTAGTAATTTTGAACTAGCAAAATACGAATTTTCTACTGTTGACAACAAAATCATTCAAACTTTGGAAGTAATCTATTTTTTTTCACGTTAAAAAAATGTACACTTTGACACAACTCTTCAAGTGTTTCCATTTCTCGGGCTCAAAGTCGAAAGGGTTGGATAAATTTTTATTTTAGTATTGTTTTTTAGGCCTTCGAAAATGCAAACATACGAGTATTCGTTAACATGCAATAACTTTTCAAAAATACCAATTCTTGCTTTGAAAAAATTAAAATAAAAAGTTTTGGATTTTGCCTTCGGAGTATGTAAAATAGTAGTTTGGAATTGGCAAAATACGAATTTTCTACTGTTGACAACAAAATCATTCGAACTTTGGAATTTATCTATTTTCTTTTCACGTTAAAAAAATGTACATTTTGACACAACTCTTCAAGTGTTTCCATCTCTCGGGCTCAAAGTCGAAGAGTTGGATAAATTTTTATTTTAGTATCGTCTTTTTAGGCCTTCGAAAATGCCAATATACGAGTATTCGTCAACATGCAATAACTTTTCAAAAATACCAATTCTCGCTTTGAAAAAATTAAAATACAAAGTTTTAGATTTTGCCTTCGGAGTATGTAAAGTAGTAATTTTGAACTAGCAGAATACGAATTTTCTACTGTTGACAACAAAATCATTCGAACTTTGGAAATAATCTATTTTCTTTTCACGTTAAAAAAATGTACATTTTGACACAACTCTTCAAGTGTTTCCATCTCTCGGGCTCAAAGTCGAAAGGATTGGATAAATTTTTATTTTAGTATTGTTTTTTAGGCCTTCGAAAATGCCAACATACGAGTATTCGTCAACATGCAATAACTTTTCAAAAATACCAATTCTTGCTTTGAAAAAATTAAAATATAAAGTTTTGGATTTTGCCTTCGGAGTATGTAAAGTAGTAATTTTGAACTAGCAAAATACGAATTTTCTACTGTTGACAACAAAATCATTCAAACTTTGGAAGTAATCTATTTTCTTTTCACGTTAAAAAAATATACATTTTGACATAACTTTTCAAGTGTTTCCATCTCTCGGGCTCAAAGTCGAAAGGGTTGGATAAATTTTTATTTTAGTATTGTTTTTTAGGCCTTCGAAAATGCCAACATACAAGTATTCGTTAACATGCAATAACTTTTCAAAAATACCAATTCTTGCTTTGAAAAAATTAAAATGCAAAGTTTTGAATTTTGCCTTCGGAGTTTCGGAGTATGTAAAGTAGTAGTTTTGAACTGGCAAAATACGAATTTTCTACTGTTGACAAGTAATTTATTTTTTTTCACGTTAAAAAATGTACATTTTGAGACAACTTTTCAAGTTTTTCCATCTCTCAGGCTCAAAGTCAAAAGAGTTGGATAAATTTTTATTTTAGTATCATTTTTTGGGCCTTCTAAAATGAAACAATTAAATTACTTTTCAAACTCTTCCTTCTCTCGGGCTTAAGTTTTTTTTTAATGTTTGACTAGGCATCTTAAATCTTCGAATTGTAGGACCAATATTCCGCAAAGACTAAACATAAATGAATAGGCAAATGTCTTGGAAGAAGTATTGGATAATGTTCCATTAAATGTCCAAGTCAACATGCATCACATGTACGATAGTTCAACAGCTCATAAAGTAAGAATTATAAGAGCATGGTTGAACGAACACTGTCTAGATGGGTGAAGCGGACGAAATGGACCAATATCATAGCCTGCAAGGCGACCAGATGTGAATTCTTTTGAAATTTGAAGTTTTTTGAATGAAAAAGTTTATGCGATGCCTCCGGCCAATGAGCAGGAAGTAATAAATAAAACGAAGGCCACAATATAACTAATTACCCGAGATATGTTGCATCACGTTCTAAATTGAATTCCACAAAGGCTGGAGCTCTGTCTTCAAACCAATGGCCACCAGTTTCATCATTTACGTTAATTATTATTATTATTCTTATTATCACTCCTACTGATTTATTGTGGTTTTATATGTTGCCAAATCTACAATTCATATGGCTTAACTAAAGGTAATACAATATTTCTATATTAGGTTTGTCGAATTAATCATAGAATCAGGCCACCTGATGATTATTCGTGACCACCTTTATAAGTGCACATTGTGATGATTTTTAGTGCATATTTGCATGAATATTTTGCCAACTTTTATTACATATTTTCCAAGCTTCGGTAATTAGGTGTCCTTTTACGATTTAGGAATTTATTTACATCAGTCGCAGTTAACAATCCACTTCTGTGACGCATCTTCGCGTCACTGACATGGGATTAACGAAAATTTGTTCAAACTGAATTAATAATAAATATTAATGATCTTTATATTATATGATACCGACTCAACCCAAGAATTATTAAACTGTCTAACCTGAATCAATTTTTCTATCAATTATTTTTAAACTAAATTCGCTATTTATAAAACAATTGAATTTGTAATAAGCAATTACGATAATGCTGTAAAAATTGACACCAGAAGTATTTATTCCGTCATTTAAGGTCTATTATAGGCAATACAAAAGTCATTATTTGGGATTAAAGTTTCATTTGTTTTACTAATAAAAAGTAGTGGTAACTAAGATCAATTCATATTCTAACTAAATCAACAAGACAGCCATAAATATTTCAACTTAATTATAGAAACTAATAAATTTTATTTCACATACTTTCAAATAACTTTTCTGACAACTACTTAGCGAGTAAATCCAGTATTTATTGTATATCATAATGTAATCGGTAATAAAGAGTAATTCATAAAGTGATAAAAGATAAAGTCAGTAATATGTCATTTTGCATTTATCAGATTTTTTTTTAATGCAATCGATTTAGATTTTATTTACAAGTGATACGTCATTTCGTTAAGTCAATAGATTTCCGTTTAATAAACGTAGTGTTTGCTTTGTGTTACATAGACGTTTACATACAGTCAGTCACGAAAGTTTCCGTACAACCCACGAATTTACAAAGAAATAGTAAATAAAATGTTCGTATTCTGTATACGTATTTCAACAACTAAATTGTCATCATCAAAAATTATAAAACATCGCGTTACGATAATGCTTACTATGCAAAACCAAAACACAACCTTAGTCTTAAAAACTAATACCTGTACCAATGTACTAATGTACGTTCTCGCAAGTACTTGCCTTATTGAAGGTGTAGTTTTTAGATATACGTAATAAAGTTTAGCTTTTAAATATGTGTAATGAAAATTGTATATTAAATTAAGAAAATATCTATTTACTCATTCTAATGTCTTCTCTATTGTGTTGTCGATAATCCTCAGCAATGGATATAAAATTCGTATAATCTTAACTACCACCAAGTATCCGTTAGGACATATGTATGTATGTGGGCAACAACAGTCTCGCGGGCCGGATCCGGTCCGCTGTAAGATTTAAATCCGGCCCGCGAGATATTCCTCGTATTATTTCATGTCTGATGTCTATCGCTAAAAATTATGAACACTACTTTAAAATGCACTACTTTTAAACGCGGCCCGCGAACGTATTTGCACATTAAAGTTTGGCCCACAACATGTCAAAGGTTGCCCATACCTGCCTTAGGATATTAACAATAGGGAGATTTACAAGTAATATGAACGAGTACTTCTACAGGCTTTTTATCACTTTGTGTCAATCGTCGCTAGTGTTAATTCAATGTTTTGTAACACTTCCAGATATCCCTTACATATTTAATTATTTTATGTTTAAGGATATTTTTAAAATTTTAAGAAATTGTTCGCGCGTTGTGTCTACAGTGTTAAATTTTGAACAATGAGTAAACGCAAAAACATTTCGAACGAAAAGAAAAGATCGCAATTAAGATTGTTGAAAATTGGAAACTTTTCTCATCGGGAAATAACAAGAAGGGAATGTGTTTCCCGTAATTTCGCAGACAGGGTAGTAAAATTAATTCGTCAAAACTTATTCTCCACAACGACTAGGCGTATCCGTTGCTAAGAGATAAAAATTTTGGAAAATCCACCGCAACCTCAGCGACCAGCCTACAGGAAGGCAACATAAACCTATGGGAACGAATATTAAAGACACGATTATACGAAGAAAACATTTATAGTCGGTGCTGTGCAAAAAAAAATAGAAAAAATTAAGAAAACGAGGTTATTTATGGGTGAGGCAGCACGAAGACCTCACGATTGATGATTTACTTAGAATTTTCATCAAAATAAATAGTTTCGAATTTGCAGTTTTTTTTAAACCAATACAACAGAAATCAAAACATAAGTAATTTATAAAGAATCATCAGAAAAAGCATTGATGAATAATCATTGCTTCCCTCTCTCGTCCAACACAAAACTGTATTGAACGACGAAGCGAGAACGCGTCTACGAAGGAATCGTTCATTAATGACACAAGTTTGCCTGACGATGAGTGATTCTCTGAAACATAAGTAGTAGACAAGGTGTTACTAACATTTGAATAATTTCTTTTAACAGAAAAAGCATTTATTGAAAGACTAGTAAAATATCTTCCGATTTAGAAAATAATTTAGTTAAATCTATTTCCAATAGATTAACAGTTTTAAAACAAACTAATAAGGGCAGGCATGAGTGGATACGAAACGTCGGCAGTTATACCAGTGACGCGGCTCCAGCCCGGAAGCCCAGAAGCAGATAGTATAGACCACGACCGCGGAAGTCTACGTACCAGATTAATAAGGGCATAACGAAATATTAAACATTTTTTTCAAGTTTAGAAATTGCCTTTTAATTATGTATACAAAAACTTTTGTAACACTCTATATTAGACTACTGTTATATCACGTATACAAACTCAGAAAATGTTATCTTTAAAATAGCCACTTTATTACCAAATACCAGAACGAATACGCAAAGTTAAATTGAATATTATTAACTATACCGCTGATTACTAGGTGGCCTTTTTCCTTTTTTAAATTGTAAATCTATAAATAAATTCCAGGATATCTATAATAACCTGCTCCAATTAACTTACTATTTTTATCCAAGTTATTCAAGTAATAAAACAATAATTTACTAACAATATTGTGGAGTAAATAAACTTTATTACATCAGTAAAACATGTATTAAAATGCCCATAATCTTTTCCGCTTATATTTACAATTTCTTACAACGTAAATATTAAAAAAACATATTAAAATCGTAGTAAAAATAATTAAACGTGTATAGACATGCATCTTTATAACTCATTATCAAATTTTTTAAAAATAATTTATAATCGAATACGTCATTTTATTGAATCAATAGAATCCCAGTTAGTGAGCTTTATGTTATCTCGAACAAATTAATCTGCCCATACCAAAAATAGTTTTTTTTTTATTTATTACAGAATTAATTGATTGTATCAGGATTTTTAAAAAATTTCGCGATACCATCTAAATTTTAGACACGATGGCTTTTGAGATTGAAACAAGAAAATTTCCAGCAATTTTTTTGATAGTTGATTGTTGAGGTCTTTCTTTGCGAAATTCCACTGCACTGGCGAATAAATAAAACACTTCCGTCTGAGTTAATTAAATTTAAATTTAAACCTAAACATACAATAATAAATTCTGTAGATTTTTGTAATATGAATAAACCAGGTAAATAAAGAGTTTTCCAATAGGGACTTGACAATTTTTAATTCAATTTGTGAACGCACCCTTTCACTAATCATCGAACTGTCACTGTCAATTTATTCAGTAAACTTAACATTTTCATCATGATAAAGTACACGAACGAACAACGTCTGCAAATTATAAAAATTTACTACAGAAATTCGGCGTCGGTGACCGCTACTTTAAGAGCGTTAACTCCGATTTTCGGTTGTAATTCTCGCCCTAGTAGACAGGCAGTAACAAGTTTAGTGCAAAAATTTGAGTCTACATATTCGTTATGTGATGTTGCCGTGCCAGTGAGATAACGGGTTGGTCGAAGTGTCGAAAATATCGCTGCCGTTGAAACGTCCGCAGCAAATGGTCCAAATCAGTCAATTCCACGGCGTTCTCAAGTTGGGCATCGCCCAGACCACTTTATGGCGAATTTTGTGTAAGGATCTTGGTTTACACCCATACAAGATCAAGCTGACTCAAGAATTGAAGCCGATGGGGCTCTGGAAAAGATGCGCCAAGATGATCAATTTTATCGCAAAATCATTTTCAGTGACGAAGCTCATTTTTGGCTCAATGGGTTCGTCAATAAGCAAAATATGCGTTATTGGTCGGGTGAAAATCCACATGTGCTTCATGAAACACCACTTCATCCACAAAAAATAACTGTTTGGTGCGGTTTGCATGCTGGCGGCGTCATAGGGCCATATTTTTTCGTCGACGATAATGATCGTCACGTTACTGTGAATGGTAATCTTTATCGCGCCATGATTACCGATTATTTTTGGCCCGAATTGGAAGATATGGACTTGGACAACATGTGGTTTCAGCAGGACGGTGCCACAAGCCACACAGCACACGTTATTGGAAAACCCTTTATATGTAATTTACAGAAGTCTTTCTAGTTTCGGAGAACTTTTGCCTCCGTATGTGTCGGCTCAATAAAGGTACTCGGTACGATTATCACACTGGTGGAAAACGAAGAAACGCTGAAAATTTCAAAACCGTTATGTTTTTAATTGCTTCAGCTAAAGAGGACTAGAATCAGAATGGTCATAGTTCACAGGTTATAGACATTTTCAACGAAAAAATTTTCCAAGTCCAAATGTTATACTGTTGATATGGTTCCCTAAATAATTTTGCCGTTTCAACGGCAGCGATATTTTCGACACTTCGACCAACCCGTTGTCTCACTGGCACGGCAACATCACACAACGAATATGTAGACTAAAATTTTTGCACTAAACTTGTTACTGCCTGTCTACTAGGGCGAGAATTACGACCGAAAATCGGAGTTAACACTCTTAAAGTAGCGGTCACCGACTCCGAATTTCTGTAGTAAATATTTATAATTTGCAGACGTTATTCGTTCGTGTACTTTACCATAATGAAAATGTTAAGTTTACTGAATAAATTGACAGTAACAGTTGGATGATTAGTGAAAGGGTGCGTTCACAAATTGAATTAAAAGTTGTCAAGTCCCTATTGGAAAACTCTTTATAAAACATCGACGCCTAATCTAATGCAGGATGATTTTTTAAAATCAATATTTTTCATGTCAATGGAGTACTTTACTGCGAACGGAAGCATAGTAAATATAATCTTTAATTTTTGTTGAGAATAACAAATAAAGTATTTGCTAAATAGCGATATCTATTATGTCACTTGAATGTTACATTAAACGATAATGTGACCTTTCAACTCACAATTAAACTTGAGGAATGAAAGAATCTCCTTTTACATTAAATAATTTAAAAATAAATCAAAATGCGATGGCTTAAATATCTAAGATTTGGCAGAAATTGAGACTCGGCTATTAGCGCCATCTTTCAGCAAAATTTAACATTATATTCTGAGTTGATTGGTGAAATTTGCTTTAATATCTGATATTCGCCTTACACGTTATTTCAATGAAAATAAAACGTGACTCACAGTTCACGGTGCAATCCAGTATTTATATTTTAAAGGACTAATCACTGAAACTTTAGCTGATATGCAATGAAAATAACGGTGCTTCTTTCGAAAGCTACAGTTTGTCGTTGGGTTGCACAATTATATATATATGAGTATAGAAGACGATATGTACGTAAGATCTTCAAAAGACTTTGATACTCACATTTGACATATAAAATTGTGCATGTCTAAGCTGTTGGTAAGGTATGGTGCTGTGAACTTGTACTGTGAAAGAATATAAAAGTTTCCTACATCTTAATTTTTCCATTTTTTTTATTCATCCACATAATTTTTTAATTTTACTCATAAATCTATATAATCGAATAGCAATAAATTAATACATCCTGATAGTTGGTTACCGAAGATAACATTACAGATGTATCATTTTATCGTTATCAGATTTTCAATGCATCCAGAACAATGATTTAATTATGATTGATATCTTGAATATTAAGTCAACAGAATCTCGTTTAATATAAATAATAATCAAACAAGTAAAACTACAGTAAAACCTGTCAATAACAGCCACCCAAAAAGCAAAATATATTGGCCGTTATATAAAGGTGTCCGTAATTGACAGGTTTTTCGTCTCACAAATAAAATACATAATTAATTTTAGGATTTGCTTTCTTTATTTTATTAATTAAAGTAAATAGTATATAAATACAAATATGTGTAAGAAAAACTAAAATTTTAATGTATTTACATATAATAGATAATATGACATCTAATAAATTATTTATATGTACATATTATTACAATATATTCATACGAAAAAACACAATTTATTAGGATTTTTTAAAGTATGTTTCAATATTTGTTTGCTACACATTTTTTAGCTTCGATTTAAAAACTGCAGCTTCACATGTAAGTAAAATTTTAGAAACATCAATATAAATGTCACCATTGTTATTGCACAATAAATAATTTTGTATGTCTCTTAATTTTGCACACACTTCACTCATACTAGATAAACTAGATTTTGGAGTTTCACATTCGTCCAGGTCACTATTATCAGAGTTATGTTCTTCATCATTATTGCACAAATCTTCAACAATTTCTGGAATACTGAGAGCCCTAACTCTCTGTAGGCACATGACGATCAATAGAAGCATGTTCATCTAAATCCATCAAAAATTCGTTACGAACTGCAGGATATAGCTGGGCAAGGGGTATTTCGTCTTCTTCATCAAACATTGTGTCCTCCTGGAAAATATCAGAGAATCCGGCCTTGGAAAAACATTTTTTAACTGTAGCAGGAGATACCTTTTTCCAAGCAGCTGTAATCCATACAAGTGCATTGGCTAAATTTATGTTTTTTTCAAAAATTTCAAAATCACATTCATTTTCAATAAACGTTAGAAGCTTTTTAATCAAAAAATTTCGGTAAATCAATTTGAAATTCTGAATTATTCCTTGATCCAAGGGCTGACAATACGAAGTGGTGTTTGGCGGCAGGAAGACTAGTTTAACATTTTCTAATGGAACTTTAGAATGTGAAGTGGCATTATCCAAGAAAAGAAGCACTTTTCTATTTTGTTTTTTCATTTTATTGTCAAATTTATGCAGCCATCTTGTCATAATTTCCGTTGTCATCCATGCCTTTTTGTTATAAACCCATTCTAAGGGTAATTTGTCCACATGACTACCCTTAAAACAGCGAGGATTTTTACTTTTTCCAATTATTAATGGATCTTCCTTCTCACCTTCCATACTTGCACATAGTAAAACAGTCAAACGTTGTTTTGCTGCCTTCTTCCCTGCACAATTCTCACTTTTTAATGGCATAGCGCAGTAATAAAGACCTGTTTCGTCGGCATTAAACACATCTCGAGGAGAATAATTTATTAAAATCAACGGTAACTTGGTTTTCCAGTCTTTTATATCGTCCAAATTAACCAAATTAAGAACCTTTCGAATACGGAGACAACTTTAAACTGAATTGTTTCCTTTAGAATAATAAAGTTTAAATCGAAAAGGGTGAATTACTACCAGGTAATAGGAAACCCCGGGAAACCCCGACAATTTGTATTAAGTATTTCCGTCAATAAAGATATACATGTCATAAATAGTCCGGCCGACATTGGCAGGTAAATTTCTATGAAAATAGGCCGTAAAAGTTTCGGTTATTTGACCGCGGCCGTTTTACAAAGGTGGCCGTAATTAACGGGTATTTGTGTATGGGAATTTCCTTATAGTCGATTCGGGGAACTTTGAAACTCAGGTGGCCGCTTTAATCAGGTGGCCGTTAACACAGGTTTTACTGTAGTTTTAAATTATTTTATAATTGATTCGTTTTTCATCTCATATTCGTAAGAATTATTCGTAAATAAAAAAAATATATTTTTTTCAAATTCATCGAATAAAAGATGTGTACACATACAATAAATACAATTTTCGAGTGTAACAAAAGGACGTTAAATATTGGCAATCTCTAGCAAACCAAAAAATACGATAACGAAACTATAGTAACAAATACGTAATAAATTTTTCCATATCCAGACAAATATTTCCACTTCAAACAAACAAGTGCCTATTTAAATATATTATCAAGATTCGTGATGAACAGATAGTATCTGAATGTGCCTTTATTAACACCTTGTCAATTTTGGGTCATTATTTCTGCGTTTATTAATCCCTAATTATTAAATACAAATTGTTACATCGAATGCAGCTACATCAAATGATAAAGTAATATGTCGACCATGAGATGGTCAGATTGAAATATATCTTAATTAAGAAGTTATCTTTTGATCAATCGAAATATGTGTGTACCCCAAGTACGTGTATATACAGGCGGTGAAAATTTCCGTACATCTTTAAATGTTAAAAATCATCAAATATAAACATCCTATTGTGATAGAACATATCTATTAACATTTAACAACGTTAAAAAACTATAAAAGCTGTTATTATTAGGTGCGCAACTAAGTTCTCGCTGTTTTTCAAGAGATGGTTACAGTAGTAAGTGCTGGTCGATTGTGACATAACCAAAACGTCATGAACCAAGCTTAGACATATGGTAAACAAATCGCTTTGACACATTAGTGATTTTGTTTTTGCGTCATATACTTTTGGTTGTGTGAAAATGTCTGATTTTGTGCCAAATAATCGTCATTTGCGGGAAGTGTTGCTTTTCTTCTTTCATTCCTAGAAAACGGCGGCTGAAGCGCATCGAGAACTCCAAAAAGTTTACGGAGATGCTGCTCTAAGTGAAACAACGTGCCGTGATTGGTTCCGTCGCTTCAAAGACGGTGATTCCGATGTTGACGACCGTTCGCGTGAAGGAAGACCACAAACCTCGAAGACGTTGAATTGGAGGCATTGCTCGATGAGGATCCGTGCCAAACGCAAAAAGAGCTTGCTTCGGTATTAGGAGTTGCCCGCCAAGCCATTTCCTAGCGATTGCATGGGTTGGGAATGATTCAAAAGCAAGGAACTTGGATTCCTTATTATTTGAAGCCAAGAGACGTTGAGCGTCGTTTTCTCGCCTGTGAACAACTGCTCCAGCGGCAAAAAAGGAAGGGGTTTCTTCATCGCATCGTTACGGGTGATGAAAAATGGATTCATTACAGCAACCCGAAGAGAACAAAATCATGGGGACTGCCCGGTCATGCTTCTACGTCGTCGGTTCGGCCGAACATTTACGCTGCGAAGGTTTTGCTGTGTATTTGGTGGGACCAGGGCGGTGTTATTTATTATGAGCTGTTGAAACCGAACGAAACCATCACTGGGGAACGGTATCGAACTCAATTGATGCGATAGAGCTGAGCACTGCGCGAAAAGCGGCCACAATACGAGCAGAGGCACGAAAAAGTGATTTTACAGCATGACAACGCTCGGCCTCACGTTGCCAAACCCGATGAAACTTACTTAGAAACGCTGAAATGAGAGGTTCTACCACACCCACCATATTCCCCAGATATTGCGCTGTCCGATTATTACTTGTTCCGTTCGATGGCACATGGTCTGGCTAATCAGCAGTTCCGCTCATATGAAGACATCTCAAAATGACTTGATTCGTGGATAGCCTCAAAAGACGAACACTTCTACAGAGACGTTATTCGAGCTATACCAGAAAGATGGGAAAAAGTTGTCGCTAGCGGTGGGCAATATTTTGAATGATTCATTTGTACAGATTTTTTCACAATAAAGTTGCATTTTCATCAAAAAATAGCGAGAACTTAGTTGCGCACCTAATATTTAAAATTACTTACAGGAACATCAAATACCACATAATTCTTCGTACACTTCATTCTATGTGGTTTCTCTATTGTAACACACTGAATTCGATAAATCCTCTGCATAGTGTCACGTACGTAGAAGTATTGATATCTATTAAGCCTCCAGAAATTATCATAAAACGTATTCCTTTTCAAAAATACATAATAAATGTTAGAGGCCTAAATACGATGGTTGTCAAAAAACAAGGTTTTGGTTCAATCATTTATGTGTTTATACCTTTTTTTACGATATAAATATCATAATAAGTAAATTTTTCATTTCGAAATAATTTATTATTGACATAACAAGCAAAGAAATACATTTCATGTGTCACGGCACGCCGATATCACGATCATACGATCATTTCTGGACATTTGACAGTTAAAAAGTTTCTAGTAGACAAAGTTAAATATGTTTACCATGGCTAGAACTATGATGTTTTATAAATAATTTGTCAAAGTTGACATCCACAAATTAAACGGTGATAATACAATGAATTTTTGAAAAACAGTTTATCGAAGAAAAGCTAGGTAATTTTGATGGAGCCTGTGGTTGATTCACTTAATCACTGAAGGTTGATATTTAAACCCTTGCCACATTAATTTTCGAATTCTGTATATGTATTTCGGCAACTAAGTTGTCATCATCAGCAGATAATTAAAAAGTGTCGCACCTGGTAAACTACGGCGAAAAACACCCGTTCGAAAACAAACTCCGTACGCGATCCGTACCGTTGAGAACCAAAATGTACACTGTAATGTACATTACTTATTAACTATTTGTTTTGTAGAGGGTTATAAGCAAGGGGTAAAGAAATGTTAACTTATATGACACAACCATTAGGTGATCACTTTTATACGCCGCAAATAATTTAATTACCGAATTGAAGAGAACAAAATCAGATGTCGAGAATAAGTAACTTCCAATTTATGTGACCACTTCGGAAAAACGTCGATTCTGTCTAAAATACGATATTAGAAGATCATAAAATTGAGCTCAAACGTATCACAGAAGTATTGCACATTTCCTATGAATGTATATTTCGCATCGTTCATAGGAACAACGCAGCGAAAAACTTTCCAAGCGCGTGTTCTCTTTCCAAAACACTACTCTTACTGAGGTATAAAAAATTCATAAAACTGGTATTCACTGAATTTAACACTTCCAAACTATTATTTATTGCCAAAACTCAAAAAATATTTAAAGGATAAATGATGTTCAACACATGGCGAAGCCATATATGCTGTTGAGACGTGGTTTGCAAACCAAAACAAAGAGCTTTCTTTAAAGAGCTTAGAAGTGATTCCCGAACGTTCTGCTAAATATATAATTCAAAAAGGAAATTATGTTGAATAAATAGAATTTTCTTTTGAAATATTGTGGCGTTTTATATGGTAGACTACTTGTCGATACCTTCATGAATTTGTGAAAAATACATACATTTACAGAGACGAGAATTACTGAAGTACGGGTTATTGGAAGAATGGCGAAATATGACTGGTCGATTTTACAGAAAATGTACTTAAATCCATTGCCGAAAGATTAACATCTGTAAGGGGGCCCAGTGAAATATTTTTTATTTAATTTTAGGCAGGAAAATTCGGTGAATATTTCAACATCAATTGTCGTGAAAAGTTTTCGTACTCGACAAAAATAGTGTCTAAAATTAAATAAAAAATATTTCATTGGGCACCCTGATGAAATATTTTTTATTTAATTTTAGACACCCTGTTATGAACACGAAAACTTTCACGAAAATTGATGAAATATTCACCAAATTTTCCTGTGATTTAAAACAATGATAGCTCTTATATCGTTTTTTGCAATTTTTAACGTTTCTAAATGGAAACAAATATGCTTTATCATAATTGGAAGCCTACATATAATAATTTTCAACAATTACACAGGGTAACAAAATGAAAAAAAAGTTTGGTGCTGGAAATCTAACATCTGACTTTAGATGTTTTTAATGTGCTGATTCCAAAAATGCCACCAGATTTTTTCTATCAGCTCTAGTTTTTGAGATCCAGGTTACAGGTTAATTGATATTTTTTTCTGATAAAGGACAACAAATAAAGAGATAAATATGTACTTAATCGCCAAAATAGAAATTTCCCAGAATGTAATTAGCCAAATGGAGACCTGGAATTGTCCCTGATGAAACAATTGCATTAGTTTTAAGAAAAATCAAGTACGAAGAACATCAGGGCAATTTGTGTCGATTTAAAAATGGTTAACTTCCTCCTTGGACAGCAGAGTGGTTATACAAAATATCCTTGTTTTTTTGTGCCTTTGGGACAGCAGAGATAAAAATGAGCACTGGGTTAAAAAAAAGTGGCCTTCAAGAGATGTCATGATTCAAGGAAAACAAAACGTGATCAACGAACCTTTGGTTGCAAGAGAAAAAATCTTACATCCGCCCTTGCATATCAAGCTAGGCTTAATGAAGCAATTTGTAAAGGCTTTAAATCGAGATGGAAATTGTTTTGGGTATTTATCACGTAAATTTCCTGGCATTAGCACGGAAAAACTAAAAGCTGGTATATTTGATGGTCCTTAAATAAGGCAACTTGTTAAAGATCCAACATCAATGAACGAGACTGAATCTAACGCTTGGTGTTCATTTGTTCAAGTAGTACAAAATTTTCTTGGCAACCATAAAGCAGAGAATTACGTAGAATTAGTGGAAACTATGCTTTCAAATTTTAATATTCTCGGCTGTAACATGAGTATAAAAGTTCACTACCGCCACAGCCATCTAGATCGTTTTCCAGAAAACTTAGGTGATTGTAGTGAAGAACAGGGGGAAAGATTTCATCAGGATATTATAACTATGGAAGATCGTTATCAAGGACGATGGTATAGCCACATGATGGCGGACTACTGCTGGAGCCTTCAGCGATACTGCCCTAGTAAACTCCATTCTAGAAAGTCGTATAAAAGAAAATTTTTATGTGATTAGTGACTAATGTAATTATGTAAATTAAGTTTTTGCAATAAATACTTAAATCCATGTGTCTTTATTTTTTTAACTGTCAATAGTAATATTATATATTATAATAGTTATAACGTAAAATATATACACAATTTTTTAAAAAAATCTTAAAAACTATATCTGATAGACCAAATCTCAGAACTTTTTTACATTCTGCATCCAAAAATTACCCAGGAACAGTTAAAAATCGCAGGCACCAAAATGTGTGTTGGCCTGTGTTATGTAATGCACAGAAGCTTTCTTGACTGACTGTATATTTAGAAATTCAAAATTAATTACTAAACGTTGTATATTTTTTTTATATTTGTTTTTTACAATATTCGCTGAATAATGTTCAATTTTATCTATTTGAAGTAGTTCTACAATTTTTAATTTTAATCAATTTTTATAGTAAAAAGATTCAGTTCTTAAAAAAATATTTAATACATAATTTCTGTTAAGTAATAAAATATTTAAATAAGAAAAATTCTATTATAAAATCAAAAAAAAATTCATTTACTTTTCTTTTTATTTTCAGGTTAAAAAGCTTTTGAAAATCGTCTATGAAAATTATCGCTATTTTTAAAAAATTGTTGCTAAACCAATTAAAATTTTAATTCAGTACGTTTGTTGTAAATATATTGTAAATTAAACAAGAAACAAATAAAAAAAATATGTATAAACAGTAGGTTTTTTAAATAAATATTATGTGGCGAGCAATTAAGAAATTTAATTTAAAAAATTTAAAAATATTTGCATAAAAATCTTATTTTTCTGTATCGACCGTTTAATGAATTCTTAATTTACGCTTTTTATTTAATAAATATTATAAAGTAAAAAAAGTACTTTATTTTCTTTTTATTTTTCACATATTGAATACCTTTTGGTATTCATTTTGGAATTTGTAAATCTTTCGGGAAAATTATATTTATTTAAAATTAAACTTAGTAAGCTAGTAAAATATTTTATTAATTATTTCTAGTGGAAACTGCGTTGAAGACGCAGTGGATAAGTGATAATAATAATAATATTAATGTGGTAAGGGGTTTCACATTTTTAATCAATATTGCAAACATTTAAATGTAAATTAACTACATATTATTGATATATTTAAATAGTAATTCGTAAAATGTTTAAATATTTTAAATTAATTACTTACAACCCTCTTAATCTGAATTTTAAAGTTTACATCGATTAAAATTCACTATAGCAAGACATTTTACTAATTAATCAGAAACTTTAATTGAATTCAAATAAATATAATTTTTTTTATCATTTATGCATTCCGTCCCAATTAATTATATTTATAAACAAAATTGAAAGGAAATAACTACTGGGTTTTTCCCTAGATGTTAGTTTAAATGTTTTTTAAAATATTGAGGTATCGTTTAGTAAATTACATTGGAAACAAACAAAAAATTAATTATGTATAGACTATAGTTTTTTTTAAATAGATTATCTGTCGAATAAATAAGAAATTTAATTTTAAAAACGTATTTATTTTTCTGTTTTGACCATAAAATTAATTTTTGATTTACGCTTTTTCCTTTTTGAATCGTTTTAATTTCATTATATAAATTAAAAAATCCTTAGCGACATCCATCACATATAATGTGCTCTACGAAATTATTTAGAAAAATTATATTTCAGCTAATAATTACGTATTTACAATAAAAAAAAATATATATGTATGTATATAATGACATATGTATATTTTGATTAACAAAGAGATTATTTAAAATTGAACTTGACTAAACTCAATTTTCTTTCAAATAATTACAAAATTTCTAAATTTATTAACATTGACATATTTTTAAATAACTTATATTTTAAATAAATTAAACACAATTTTCATAATGTCTACCTAAGGAATTGAATCAATTTTTAATTAAATTCTTGTTACCTGTAAAGTGCCCAAATAGGAACAGCTGAACAATCAGAAGAAAACACTTATTCATTTTCCAGCCGACTTCTCCAACAATTACCTTCAACTTAATATTAGTAATAGATACTAGCAAGTTCAATAACGTATGAAATGATTTTGGTGGAAGCCGTGGTAGTAGTAGTAGTAGTAGTAGCACTGGCAGTATTGACTTAATGAACAACACACGTACAAACATTCAATAATTATATATATGATTCTCACTTATATAAGCTCAAAGTGCCTTGCAGTCGTAGGATCAATATTTACAGTCCTATATCGTATTCTTATCTACTTATCGATTCTAAAAGATTCGCATTTTTATGTTAATACTTCGGCCACTAGTTTCAAACAATTTTATTTGTCGCGATGAATCTTAATGTGAAAGGGATAATCTATTCACGTCTCGCTTGGAGTATGTAATTTATTAGTTATTGGCATTCAAATTTCATGTAAATTATGATAATAGTTCCTGCTTTACGCTTCCAATTACCTGATAGTTTTACGCGATAAGAGAAGTCGTAAAATAATGTTTTCATTAATAATTAAGCGCCACACAACGATGCGTTTTAAATACGGTAAATTTATGTTTTAATTTAAATGAATGCTGCCCTTCTATTTGCTTAGTTTATAGTTTTAAGTAATTACGTGGCTGTAAGATTTTTAAAAATATTGTCACCGCATAAGCAATGATAATAATCATAATAATATTTATTATTTACGCACGTCATTTATTGGGTTGGCAACTAAGTACTTTCGGTTTTGTAGTATAAAATAAAACACTTTTTTTTTAAACAAAGAATAGTTTTCAATCAATTATATATTTTCCATTTTGCTCAATGACCTTTTGCCATCTTTCTTTCAGTTGCATGATTCCACGCTCATAAAAATTTCTGGTCCTTATCAGCAAAAAAGTGAACCAGGTGCGAGTGAAGGTCATCGTCATTTGTGAAAGTTTTACCATTCAAAGAATTCTGCAAACTTCGAAATAAATGGTAATCAGATGGTGCTAGATCAGGGCTGTATGGGGGATGTGGCATCACTTCCCAGCCAAGCTCCAATAGTTTCCCACGAGTTGCCAAAGATGTGTGAGGCCTTGTATTATCTTGGTGGAAAACTACACCTTTCCGATTTGACAATTCTGGCCGTTTTTCTTTGATTGCTTCATCCAGTTTTATTAATTGTTGACAGTAAACATCAGAATTGATCGTTTGGTTCCTTGGAAGCAGCTCAAAAAACACAAAACCTTTGTAATCCCATCAAACTGACAGTATGATCTTTTTTGGATGCAATTCAGCTTTCGATGTTGTTTGAGCTGGTTTATCGTGTTTGCTCCATGATCGTTTTCGAACTATGTTAATGTAAAGGACCCATTTTTCATCACCAGTGATGATTCTTTTTAAGAAAGGGTCGGTTTCATTTCGTCTAAGGTTCATATCGCAAAAGTTGATTCTTTGTGTTAAATGAATTTCTTTCAATTCGTGAGGTACCCAAATATCAAGCTTCTTCACTAACCCAAGACATTTTAAATGTTTTTCAATTGTTGTGTGCGATACATGTAGCCTCTCCACAACCTCTCAAACAGTTATATGGCGATCCTCTTCAATTATGACTTTGATTTGGTCATCATCGACTTCAGTAGGCCGACCAGAACGTTGCTCATCTTTGAGGAAAAAATCTCCAGAACGAAATTTTTTATACCAATTCTGACACGTGCGCTCTGTGAAGCAATTAGCACCATAAACTTCACATATCTTTTTGTGAGCCGCAGCAGCTTTCTTTCCTTTACGGAAATAAATAGTGAAATATGTCGAAAATTTTCGTTTCTGCACTCCATTTAAAATTAACCCACAGCTAATAGCTTTAATAAAAATCACGCACTACTTGCTTCTGAAGTTACGTCAATGTGAATAGTATCACGCGACAAACGGTAAAGTACAGCACTAACATACGTTATACAAAAAATAAAGCAACACTCTCTATCAGTAAAAATCGAAAGTACTTAGTTGCCAACCCAATATAAGTAGTCTCGGCAGGTACAACAGTTAAAGTACCGTCAGTATATAAAAAGACCTTTCCACAAAAGATATAATTCGGAAGTTCATTGATAAAAAGTATAAATATTAGAGGTCCCAGTACTGAACCCTGTGGCTCGCCCGTATTTTGCAAATAAATACTTGAAGATACGCTATTAATCTTAACCTGAATTTTTCTATTGCAAACGTGTGATGATAGCCAATTATTAATGTTTCCTCTAAAATCCAGATTATATAAACCTATTAAAAAAGTGCGATCAAAAGAGTGCTTTGGAAAGATCAAAGAAGAGTGCACTTACTTTCAGTTACCAGTACATGGAACAAGAACCACCAACATTTTTGTTGTTCCGAAAGCGAGAACGAATATAATAAACAAAGTACCAATTATACATGTGTACATATGGCGAGAAATGCTAATGTAATCTATAATGATATCTTTCTCACCTAATATCAATAATTTGAATTGTTGTGTATATTATACTTAAGTTTCATTCATTTTTATTATTAGTACTAGTGGAGAAATAATTATAATTTTAGTTATGTATATACATATATTTTATTTTTAGTGTGGATAATTATATTAATTCTTTTTGTGTAAGTACTGTACATACGAGGGTGGTTCCATAAGTACTCGGCCTGACCTAGAGATGGCGGTAGTTGTATGAAAAATATCACTGTATTAGAAATTACACAATCTATAAAGCATATGTTTCAAGTTTGAAGACGACACGTTGTTTAGTATTTGTTTGGCAGCCATCCATAGTGAACGTTTTCAGAGAATTTGTAAAAATGGAGAAAATTGGTCATCATTACGTGGTACAATACTTTTTTTTGAAAGGCATCAGCCCAACCGATATTAAAGCTGAACTGGATTCTATTCTGGGCGAGCCTGCTCCTCCGTTTACAACAGTGAAATATTGAGTAGCAGAGTTTAAACGAGGCAGTACGAGCTGCCAAGACGAGCATCGCAGTGGTCGACCAAATGAGGTGACGACTCCATAAATGGTGAAGAAAATCCACAAAGCAGTACTGGATGATCGTCGACTGAAAGTGCGTGAGCTAGCAGACATGGTACGCATTTCAATAAGTGCGGTACATTGCATATTATGAGAAAGCTATGTGCAAAATAGGTGCTGCGTTTGCTCACACTCGAGCAAAAACAGTGTCGTGAAGATGTTTCAATTGAGTGTTTAGCGAAGTTTTAGAGCAACAGAGCAGAATTTTTTTTTTTTGGACTGGGATGCGCTTGGAATGGTTTTCATTGACTATCTTAAAAAAGGAAAAACTATCAATGGCGAGTATTATGCGAACTTATTGCAACGTTCGAGTGAAGAAATCAAGCAGAAACGGCCACATTTGCCTAAGAAGCAAATGTTGTTTCATCAAGACGACGCACCAGCTCACAAATCTGTTATTTCAATGGTCAAAATTAATGAATTAAAGTTTGAATTGCTACCACATGCGACCTATTCGCCAGATTTGGTCCCCTCGGATTATTTTCTGTGCCCAAACTTGAAAAAATGGCTCAATGGTCAAAGATTTTCCAGCAACGAAGAGGTGATGTAAGGTTGATATATAACAGTGTGTGTCTTGGCTTTCATCGGTACGGATCGTGTGCGGAATTAATTGTTTCGTACGGGTATTTATTGCCGTAGTTCTCTAGGTGCAACACTGCTTAATTTTTCTGCTGATGATGACAACTTCGTTGTCGAAATATTTTTCCATCGATAAAGAAGTGATGTCGGCAGTTAATGGCTATTTTGAGGAGCAAGACAGTTCTTATTATAAAAAGGGTATCGAACTTATTGAACATCGCTGGGAAAAGTGTATAGAGCTGTAAGGAGATTATGTTGAAAAATATATATATTTCTTTCCAAAATTTTTGTGTTTTCTTTGTTGGATCGGGTACTTCTGGGACCACCCTCGTACTCTGTTTATATTGTTCTATTATGGGATTTTTTCTGTTGGACAATAAATCATATTAATATTGTTATTATTAAATATACGTCATTTTAACTTTATTGAAAGAACTTTCAGATTTCTTAACGTCACAAAATTAGCGAATAATCTAATTAAATTTGCTATTATAAGAAGAATATTAAAGACATGATACACGATAATGATATCTACATATACATATTTACCATTTACTATTATAATCAGCATTATCAACACCATTACAATAAAGAAGAAGTAATTCTTATACGTATTTCATACGGGCAATAAATCCAGTATTTGTTGTATCAACACATATTTATCAAAATTATTAGTATTTTATAGAATACTGAAAGTGACGTTTGCCGTTTCGTATTCATAATATTGGCATTACGTAAATCTTACCAGTCTATTACCCGCGTATATCCTGTTTCTGAATGTACGAATACGTGCGCTTGAATTAAACAAACAGTTTTGAGAAAATTAATAAACTACATAAAATTATTTTTTTTAAATTTGATCTATAATAACGCTAACAGGTATAAGCATCGAAAATATTGCATTTGCAGATTCTAAACGTAGTTTTGGTTGAGCGCAATTTAGTTTTTCAAGTGTGGTCAATTGAAATTTTATATCAAATTAAAAAGTCGAGCTGAACGTAAATGTAGTTCATCTCTTCACAACCATATATGTATGTACTACTGTGGGCAACAAATACATTGGCGCGACGTATACAGGGAGAGCGATTGTGCACCTGCAGAATGAATGTCCGAGTGAACGTATTGAGTAGAGAAGCTACCTGGTTCTCTGTTGTTACAGGGGACCAAAATCCCACAAGGAGGAGAGGCGGCGGAGAGATTTCACCGGGACGAAAAAGACCAGGACTGGCGAAGGGGATAAGACGACGGTGAAGAACGATTCATCGGCCTCTCTACCTGGAGGGATGTGAGTGAAAGAGTATTGGACATTAAGTGAATGAAGCATATAAGTGGCGGACTACTTCCGCAGGAATTGTAAATAATATAATATCTAAGTAGTACGTGGGCTAGGCCCCATTTAGAGTTGTAAATAAGATTAGCATAGGTTAGACAGTTAGTTTTGCATTAAACCAAAGTTAAGGTTAGGTTACATCCGGTGTAGTGCCACAGGCGGAGCACCGGATTCTAGGACAAGTATTGTCATATAATTAAGTTTTATTAAATAAACGTGTGGGCAACAAATAGTAAGACTTTGTTCATAATTTTTAAATTCTTAATTTATTCTTCCAAATCTATTTCGTCTCCCTCAAAGTAATCCCCCCTGGCCCCAATACACTTGATGCCTTTCATTTTGTCTTGATAGTCGGAAAGCATTGTTTCACAGACGTAAACGCGACGCTGTTTTTCGAAAAAATTGAGTGATTTTGGAACAAATCGTACTTTCACTTTTTTTAGACCCAAATTATCTTTCAAAATGGTTTCCACTGATCCTTCCGATATTCCAACGATACCAGTAAGGTCTCTGACTGTCAATCGTCGATTCTCAAGCACCAATTCCTTGATTCTATTGACGTGTTGATCATCAGTTGATGTTGATGGCCGTCCTGGACATGGTTCGTCATCAACGCGTTCTCGATCCTCTTTGAATAATTTGTACCAATCAAAAACACTTGTTCGCGACAAACAATTATCACCGAAGACCTTTTGCAACATTCTGAATGTTTCGGCACCAGAAATTTGATGCCGTACACAAAATTTAATGGAACTTCTTTGTTGAATAATTTCACTCATTGTAAAAATCGCCGAATGCACTTTTTGTACTTCAGAAAGACAGCGTATACTAAACACTAATGATTATTTTAATGTGACATTTGGCACAGATGTCACTAACAGCTATACCAATCTAGAAAAAAAATATTTCGACGAATGGGTTTTCGCGCGAAATTTAAATTAAAAAGTCTTAATTTGGTACGTAGACTTCCGCGGTCGTGGTCCATGCTATCTGCTTCTGGGTTTCCGGGCTGGAACCGCGTCACTAGTATATCTGCCGACGTTTCGTACCCATTTGTATGGGACATTTTCAGGGCTGAACTACTGCACTGAAACTGAAGTCTTACTATTTTTTGCCCACTGTAGTACATACGTACGCCAGTCAAAATATCATTCTCCATACTGATCATATCCAGTATGGAGAATGACGTGTAATTCTTCATTGTAATTCGAGCGAGTACACAAAGCTTTAAAATTAAAGATGTCTGACATTCTATGATTCAAGAAAATATTATCCGTAATCACAATAAAGTCAATAAACAAAAATCAAGAACTTCCCCCTAAGTAATTCACGCCAATAAAACTCTGTATGCACGAAAAAGATGGCTACTACACACATACTCGTTTTAAAGAAATAAATTTTGTTCCCCGGAGTGGTGAAGTGTGTGGTCTATAAAAATTAGGAACATTGAGAACGGGTTTAAATCTCACACATAGAACATTTTCAAACGATTAAAAAAAATTATGGAGACGCATATACAAACAAGACGAATTACTAACTAAAGTGATGAGTTTGGCAAGAAGCAACAATTTATCAGAATACTCTGAAGACAACAGTAGAATAACCGAAACGTTGGAATACTTAAATGCCACGAACAATAGAAACAGCACCAACAATAACGATATATGGACATTAAAAGTCATTCTAGATTCTAGTTTATCTACAGCAAACCACTGCAGAGCTGTACTAATTTTCCACAAAATATGTTTGAATAAAAGGAAAAACAGTTTACTTGAACACAAAGGGTCTAGCATAGTATCCACGTACGGATATAAATAGAATAGGTAGCTACGAGTATATAGAAAGAATGATGAAAAACAGCGTTACTTCATTCAAAAAAATGAGAAAAAAAAAGAAATAAATAATTGAATTACATTACAATAATATTGAAATATTCTTGCTATAACGAATTCCATAATAAAAAATTAAATTCCACTCTAGTTGTTGCTATGGCATTCGACGAAATGTTCAGTGAAACATAATCCTCAAGAAATTCTTCCTCGCATTCAAAACATGCTTTTCGCGTCAGTTTCCTTACACTATTTTGTTTACAAACCACACAAACTTTTCTTAAAGGAAGACTGCAAGTTTTAAAGAGCTTCGAGAATGTTATAAACGGGGATTTTAATTTTACCAGATTAAGACAAATTTATGCTTCTATAGACCCGTTATGTATTTATAAAGATTATTTTAGTTATGCGTGTATTACATCCGTGGATGTCGAACGGTCTTTCTCAAGATATAAGAACATTTTTTTCATTACGGCGACTATTGCTGGCCGAAACAGATGTGGAAACATATCTAATGGGGCAAACTTTTCACCAAATTATCCACTTCGCGCTATATAATAACAGCTACGAGTACGTGCATAAACAAGTGCTTCGGAAATTTAAAAATGATTTATTCTTTATTTTATACATCCCCGACTGTTAATATTTGTTTTGCTCACACATCTGGTTATCGGTACGTTGTTATACGATATGTTCATTTTGTCAACCACACAAATGTTGCGTCAATCGCTGTATGTGGTTATGTAATAACTTTTTGTGGATGTAACACCCCGTTAGAATTTAAAATCATTTATAAACCCATTTCAATTTATTAGCCACTTAATTTGTATCTGATTTAACTTGTGTTGTTTCGGTCTTGTATTGTAGAATAACTAATGGTTGGTAACCCAAGTTATGTAGCTCATTTGAATTAATATAAGCCATTAATTCGTCGTCTTTGTGATATCACTAGCGCCCTCTCTATATTAATACCATAAATCTTGTAAATGTAAAGTAATAGTGGTTCGTTTCTCCGATACTATTTTCCTTATTCCGTCATAATTCGATGATTTCGATTGTGTAAGTTTCAGGATTAATAATTTTGAATATATTTCTTTTGGTTTTTATAATTAATTGCCTTTTAAGGAAGAATGAGCCTGTATTGTTATTGTCACATGAATGTGACCGGACATACGCAATTGACGTTGTTTTTTTTCTTGACCTTATGTTAAGTTTCTAGAATATTCGGTTCTTATTTATATGCGAGTTATTATCGTATGTATGCCTGTTGGTTGACTGCCTGGGTTTTATGCTGAAATAATTTAAGCCCACTGCATGAAAACATCTATTCTTAATTATTGATGGATTACGGTACTTTTAAGAACATTATTTTCGGTATTCATTGAGAATTTATTAGATGAAATTCACGAAGCACTTGGAGACATCATCACCATTTAGTTTTGTCATAATTGTTGCATAAAAAATTTCCTTTAACGACCCTCCACTATCATTGAGGTAGGAATATTAATTATTGTTTATTTTATTGTAATATTTGCTGTCGTTTCCCAGTGGAATTTTCGGGGTTTTTCGCCCGCTGAGGATTCTTGCACAAAGTCAATTATCACAGAGACAATTTAGGTACTACACCAAGCTGCAGGCGGTTATCAGTAGCTGACTTTGTAGATCTGGACCACGAAGTAATTGAACGTTCTCCTGCAAACATCCAGACATACATGGTAATCCCTTAATCGACCCAATCACACCACAGACTAACAATGACTGGGCAACCCCCGAAGACATCGATGCAACATTCATGAATATCTATTTAAGGTAGAGGAATATTTATTCGTTGTTTTCATTAATAAATTAACTAGTCGTGAGAGCACTTTATTAATTCGTTAAAGAGTAGCTAAGGCAATCAATGAGGGATTTGTGTACTAATTAGATTAATTTTACTCATCAATATTACTAAAAATCTATATGCTATTGTTCATTTTTAAGTCATTGATCAGTTGCTCATAGTTGGCATAATATTAATGATTAAATGCCAACAATTAGATCGAAATTACCAAGGATCTGAGTATATGCTAGTATTGCTCATTTAAGTTATTGGTGATGCGCTAGTAATAAGATTGATATTTGAAGGACTTATGTACCAGGATTGTTCATTTAATCCTTGATCATTTACTAATAAGTAGATTTATATTTCTGAGACTATATATACTAGGGCTGCTATGTAGTCCTTGATTTCATGCAAATAAAGACCGTGATACTTTAAAATTAAGTTTGAGTTTTCTTCCAATATCGCCTTTATTGTTTTTATTTTGCATTGCTCTAAATTTTGCTATAGGCACGTATTTGAGAATCCACATGGTTCAGCATTAGCAAGGATATTTCTAGGGATTAATGCTGTGACACCCCTAAAAATTATTTTGTCCTGGAATCCCCACTACTCTTCGAATTAATTGGCTAGTAGCTGCCCTAGAAGTAACGAAGGATCTTTTAAGGCAAGTAATACAAGCTTTTGTGCTACGATCTATACTAGGGTATAGCACAAAGAGGAGCGTAACAACGTAAATATTAAAACCGACCTTGACCTGTCGCGCCGGGGGAATACGACAAGCCGACTTATAATACTTCACAAGTTTGGTTCTTAACTTTTGTCTAAGACTTTCTTTCTACGTATTTATTCCATGTTACTTCATTTCATACTCGGTCAAGAAACATATTTCATACGCTCATGAATTGAGACTTGGAAACTTTTTATTCAAGATTGACCATATCATATCTCATCTGACTCATTTATATGTACGAGGGAGCGTTTTTATATTCGCGGAAGGAGCGGGTTGTAGAGGGGTGAGTATGCGCATTGGGGGCGTGGCCTGTGCAGCGACTCATGATTAGTATAAATACGAAGTTTCATTGTTATTAGACAGTTAGACTTTGAGCTATCGTCAACCAAGAAACATAATCAGGAGTGAAAAGTGAAATATGGAAAAAATCGAATATCGTGCCGTTATAAAGTTCCTTACCAGGCAAGGAAAATCAGTCGCGACCATAATGAATGAGATTTCATTGGTTTACGGCGACTCTTGTCCAGGATAAACCATGGTGTACAAGTGGCATAGTTTATTTAAACAAGGAAGGGAATCCCTTGAAGACGACCCGAGGCCGGGCAGGAGCATTGAGGTGACCACGCCAGCACTTATCCAAAAAGTTGAACAAATTGTACTCGAAGATGCTCGACTAAAGAAGAAACAACTCGCAGAAATGGTTGGAGTATCCGATACAACAATTTTTAAAATCCTACACGATCATCTCGGCATGTCTAAGGTCAGCGCAAGATGGGTGCCGAGAATTCTCACGCCGCCGCAAAAACAACAGCGCGTAGAGTGTTCGCGTGCATTTTTGGACCTCTGTAATGAAGACAAGGATGGTGTATTGAGTGGAATTGTTACTGGAGACGAAACTTGGGTTCATCATTATGAACCTGAGTCCAAACAAGGCTCCATGCAGTGGCATAAAAAGGACACAGCACCTCCCAAGAAATTTAAAGTGTCACAATCAGCTGGGAAACTCATGGCAACGGTATTTTGGGACTCGGAAGGAATATTGTTGATTGATTATAGAGATAAAGGTGTTTCTATAACCGGAGAATATTACGCTTCAATATTAGAGCGACTAAAAGAAGCCATTAAAGAGGAAAGACGGGGAAAATTGACAAAAGGTATTCTGCTTTTGCACGACAACACGCCCGTCCACAAGAGCCACGTTGCGTTAGCTGCCCTGCATAAGGTGGGCTTCGAAATTGTGAATCACCCACCCTACAGCCCAGACCTGGCCCCGAGTGATTATTACCTGTTTCCGAAAATGAAAAAAGAGCTGCGGGGTAAAAAATTTACTGCCGATGATGAAGTCAAGGAGACAGTTTCGGCGTATTTTGCAGATAAAGAGAAATCATTTTTTTATGAGGGTATAAATAAATTAATTGAAAGATGTGAAAAATGTATCCGTCTTGCAGGTGAATATATTGAAAAAGAAAAATAATTTGGTTTTTTTATTTCCACCCCTTGTCCCCCATTCCGCGAATATAAAAACGCTCCCTCGTACCTCCTTTAAAAGATCGACGATTCTTTTAATTTACTGCTAGATTATATATGTTTTTATAGTTATAATTGTTACATACCTGTTTAAATTTTTATTAACTTAATTTACGTTATAATTGCAATTTATATTATCTGTGTAAGACTTATCTTAAAAATATAATTATACAACTTGGAATTTTTTTCCTGTAACGCTAAAATAAATAAATATTATTTTTACAACGCTGCTTATATATGCGTACGTTTACAATATATATTTTAACTACTACGTGATATACATTTTCGTTTTTATATGTATGTCTTGTTGTATAAATATTTAATGCATCAACATGTAGTCATCCTAAACTACATTTAAAAAGAAACATAAAACGCTACTTATAGAACACAAATATATATGTTGTATGTGTATTTGAATGTTTACTATTCGTTGCTTTGTTTGTGATGTCAGTAAATAATTACAAACTTTAATATTTGTATCTTATATGTATGTACTTCATATTTACATGAATACAAATATTTAGATTGCTCTATAAAATATTCTAATTCCACTAATAAACGAAAATAAATTTTCGATACATTTTACATATGTATGGTACCTATTTATTTGTATTGGGAAGTCCAAGTATTGACAGCGTTTACATAAATAATTAACGCAATGAACAAATTATTTACAATGCAAGCCTGGAAGTAGGTATATAAAAGAAAAAAAAACAGGTAAGTAAAAAAGTTGATAATACGAAATTGTGAAATATTGTATTATAATATATAAAGGGTTTTCCAATAAGGACTTGACAATTTTTTTTCAAAATAAAATGCAGACCATTTGAGATATTTCAAAAACTTTATTATCGTGTTGAAGGACAATCAAAACATTTATAAATGGAACTCGACTTTGTTCATATGGCCACCGCGGGCACGTTTGCAGCGGTCGATTCGTTGGACCCAATTTTCGATGACTCGGCCACACAATTTGGCCGAAACGGCTGCCATTTCGCGTTCAATCTTGGGTCTGAGCTTTTCCAACGTTGTCGGCTTGTTGGCATAGACCAATGACTTGACGTAGTCCCAAAGAAAAAAGTCTAGAGGCGTTAAATCGCACGAACGAGGCGGCCAATCGACTGGTCCATTTCTTGAGATAACACGCTCATCAAACTTACTCTTCAATAAATCGATTGTAACGTGTGCTGTGTGGCTTGTGGCACCGTCCTGCTGAAACCACATGCAGTCCAAGTCCATATCTTCCAATTCGGGCTAAAAATAATCGGTAATCATGGCGCGATAACGATTACCATTCACAGTAACGTGACAATCATTATCGTCGACGAAAAAATATGGCCCTATGACGCCGCCGGCATGCAAACCGCACCAAACAGTTATTTTTTGTGGATGAAGTTGTGTTTCATGAAGCACATGTGGATTTTCACCCGACCAATAACGCATATTTTGCTTATTGACGAACCCATTGAGCCAAAAATGAGCTTCGTCACTGAAAATGATTTTGCGATGAAAATGATCATCTTGGCGCATCGTTTCCACAGCCCAATCGGAGAACGTACGTCGCTTCAAATGGTCTATCGGGTTCAATTCTTGAGTCAGCTTGATCTCGTATGGGTGTAAACCAAGATCCTTACGCAAAATTCGCCATGAAGTGGCTCCAACTCCTAAGAACGCCGTGGAATTGACTGATTTGGATCATTTGCTACGGACGTTTCAACGGCAGCGGTATTTTCGACACTTCGACCAACCCGTTGTTTCACTGGCACGGCAACATCACAGAACGAATATGTAGACTCAAATTTTTGCACTAAACTTGTTACTGTCTGTCTACTAGGGCGAGAATTACGACCGAAAATCGGAGTTAACGCTCTTAAAGTAATGGTCACCGACTCCGAATTTCTGTAGTAAATTTTTATAATTTGCAGACGTTGTTCGTTCGTGTACTTTACCATGATGAAAATGTTAAGTTTACTGAATAAATTGACAGTGACAGTTCGATGATTAGTGAAAGGGTGCGTTCACAAATTGAATTAAAAGTTGTCAAGTCCCTATTGGAAAACCCTTTAGTAATTAGTTTTTGCATATAATAATTGTTAGATTCTCTTCAATGGGAACTTCTGTTTTACGTTTATTGTTAAATTACGGGAATAGACAACGAAACACTACTAATTTATTCAAATAAACGTCAAAGTCTACGAGTCTATGTAAAATCTTATGTACTTCACTAATGTATAAGTTTATCTTCCGTTCCTCGCGGCCGCAGTTTAATATACCTTTTCCAAATAGGGAGAACCCCCTCCGTTCCCCATTTAGGGTGATTAATCCTGAACAGTTCGGTCTGTAAGGGATGATAGACGTTTTACTAAAAATACGAGGGTGGTCCCATACGTATGGGAGTAGTTTGAAAAATATCACTGCATTGGAAAGTACGCAATCTATAAAGCAAATGTTTCAAGTTTAAAGACATGGGTCTATCACTTCACACCCGAGACAACAAAACAATCAAAACGATGGACACAAAAAGAGAACTGACTCCAAAGTAGGCGAAGACCGTTAGATCTGCAGGTATGGCATCGGTTTTTTTGGGATGCGCTTGGAATGGTTTTCATTGACTATCTTAAAAAAGTAAAAACTATCAACGGTGAGTATTATGCGAACTTATTGCAACGTTTGAGCGAAGAAATCAAGCAAAAACGGCCGCATTTGGGTAAGAAGAAAGTGTTGTTTCACCAAGACAATGCACCAGCAAAAATGGCCAAAATTAAACTTTGAATTGCTACCTCATGCACCCTGTTCGCCAGATTTAGCCGCCTCGGATTATTCTCTGTCCCCAAACTTGAAAAAATGGCTCAGTGGTCAAAGATTTTCCGACGATGAAGAAGTGATGTCAGCAGTTAATGGATATTTTTAGAAGCAAGACAGTTCTTATTATAAAAAGGGTATCGAACTTATTGAACATCTCTGGGAAAAGTGTATAGAGAACATACCGGATATTTAAGATGACTTATCCAGGGTCGATTACTCTGCTTAGTTATACTGATTGAAAAGCAACATCCTGTCGCAAGACGAGGACAGTATAGAGTACATAATTGTAAGAATAGATAAAGTATATTCGTACTGGTCACATGCTACATCTTTGTCTAATATATTAAATATAGCCACAATATATCGGAAAGTAAGTCCTTTTTCTAATATACTGAAAGTTGTATCAACTCGGTCGATCTACCCAAGCAAACGATCGTAGATACCTGCACAATTCGTATCATACGTTTCTCGGTTCGATCAGTTTTTAAACGTCGGTCGTCTGGAATAAGTAATACCAATTGACGTTAATTATATATTAAGACAAGCGTGTTCCTTTTTATATTAAAAATGTATTATTATATGTCAGAAAAATAATATGATTAAACATTTTTACAGTGGGAATGTAGCGGGAAAAACTAGAGCTTTATTTGGTGTAAATAATCCAGAATGTTCATTTAATTATTATTAAAATTATAGCGAAAATAATAATTTCCCGGAAAAACTAATTAATAGTTTAATCAATAAAAAAAACGTAAACACAATCTTAACGTAATTTATCCGCACGTTAATAATAAAATCGAAAACACTTCCAAAACACTACCAATGTTCCTTAACACAAATATTAGTAGCAATATAGTTTTTAAAACAGATATTAATTTAGGCAAAATATTCTTTATAACAAAAGATAAAACTAATCCTATGGAGAAATGTGCTGTTTATAAACTCCAATGCGAAGAATGTAATGTTGTGTATATTGGCCAAGAAGGGACAACATTGAAAATTAGAACAGAAAAACATAAACAAAACCTAAAATTCCAAAAAACGATCCTAACTTCTGTAAACATCTAATAGAAATGAACTATAACATACACTACCGGTCATATTTATTTGCCCACCCTTAGTTTTAGCCAAAATTATTAAACTATCAAATGTGTACTGAAAATTTATTTATTGTACCAATACAATAGTGTAAAATAAACATAAAATAGTTACATTTTTCTTATATAAAAACTTTATCATTAATTATTATTCAATTTTGCTCTCATCAATGTGCCCACCTTTATTTTTGATCATTGCGGCACATAACCGCGGCATCCTGTCAATTAACTTTGCAGTGTATCTTCTGTAATTTGTGCCCAGGCTTCTTGAAGTTGTTCCCACAGTACAGTGGTGGATGAGCACGTTCTCAAACCTTCCGGTCTAATTCTTCCCAAAGAAGCTCTATTGGGTTCAGATCACGACTTTGAGCTGGCCATACCATTATAGAGATTTGCCCTTGCTCTTCTAGTTGACGCAAGTAATCGCCACACAATCTAGAAGTGTGTTTCGGATCGTTGTCCTGTTGAAATACAAAGTTTTCGCCAAGAATCCTTAGTCCTGAAGGAACAGCGTTATTTTCTAAAATTTCCTTGTAGCCTTTTTTTCTTAGGATTCCATCAATTTTGACGAGATCGCCTACAGATCTTCCGCCAGAACAGCCCCAAATCATTACTGAACCTCCTCCATGTTTTACGGTAGGCACAATACATTCTGGCAGTACTCTTTCTCCTGCGGATGTTCTTACGAATATTCGCCTTTTACTACCGAAAAGTTCAAATTTCGATTCGTCTGTCCACAACACATTATTCCACTGATCAATCGTCCAATTCTTATGTTCCTTAGCCCAATTTAGTCGTTTTATCTTTTTTTGCTTTCGTAGTAGTGGTTTTCGCAGAGCAATTCTTCCGTATAAACCCGCTTGCCTTAACCTTCTCTGTACCGTGGACACACTAATTGGTTTAGCACGCGCTCTATTCATTTCAGCAGCAATTTCTGGTGCTGTTTTTCGTCTATCGCGTCTACTTATCCGTATTAGATGCCGGTCATCTGCAGAAGTCGTCGCTTTGCTTCGTCCAGATCTTCTTTCGTTGGAAACTGTACCACTTTCTTCAAATTTTTTAAAGTTATAATCAACGGTTCTGCGATTTAATCGTAATTCTTTTGCGATTCCGCGATTACTTTTACCCGTACCATGATAAGCAATTATCATAACACGCACTTCAACAGATAATTCCTTCGTCTTCGGCATTGCATTAAAATATTTACAATAACTCTCTATTTCACTGTTTTTGCAACAAAAGATGAACGATGACTGACATAAAATTTATTTTCCTTTTTGAATAACACATCCTAATATTGTAATTAGTTAGTACAATAACACAATATTGGTAATACCTTTCGGAAATGCAGGTAAAACTATTAATACTGTAGGGATTAGCCTATATAATATTTATGGTATTTTTCTAATTTATGACACCTTTACGATATATCATAAACAATTTAAGATTTTCGTAGAAATTCATATGGAATTACTTCCACTAATACTATTGTTGAATAATTACAATACAGATTTTTCGAAAGATAATCCGTATTTCAGGAAACACATAAAATTGGGGTGGGCAAATAAATATGACCGGTAGTGTACATAAAGATTTTAAACCGGAAATCCTTCACATAAGTATATAACAAAAGTCTGAAACCAAATTTCTTGGAATGCATGGAGATTAACAACTATAATAAACTCAATTCTGTTACTCTACTTAATTACCAATTAAATTTAAACAATTCACCTCTTTCGAATTGATCTTAATTCTTAGCACTCACTATTTCTATTTAAATCTCTTATTTTAAAAATTTCATTATAACAGTTCTTGATGTTTCCTGTTATTTATATTTATAAATAATTCGAAGATTAATCTTTTACCGACAAATAATCTTGTATGTATATTTTACCTCTACCCCTTTCGTGTAATCAGATTTAATTATTGCTTTCTGTTGTGTTTCTGTTTGTATTGTACTTGCTCGATAATGTCCTACACGAAACTAGTCGCTGTAAATGTATACGAGGATAGTTTGACAAGTAGTGAGAATGACACATAGGTGGCGCTCTAATTGGTAAAACAAATGCACTGTAATTTAGGTTGTTTATTTATATGTTTACATTCCGATATTTAGATAAATCGATAGATTAGTTAATTTTTGATAGCTGATTGAAAAAGAAGCAACACGTCGTTTTGTTAAAATGGAAAAAGCACAGTATCTTGCGGTGATTAAATACTTCGTAATTAAGGGTATGAAAGCTACCGAAATAAAAGATGAATTACGGGAAACATTAAGTGAATCTGCTCTATCATCCGCCACAATAAGTAGATGGGTAAATGAATTTAAACGTGGTAGAACAAGCTTGTTGATGAAGCGCGCTCTGGAGCACCCAAAATCGTGACTTCTAAGGAAATGATTATAAAAATCCATAATATTATTGCGCAAGATCGACGACTCAAAGTGAGGGAGATAGCAGACATGGTAAACATTTCAACAGAACGCGTACACCACATTTTAACGAAAGAATTGGGCCTTTCCAAGCTTTCTGCAAGATGGGTGCCGCGATTGCTTACGACTGATCAAAAGTTCGCTCGTTTGCGCATTTCCAATGAGTGTTTGGACCTTTATAAGCGGAATTCGGTTGATTTTTGTAGGCGACATGTTACTTGCGATGAAACTTGGATACGCTACAGTACACTCGAAACTAAACAACAGTCGAAACAATGGTTAGAACGTGGTTCTGCACCTCCAAAGAAAGCGTAAACCACTTTATCGGCAAACAAGGTGATGGCATCAATTTTTTGGGATTCAAAAGGCATTTTGCTCATTGATTACCTTCAGATAGGTGCCACAATAAACGGACAATATTATGCAGAACTTCTACAAAAATTGAATATTGAGATTCGTGCTAAACGGCCAGGAATGGCAAAGAAAAAGATTCTGCTTCACCAGGACAACGCTCCCTCGCATACCAGCACAGTTGCGATGTCCAAAATCCACGAGTTGCATCTCCAATTAGTACCGCATGCGCCTTATTCGCCGGACCTCCACCTTTTTCCAAAATTGAAAACGGAACTAGATGGAAAGAAATTTTCGTCTAACGACGAGCTTATCATCTTCGTAAATGAGTATTTTGCAAGCCTTTCGGAATCGCATTTTAGAGATGGCATAAGGGCATCGGAGCACCGTTGGGATAAATGTATTGCTCTTTTAGAAGAATATATTGAAAAATAAAAATTATTTTGTATTTAAAAAATTCGTTTTTCTTTTTCATTCGCATTACTTGTCAAACTACCCTCGTATAATATAGTATGAAATTTAGACAGTGTTTTATTTATTCCTTAGTGTAATGGAATTTCACAAAGTAACGACCTCAATAATTAACTATGTTTCTGTGCATATTTTAAGTGCAGGAATGATCAAAATAAGGGCAGTATTGAAATGTAATATTTTAATAAACAATGTTAAGGTATTTTGTATAATATAATAATACGTTGACAATTAATAATGTATGATATATTTTTTTACTTCTGTTAACGATTTCTTGACTTGCAACACGCTTGTAATCGAGTGTATTAAAATAAATATGTTAAATAAATAAAACTGCGTTTACTCCGAAATATTTTTAATAACAACATTTTGCCTAGATGCGATGTGCTATTACATTTAACTTTATGTAAATGAATTTATACAAACCTTATCCGACAATAAACCAACTTCTTTGTAGGTGTTGATTTTTAGTTTCTCCTCGTTCAACATCTTCAACTCTTCATTTATTTTTACTTTCACGTAAATTCTTTAAACAAACACCACTAAAGTAATTCAATGGGTGTTCAAATCGGAAACACGTTAAAACACGCATACGTGTACACGATGAATCAGAATTGTTCTGGCTCCAACTAAACTGCGTAAATAAATCCTCCGAATTTACGGAACATTTCCTTCCTGCGTTTATTTTATTATTTTTCTTTCCAGTTAGTGTTAATGGTTTTTAACCAATAATAAAAATATAAATACAATATTTTAAATTCGTCAATATTTAATACAAATTTATAAATATAGAACCATCAACGTAACCGTCGTGTTTTGAATAAACATCGAAGGTCGTTAAACACTTTTTTTTTGTTTACACACGAACATCAACAATAAATTGCCATGTCATCACTTGCAATTTCGTATCACATCACGTGAATTTTTATTGAACTGGATTTACGATCTTCAATATCAACATGTGATTTATACTTGCTTATACACACATACAAAGGGTACTAGGAAAGTTTTGCAATACTGCTTTGTTTATTTAATGTTTTCAAAATAATTTCCTCTACTCTCAATACACCTCTCCATCCTCCGAAACCAATTTTTAAACCAATTCTGCCAAGTTTCACTAGGGAGTAAAGCATACTCGTTGTCCCAAGTCCGCAGAAAGTCCTCATCACTGGAAAACCGCCTTCCTTTTAGCTTCGTTTTCACATGCGGGAACAGTGCAAAGTCGCAGGGAGCAAGATCTGGACTGTAGGGAGGGTGCTCGAGAAGTTTCAATCCTGTCGTGGTCAAATATTCGGTGCAGGCTTCGGCGCGGTGAGCTGGAGAATTATCGTGATGGAGGAACCAGGTGTCCATTCTTGACTTTGACCGCAGGTTCTTCATAGATCCATTGACTTTAGGCGGGCAGTATTCAGTATACCACTTAGCTGTGAGTGTCTTCTGTGTTCCACAATTCCACTCAATTTGAAAAATACAGCTATTATTTTCTTCTTTACAGATACGGTTTTTCTGACAACTACGGGTGTGTCATCATCAAAGACCCAAACTTTGTTTTGAGTTTTGGTCGGCACATCGTAATAGTACAGCCAAGTCTCGTCACCTGTCACGATGTTGTTTACATACCGAGATTGTCATCTGCTCTTCAGTCAATCAATGTAGCACCCAGAGAGAACAAAGTTTCTTCACGTGCAAATGATCATGCGGAATTGAACGAATTGCTGGTGCATTTAGGCCTGATGTACCCTCTATCTGTTGGTAGGTCACACGCCTGTCCTCGACAAGCATTTTTCTGACAGTAGAAACGTTTTGCTCCGTAACTGACGTTCGTAGCCTTCCCGACCTCCTAGCATCCTCCACAGTTAAATTTCCCCTTTAAAATTCTCTATACCACCTGAATATCGTTGTGCGATGTGGAGAAATATCACCTAGTGCAAGAGTCATTTCTTCGAAGTACTGGTCTATGTTTAAACCACGCACGAAATTATAAGGCAAAACTGCCCTTATCTCATTTCGTGACCACGATACCATCGCAAGCACTTGACACTCTCACTGCTAATGAATAACTGAGCCCATCGACATGGCGCGGCGGCTACTATGCACGTATGAACATGTCTCAATGTGCAGTAACAAGCAACTTCCTACGATTCATTGTTGCGTCATATTGCAAAAACTTTCCTAGTACCCTTTGTATGTAGTTTAGCCTGAATGGAAAATATACGACACAAATCTGTTAAAATTTTATTTCAAAATCAATTATAGTTTTTATTGTTATTATTATTATTAGACCATATAAATTCTGACATCTACAAGGAGTACAAAATGTACCGCAATAACAAGAAGAAGATGCCAATGATTAATAATTCGTACCGATTATGAGTCATAATTATTTTACAATGCAATATCGAATATTGATTGTTATCAACGCAATAAATAATCGTGCGGATCTAAATCTAAAAAATCGTTGAAGTCATTGCATCAAACGAAACACACGTGTGGCAATAGAGAGTAGCTGGGACTCGTTAATTTGGTTCTCCTAGTGTGGATGTAAACTATTATTACTTTTTTTGAAAAACGAGGTCAACCCTAACAGATTCCCACACAATGTGTTTTACGATATGAATATGATACAAAGCGTATATGAAAGGCAGTTTGAACATCAAAGTCTTCATTCAAATTTTGCGATATTTTACACTTTCGTTTTGTATTCCCCATTTTTTATTGATTTTATTTTTCGCAATTTGTTTTAAATTTTTTATTACTGTTCGGTGAATTTGTCTTTTGATTTTATATTCTTAGGTGTTAATGTTTAAAATTATTTTTAGTTCGCCGCCTATTCGTTTGGCCAAATACAATGTAATGGTTGGTTTAACCTTTCCCAAGGAACAATTTTTAAATTACGCGGAAGTTTTGAGTTGGTAGTAGTAAAAATAAAGGTTAGCTATGATTTCAATTCATTCAAGAAATTAGGAAATAACATGTTTTTAATGCGTACGGTTTTCGTTTTAATTTTGATTTTGAAATATGCACCTTAATTATGAATATTCATGCTGTAATAAAATAAAATATAATTTTAGATGTAGTTATTTTTTCCTTGGGCAACTTAAAACACCCGCGAAATTTAAAAATTATTCGTTGGGTTCTTACTACATTTTGTTTATTTAGTTGGCGTGTCCTAATTTTATTCTTGTTACATCAGATATCTTATCAATATCAGTTCCCACATAGATATCTAGCCATTGATAATAATAAAATATTTATTGCATTTACATTTTTTTACAAAAACAAAAGTTAAAATTACATTCATCTATATTAACAATATTACAAACGAAGAAAAGAAATAAAGAATTGATAAAAAAAAAGAACCTCTGTAACTATAGTAATATATTTAAACAATCATCAATACTATGTACGGTTGCAATGCGCAATGTTGGGTGGATATTCTGTTTTTAAATAAAGATAAATGCGAGGGAGCGTTTTTATATTCGCGGAATGGGGGACAAGGGTTGGAAATAAAAAAACCAAATTATTTTTCTTTTTCAATATATTCACCTGCAAGACGGATACATTTTTCACATCTTTCAATTAATTTATTTATACCCTCATAAAAAAATGATTTCTCTTTATCTGCAAAATACGCCGAAACTGCCTCCTTGACTTCATCATCGGCAGTAAATTTTTTACCCCGCAGCTCTTTCTTCATTTTCGGAAACAGGTAATAATCACTCGGGGCCAGGTCTGGGCTGTAGGGTGGGTGATTCACAATTTCGAAGCCCACCTTATGCAGGGCAGCTAACGCAACGCGGCTCTTGTGGACGGGCGCGTTGTCGGGCAAAAGCAGAACACCTTTTGCCAATTTTCCCCGTTTTTTCTCTTTAATGGCTTCTTTTAGTCGCTCTAATATTGAAACGTAATATTCTCCGGTTATAGAAACACCTTTATCTTTATAATCAATCAACAATATTCCTTCCGAGTCCCAAAATACCGTTGCCATGAGTTTCCCAGCTGATTGTGACACTTTAAATTTCTTGGGAGGTGCTGTGCCCTTTTTATGCCACTGCATGGAGTCTTGTTTGGACTCAGGTTCATAATGATGAACCCAAGTTTCGTCTCCAGTAACAATACACCATCCTTGTCTTCATTACAGAGGTCCAAAAATGCACGCGAACACTCTACGCGCTGTTGTTTTTGCGGCGGCGTGAGCATTCTCGGCACCCATCTTGCGCTGACCTTAGACATGCCGAGATGATCGTGTAGGATTTTAAAAATTGTTGTATCGGATACTCCAACCATTTCTGCGAATTGTTTCTTCTTTAGTCGAGCATCTTGAAGTACAATTTGTTCAACTTTTTGGATAAGTGCTGGCGTGGTCACCTCAATGCTCCTGCCCGGCCTCGGGTCGTCTTCAAGGGATTCCCTTCCTTGTTTAAATAAACTATGCCACTTGTACACCATGGTTTTTCCTGGACAAGAGTCGCCGTAAACCAATGACATCTCATTCATTATGGTCGCGACTGATTTTCCTTGCCTGGTAAGGAACTTTATAACGGCACGATATTCGATTTTTTCCATATTTCACTTTTCAGTCCTGATTATGTTACTTGGTTGACGATAGCTCAAAGACTAACTGTCTAATAACAATGAAACTTCGTATTTATACTAATCATGAGTCGCTGCACAGGCCACGCCCCCAATGCGCCTACGCACCCCTCTACAACCCGCTCATTCCGCGAATATAAAAACGATCCCTCGTATATATATATATATATATATATATATATATATATATATATATATATATAATTAGTTTCATTTGACTGGTACTAAATATTAAGTTATCATGTACTGTTTTAGAACAAAAATATAGTTTAATGATGCATTTTCCACGAAAAGAATAAATCTTATCTTTGGTTTGCATTACATTAAAGAATCAAGTGTCTCAAGCTTTCAAAAGGTATTAAAATTGAGTAAAGTAAATATCCAAGATTATTAGGCATTTTTATATTATAATTAAAAATCTAAGGGTTGGACGAATTAGCTACAGAAAAAAAATTATCGAAACGAAATCCACAATAACCTACAACTTGACAGGCCTTAAAGGTGTCTGTCTATTTAATTCCCAAATAAAGATTGAATAATCTACTTTGCAGTCGTTCAGTTAATAAATCTTTGCAATGACAAGCTTTTTGTCTCTGAACTTGTTGAGAATAAATAAACAAGTAGCCTAGCGTCTTACTAGTACAATATTAAATTCAAGTGAATTATATAAAATAGTTATTTTGTGTTTCGATTATTTAATTTTTTTACGTTTTCTCCAAATTTATGGTAATATTTATCTAAATTAAAATATGAGATTAGGGCAGAAAATAGGCAACCCAAATTACACACAAAATAAGAGTATTGTAGGAACTTGTTTAACCTCATTTGAATATTTCCGCGTCAGCTGACAAATCAGCTGTTACATGTCTGTAAATAGTGTAAATTACCATTATTTATCCAAACACAAGTGCAATAACATGACTTCCTGATTTTAATTCCAAAAATTATAAAATAGGTGACAGAATCATGTCTTCAAATAATAGAAGTATATAGTCAGCATTTTTATCCCTCAATTTACGAGTATGTACAAATATCATTATTTACATAATAAATAATCTAGTCAATTACGACAAATTTTACATTGTCTAATATTATTTTCAGGTCAAAACAACAATGGAGTGCAATGAAATTAGAGATTTGACAAAACTATTAAAAGAGAATGGTGATAAAATTCTCGATGCTTCATCAAAGTTGTCCATATCGGCGACGCTTTTAGGAAAAATGAATGAATCTTTTAAAAGTATATTTAAATTAAATGAAGCTCAAGACTCCTCTTTTCATGTCTTACCGAATAATGATATTATTGAACAGTTTTTAGATTTACAACTGATATATGATTTTGTGCAGAAAACTATGGCATTAAAAATTTATTCTGAAGGAAATGTTTTTGGTAACAACATTGATATCAGCGTATTCAAAAATCTAAAATTAATCGAAATTCATCGATTCAGCTGTAATATTTTAACTGGATTGAAAAACTTGCGATCGCAACTTCAATATTTAATATGCACAAGAAGTATAAAAACCTTAAAAGATATTTTGGAAAATTGTGGTGGTGATAAGGTACAAGGATTTCTTTGGAATGAGTTGAAAGAGGCAGTGTTTTGTCACAATAACATAGATAATTTAGATACAAGCTTGGAATTTGTACCTCAACTATATTCTATTGACCTAAGCCACAATTGCATACAAAATGCTCAATACATCAATTGTCTTTTGAATTTACGATATTTAAATTTGGGTTTTAATAAAATTGAAAACGTACCTCCTTTTAATAGGCAACTGTGTAGGACACTACAAACGTTAATCTTACGAAACAATTATATAGATGACATAAAAGAATTAGCTGCATTAATAAATTTATGCCAATTAGATTTAAGTAATAATTGCCTTCTAGAACATAATCAGTTATTTCCTTTGAGTAATTTGGAAAATCTTCAACAGCTCACATTGGAAGGAAATCCGTTAAGTTATCATCCCAAACATAGGAAAAAAACAGTGATGTATATACATATCAAATCACCTTCGCAATTTTTCTTAGACAATATGCTTTTAAATAAATCTGAGTTGCGTATAGTGGGAACAATGAATTCACTGTCGAATGGCCTTGATCGGTGTTCTTCTATGAATTCCATGACAAGTGTAAATACTGTAGTACCTGTTTGTAATATTAGAAATGCACAAAATAATACTGCCGATCTGACTTCGGACATAGACGTAAGTGCCGGATCTGGTTCGTCGAATAATCATAGTGAATTGTTGAATGAAAATTTTTGGCACGATGGAAATATTAGAAATTCGGAAGGAATAGGAATGCAAGATAGTGGTTTTGTAGCCGAACCAAGACCTTTGTGTTCATCAGTCTGCAGTATTGGTATAGTTTTGCATTCTTATTACCATATCTTTTCTTTCTCTTTATAAATTTAGATGTAGTATAGTTTAACAGAATAGGCTATTGGCTAGTGTCTTAGTAATTGTACATTTGCACTTTGCATGAAATATCATAATACCATACTATGTACCACATTATATGACATGATACCATACGTAGGAAATGAATCTCATTTTTATGTGTAAAATATTATTTAAGTAAAGATGAAAGATATCATTCTCATTTCATAAAAACATTTTTTACAATAACGTAAGTTTCTGTACTAAATTTAATTACACCTTATTAACAATTTTTCATCTTCATCTACTCTCATATGCAGATGTATTCCCTACTAACAATAATTTTCATTCCATTAGAAAGCACGACACAAGGTGGTTGTTTCCCAACACAACTTTTGGTTGTAGCAGAAATTCACGGTGAAACGACTAACAAAACCCGTAAGCTTCACTTAATCTCAGTGATAGGAAACATTTTTACATTATCTAATATGAATTTAACTCCCAAGGTTCTGCCACATCTCTGCGAAGTAAAGTGGAAACTGTACGATATTGTGAGAGTGACATAGAAGTCTTAAGCAATCCGAGTCAGAGCAGCATTGAAGTGATATCAAGATCAGTGCCTAGGTATGTCGAATTTTTAGTAGATAATCAAATGATAATTTGTCCAATATTATAAAATTTAAGCTATCGACATTGCAATTCATGAATTAACGAATGGTAATTTTGTATTCCTTTAGGCATGTACAATCAGCCAGTTCAACTTTAGCGCCAATTATCAGAGAAACCACTAGTACAAAGAGTGATCTCGCTGTAAGAGTTAACAACATGCACAAATCTCTTTAGAATAATTTTGTCTGTGATCCGTTAAAGTACTGTCCATACTTTAACATAGCAATATTTAATGTACTATGTTGTATAATAATTTTATAGTGAGTGACGTGCAAAAATAAAGCAATATATCAATTTTTTGCTAATATTGCTCTCTATTCTTTTACGGAATGTAAGGTATATATATTGCCTTATTTATTTTGTCCGCTACTAACAAAAAATTGTGAAAAATATGTATTATTATTGGTTTTATATACATACGAGATAACTATAATATAACATTAACTAAAACTGTAGGTTATTTTCACTTTTACACATTTATTTAGATAAAAATATCAATAAGATTAATTTGATTTGTTTATTTTATTCGTAATCGGTCACCACAACTATCATTTCAGTATTACTTATTTATCTATTATTAAATTTAAGTTGTGATATACAAATTAGCAAGGATAAATAACAATATAGTATTAAGCATACTTTAAATCTATTTTATTAAATGATGAATTTAAAACACTTCATAACTAATTTTACTACAACAAAGATTCGTGTTGTATTTCCTTGTACCGATAGGTTTGTTCCTACATGAAAATTGGTGATCCACTCGGTACTAATTTATAATTCTACACTTCATCTGTTTTATTACATTACACTACTTGGGGCGTTGTTTATTCAGTGCGAACTTGGCCCGCGGGAAAACATCCCAACTCTGCTAATTAGTGAGGCCGCATATAAGTACGCGTACTTAAAAACGATAGAACTTTCCCTTGCACCTATTATTAAACTTGTCTACTTGTAAAATGTAGTTATGTATATATATATTATTAGGCTTTTACACCTAAAAAAAGTCATCGAGGTAATTGCTTGGAGGCATAATCATTAAATTTTGACACAGCAAGTGATCCGAAAATATATTCTAATTTTATAACTGCTGTCTGTGTACAACATACATCTTTGTATCAAGTGTGAAGTCAAATCGCCAAATATATATTTTATTAATGTGATATCTCTGTAATATAAGTATGTATTAAAACTAAACATGTGTATAAGTATTGGTTAGCGTTGATCTTCAAAAAAATCTTATCATGTGTAAGATAAAATACAAGCTTCCGCGTAGATTTTTTAATTAAATAAAATACGACGCGTGTGAAGTGTAATTGAGAATTTATACGCCTTTATCTTTATACTGCTAATAATAACCGGCTTTCTTTTTATTCGAGAATATTTCTATGGTGAACTGTGTATAAGAAAATAAACCTTTGCCCTTTATTAAATTCAGTTTGTTATCTTTACTAAGTCGGTAGGTTGTTTGTGTCTATTAAGTCATTCACTGACATTATTTAATATAATAAAAGTATGTATATAAAGTCAGTTCTAGGATATCCATATTTTACGCTTTCGTTGGTTTAGTTCAGTTATACGATGATACAATAATTATTTTGTGTGTTGATATTGGTTTATTCTGTATTATGAATAAAGTATTTTGTAATAATATATTTATTTGGTTTTATTAATTCACTCATATTCGAAATGGTATACAATGCGTTCATTAATACTGGATGAGCAATCTTACGTGTTCATAGAGAGAAAAAGAAACTTAAATTAGCAACACTAAGTAGTTGGTATGGATTTGTTGAATATTGAAGTTTTTTTTTTATTTTAAGAAAGCATCTATCGGTTTTTCCTCATGATTACAATCTAATCCATTATCGCTAATCGGTAACTTACATCTGTACTACTATGCAATTACTTAACCTAAGAGTTTACACTACGATTATTTTCTAGAACGTGTTTTGCTAAACTGGATATCTCGGATCAATTAAACTTATTATCAATTCATTATATTGGGTTCTTATCCTTTAGTCTGAATGATGTATTGTTCCTTCCAATCCAGACATTTTATTTTGTAAATGCCCGATTTCTGATTGAACTCGACTTTATCTTTCGCATTTCCTAAAAGAGAGTACCTAGACTAAACTTGAAATTCGCATTCTTTAAAAATTTTATTTAAATTATTTGTAGCTGGGTGAAACGGTAAGCATATAAATTGCTTGTCTCGATTATTCAAGTGGTATCCCGGATTGTCTTTTTTTGATGTTAACTTTTCTAATTAATCCATTGATTATTTCCGAATGAAAATCATCGTATCTCGCAAAATTTAATTCTCTTTCGTATCTCTCTTTTGCAAACAATTGATAAGAAAATTGAAAGAAGCCAACTCTTGATACATGATCTAACACTAGTTTCTTTTCTAAAAATATCAATTTCTATTTTATGATTATTTCTAATTACTAGAATATCTAGAAAAGGTAATGTGTCACTGTTTTACTCTACCGCGAATTTAAGGTAAGTTCCATAAACTAAAAGAAAAAGGAGGGTCGGCAACGCTAAATCATCGAACTACCCTAGTTTTGGGGACTTTAATGACATCACTACAGAACCCAAGCTTACTCACACTTCTTTTTACTCCACAACTTTTTTATTACAGCATTTATCAGTGCTTGTATTTTGATTTTATCTATCGCTCTCGCTTAATTATTTTTATTTAATATATTCAAGCTTTAAGAATCCCTTCTACTTAAATTAGTAAATAAAATTTTAAGGGCAATCCTGTTGTTTCATTTTGGTAGAATTACGTTGGCAATCGATAGATTACCCAAGGAACAATTCTTAAATTTCGCGGGTGTTTTAAGTTGCCCAAGGAAAAAATAACTACATCTAAAATTATATTTTATTTTATTACAGCATGAATATTAATAATTACGGTGTATATTTCAAAATCAAAATTAAAACGAAAACCGTACGCATTAAAAACATGTTATTTCCTAATTTCTTGAATGAATTGAAATCATAGCTAACCTTTATTTTTACTACTGCCAACTCAAAACTTCCGCGTAATTTAAAAATTGTTCCTTGGGTAGTAGATCTACCGCAAATGAGTAGTTAGCAACACTAAATGAGATGTTGCACAAGTATATTGTTTACAAGAAGGCAATTTAATAAATATCGGGTGTATGTTAATGTCCGAGACCCACGTGACCTCATGTATTTTTCTACAGTTGGACACCATAGTTTATATCTACGATTCCGCTAACTTAACCTTAAATTGTCACTTTGACAAGTAATGTAATTTCGTACATATTGTTGTTATAATGTTTCAAAAACTGTTTACTACAATAAATACAGATTAAAGTAATGTATAACTCTTTATTTCACAATAACTTTTTATTTTACAATAAATGTTGAAAATGGCCCCCATTATTTTATTATATTGTTTTTCAGTAGCGCCAATAGTGGTACAAGTAAATACCTATATCGCTGGTCACGTGGGTCTCGGACATTAACATACACCCGATATAATGTAATACAGCAATATCATATTTATTGCAATACCAACAGTCAATATTTAATAATTAAAAAAGTTTCTATATTTTGTAAATAAAAAGGTTTTATGATTTTCTACATTGTAAACTAGTGTTTAATATTGAAGCCTAAAAATATAAGGTAATAGAATTGTTCATGCGAAAACGAAATTAATGAACGGAGAAAGCAAGTAACGAAACGGCATCAGTCGTGTTAAAAGAACTATGGTATATGTCATTTATGGGTTAAATTAATAATTAACCTATAAAATTCAAACAATAGTTAAATTTAATAATGCTTTGAATAATTAATATAATAGTACTTAAGTTAATGCAAATAAACCCTCAAAATATGAAGCATACATATCATTTAAAAGAATATATGCATATAATACAATGGATTTAAAATATTTTCACTTGTTTCCTTATGATGTTTTGGAGCACATATGTTCATATCTTGCTACTGTAGATATAATAAAACTATGGGAACTCTTTAAGGAATTTGAAAGTTTACGCTGTAGTAAAAGAATTTTAGAGTAAGTACTAACATGAGACCATTTAAAATATTTTTATTATGTGTCGTTACAGAAAAATTAACCTATTTCATGAGTATTATATAACAAGAAACCATATAGCAAATTTCTTCACATTAAAAACAAAATGTGAATTCATCGTCTCTTTAAATTTAAGTTGTATATATTGGGTTCCAGCAGCAGATATAAGAAAATGTATATCATCATTAGAGAATTTAGAACGTTTATATATTGTAGATACAAAAATGGGTCTGCAAAAACCTGATTTGGTAATATATAATAAGATAACAAAGGTGGGTGTTAATTGTATTATCACTACGTATTTAGAATATTTTAAATTAGCCATGTATTCTAGTTAAGAAGACTTGCCTTAAGTGTTACTAAAAGAACATTCTGCAAAGAATCTTTGAAGTATTTTCCTAAAATAACTCATTTTTACTTACATTTGGATTCTGACACTGACATTATAATAAGGCAATTAATGCAACTTCTTAAAAAATGTAGATGTTTGGAAGAATTTTGGGTGAGCATCCAGATGAAAAATTCATATTTATGTTTAACACTAATTTAAATTATATATTTTAGTTAATTGAAAGTGCAACAGTATGTTATGCCAGCGTTTCATACATAACAATTCCATCTAGTGTAACCAAATTTAATTCTTTACTGCATAGTATTTATTTTTCTAATGATGAAGTGGTTCAGATGGAAAGAATACATCGAAATATGTTTACAAGAATGGAGATTTGTTGGGGTGACTGGAACAATAATCAATATACTATTTTATTCTGATTTTTTTTTTTTAGAAAAAAGAGAAAAGCCTGTTAAATGTCTAAATGATATGAATTTAAATAGTGATTGGACTATATTTTTTGATTTATGCAGAACTAACATGCCATTTACACCAAAACAGACTAAGGTATATATTTATAGAAAATTAACATATTTTTTTATTAGTCTTTATTGGCTCTTTTTTTAGGAAATTGTAGACAAGGAATCATTGGATAATATAAATTTCGAGGAAATAAATTTTGCACACGATGGTATTTTTTGTGGAGACATATACAGAGCCACCATTGAAAAATTATTATTGCACGATTGTATGAAAACTTTAAAAAAATTAGCGATAAATTTCTGTGCATGTATCTCTTATGGTGAGAAGCATGTGAACTAAAATTATTGTTTGAATTTACTGAGAATCAGATGGGATGTTTCCATATATCTTGTGACCTGCGCTTTTTCAATTTTCTATTAAAGAAATTTAAATTTAGATATTTATTCTTACCTATGCATATAAAATTATATTGCGGGTTTATGGTAATGAATATTCATTTTAATTGATAAATTTAAATCTTTTAAGTGAGAATATTAAAGTGTAATTTTTCTGATAAAGATCCTGATTTACATGTATAATTTAAACAGTTGCAGATACCGAAATGTTCTCAATTGTATTTGTTATCTTATAGTTTTGCCAATTATCATGGGTCAAAGGTGTGTTGATACATCACTAAATAAGTTAGCTCCAATTGTACTTTCAAAGTCAAATTTTGATAATTGTCAAGTATTTAAATTTTTTAATGTTACCAACTTTTCATTAAAATCCTAGCCTACTTAAAATAAGAACCTAAGTAAAGGCACTGTATATTTACACCATTTTTAATTAAATATTCCAGATGATTCAGAAGAAATACCTTCCAGTATGAAGCGCCAGAAACGTGATACTACATTTTTATTAAATTATATTGCAAAAAGTTGCCCGAACATTGAAGAACTAGAAATCTGGTCTTGTTTGAGGTGTGCGTTTAGATTTTTTGTTCATTAAAGTTGAAGATGATGTTTCAGAGCTTGCGGATGTAGCAGAATCACGAACGCCACGTGTAGTGTTATTTCGAATTTTAAGTATTTAAGAAAATTGACTCTGGATAATTTTCCGGTACATGTAAATGGATCGTTTTTAATAAATGTGAGTAGATATGAAATTAAATAAGGAAGTGAAAGTAGATTAAACGTTTTTTATTATAGGTTTTTAGCTCTTGTAGTTACTTAACATCTTTAAGGATCAGATCGAAACAGCAAAATTCATCTTTACATAATATGCTTTGCATTTCTCTGAAAAATGCAGTCGCTTTGAAAGATTTAAGGTAAGTAATAAATTGAATTATTAACAAATAATTTGCTAATATGTACTTCTGTCTCTGCAGATATGAACATCTTTGCAACGTATCCATCGATAAACTTCTAATAGCTCTGGCGCAAAATAAAAATTTAAAATTAGAACGCTTATTTATTAAATGCAACTCAGTTGAAATATTCAGTGCCATACCTATTAATTTATTCCTGCAGATTAGTTCCAAATTGAAATTTTTTTATTTAGTAATTGCGAATCTTCCGAAAAGCGTTATTAAGCAGACGATGAAGTCATTGGAAAAGTATCATGATGATCCACAAAAAATACTGCTCATTACAAAGAATGAGGTTTCCTACAATGGAAGAATACAGATACCGTTCATACACGTATATGAGATGGTTTTATGCCTTACACATGTTAGCGGATTAGATGTATTTAATGGTTATGTTTGCTAAATGTGATTTCCGCAAACACAGGCTATCATCACCTTGAAATGAAGTTGTATTTAAATGTTTTTTAATATTTATATATTGTAAATATATAAACTGTAATTTAAAGTAAGAGCAAAGTTTTATGAAATTAAATGTTTATCTTATATGTACAATTGGTTTCACATCAAAATAGGAGGTTATGAAAAAGATATAGGGTGCTTCTTGTATTTTTAATAATGTGTGAAACCAGTTTCTGTATTCATATTTTTACTGTTTTGACTTTAAAAATATTATGGAATGATATAAAAAAAATAATAAAAAGAAAAAATACAATATGATCTCATTATTTTAATATAGGTCCATTTTCATCAATAACTTGAAGTCTACATAACATTGGATTTAATAATGAATTAATTCAATTATCTGATCTAATTTCTATGTTTCATAATTGTTCAGAATTTAGTGGGAATTCTTTCAGGATCTGTCGTCATATTAACGCATAACCATAGTTGTATGTCTTTTACTATAGCTTTGATTTTAACAGGTTGTTACATATGAAATGTCCGATTTTGTAAGGAATAAAAAAGTCTAAATTTAAAAAAATATAAATATTTATTCTGCAAAATAGTCTCCATTTACATCAATAGTTTGTTGCCAACGGCCTGGAAGCTCAAAAATTCCCTTTGAAAAGAAATCTAGGTTTTGACGGCTCACATATTGCTCAAACACTGCTATTACAGACTCCCGGTCAGGGAAGTCCCTATTTTTTAAGTGATTGTCTAAACTTCGGAAAAAATGAAAATCAGTTGGCGAAAGGTCAGGTGAATAAGGTGGGTGAGGGAGAATTTCGTAACTAAATTCCGAAAGTTTTTGGATTGTCTGTCGTGCAACATGAGGTCTTGCATTATCATGAAGAAGTATGGGTCCATGTCTATTGACTAGTGAGGGCTGCAAGCGGTTCATTTGCATGCATTTTCCGTGCATACTTTCTAGTTCGGCACAATAGGACGCTACCGTGATGGTTTCACCAAGTTGCAAAAATGAATGGTGAATAATACCCTTACTGGTCCGCCATACAGTCACCATAATCTTCCGCGGGTGAAGTGATGCTCGTGCATGCTGTCTTGGTGCTTCACCTGGATCTAACCATTGTCCTGACCGTCTCCGATTATCATAAAGTATCCACTTTTCGTCACACGTTACCATTCGATGAAGAAACGGTTCAACTTTCTGTCGATTAGCCAAAGAGGTAGCCACCTCTAATCGACAGAGCTTATTGGCTTCCGTTAATTGGTGCGGCACCCATCGATCGAGTTTCTTCACTTTGCCAATCGAAGAAAGGTGACGACTAATGGTGGCAATGGACACTTGAAATGTTTCTGCAAGGCTACGCACTGTTGTCGACGGATTACTTTCAACTTCTACGCGCAGCTCGTCGTCATTAACGGTGCTACGCGCATATCCGCGAGGCTCATTTTCCAAATCAAAATTTCCCTCACTGAATTTTTTAAACCATCGCCGTAATGTGCGTTCATTACACGTGGTTTCACCGAACGTCTGATTAATTTCTCGCGTTGCTGCAGCTGCATTTAATCCCTTTTTAAATTGAAAGAGGTAAATTGCCCGAATATCTCTTGCCGACAGCATTTCCATAGGCGAGATAAGGACAGGTGTATTAATCTTTCCAAAAAATGGAACAGGTACACACTTCAAAATCAATACCCTTTTCTGCAAATACAATAATAATTTTCACCAAAAACATACACGTCTTCACACAGGCGCGATTCAGTTCAGACTGAAGGAAAAAACATTTGTAATAACCTGATATTTTCACTTTTTTCGCGTAGAGATAGTAATGCAACACTGTTCGAGATGGTAGCTTTCAGTTGGAATTCTACTTATGCCTGAAGAGAAATTGTTTTTTATTCAGTAAGTTTGGCACAACCGTATGTTGTAATCATTAAAAATAAATCTAGTATCGCTGGGACAAATGACAATCCTACACATTACTATTAGCACTAGGTATATGTATTTCGAAAACTAAATGATCATCCCCAGCAAAAATTAAACAAAAAAAATCACAAAAGTTTCGATTGTTTGCTACTTCTATTATGAATGAAAATTAGTTTTTTCTGCTATGTCATCATCGATTACAGTTACATAAATTAATTAAAAAACCTGTATCTGCCGTTAGTTAGACAACTGCCTTACGAATTAAGCCACCGGGTAGTACAGTTTCGAGTGTTTTAGTGTGTCATGAAGGCAGCCGTCTGGCAAACAGATTCGTATCTTGCGCTATAAGCGCAGGAATTTGTTATTAATTTCTGTGATTGTAATATACGATGGCATAGCAGAAAATACTACTTTTCATTCATTTGCCATCGCAAAGCGCTTAGTTTTATATTTATATATAATTATTTGTATTTTCCAATATTTATTTCTTTCTTGCTAGTTTTTTACATGAGTCTCCAACGAAATTTATAAAAGTAATAAAATCAAATCGAGATGTTGTTATGTTACTTTCAAGAAATTCTGACGAAATGTTTAATAAGGGTGCTTGGCGATCGTGGCAGGTTTAATTTTAAATTGTTGGCCATAATTATATATATATTAAGGTTAATTTTGTACCAAAAATAACTATAATTGTGTAGTACAATTACAGAACTAGTTGCTGCTTCCCTAGTGTCAAGTCTTTGCCTCTCTTTTAGGTTATGTCTTTGTCTAAATCTATATCCTTCATCGTTTGTCTCATCCATGGCTTTGTTCACTTATTCGGTCAGATAATAAGGTTGTCTTTTTTTGTATAGCTATTATTATATTCACCTAATGTATCTCTTGTTATTTTACATATAGCATTTTTTATATTACAAATTCAGATTCGATTTCGTTTGAAGTAAGGTGCTATTTAATTCGTTTGTCAATCTCCTCTCGTATAGTTCCTTTATACTCTCTTGTCGCAGTAAGTAAAGTGTAACGTGTGGCTGATACATCCAATGTGTCATTTCTAACGTGTTACAGTGCTATTTTATTTTCTGGTCTAGTCGAGTACGGATACATTATTGTTACCTGTTGTAAATGATGGTCAGTTCCACAATTAGTTCTTCTTTTTTGCTTTTGTGAATCTCAAACACAGCAGCACGCTGTTTAACAATAATATAATTGATAATAGATTTTTGTTGTAAGGATACCCTTTCCCATGAGTAGCGGTGAATATTCTTGTGTGCAAAGAATGTATTTGTAAGTTTCAGTTGTTCACATATTTCTAATAGCCTTTCACCGTTATCGTTATTAAATTCTTCTGTAAATCTTCCTTCAATGCTACGTCTGTCATCACCTAATCCAAGCATTTAAGTCCCCCACTATCATTATGTCGCGACCACCTGTAAGCATATTTATTTCATCTGTCCGTTCGAATAGATTTAATATAAAAGTAAATTAAGTATAGATTTCTGTAAATTATTTATTTTAATTAATTATATATTACCAAAGGTAATATTACAAATATTCACTTATTTACAGAAATATTACAAAACAAAATCTACTTTGTACATGTTTCTTGTTGGAGATGTTCCTATATAAAAGCTATTTTTTACAATTGTATCTGCATGGCAGATAGAATTACTGCAGTAATAATTTAATTATAAGATAAATGTAACACATTACAAAAAAATGAACGACTTTTTTGTTTTAACCACTTTTTTGTACACGTATTTGATAACTTCCATCAAGGCGCTAAAAAATAAAATTAATAAACTAGAAATTTCTAAAACAGTAACAACATTTTACTTAATATCGAACTTTAAAAATTGATTTTATCAATGCAATATTCGCTTTTAGATCAAGTCGGTAATTTAACAAAGTACAAAATTGAATACTGCGAAATTGGCTACTGAATGATAAATGAACTCGCACATCAATCTCAACTTATATCACATGTTGTTGGCCAGTCTAAAGTCGTTTATTGCGATTTCTCTTCAGGTTTTCCAGGTTAAAGTCGATCACGGTTACCAATTTATAAAATTACAAAATAAATGTTGCGTTAAGAAACGCTTTCCCATTTCAGTTCATGTTTTTCTGTGGGAATTCTTGAATGCTTCAATTTTAGTTTGTAGGCCCACGACGGCGTTTCTTAAACCCATACTTGGCCGAATCCCGCTGTGAGCTGCTCTGGTTTTATACAGTGACTTTCGAGCAGGCTCTCGGCTATTAACTTTATCTGGGCTATCTAGCCCGTGTTTGAGAACTTTATGTTTAAATAAACTAGTGTACGTTGCGAACGTCATTGAACAACTGTCGCATTTAATATTCGTAACTACTTTAGTATTGTAGGATACCGGTCTAGAGGATGCCATCTCCACTTTTTGTGGCTGGGGAATTGCACTTTGTCTCGACAATTGCTTTCTAAATTTATTCCTGGGTGATATTGATTTTTTAACGCAATCTTTCCGTAAGTGATTGCCAAGAGTGAATTGGGAATTGAAAGGCATTTTACAAGATTGGCAGAAGTATCGCTTGTGTCTTCTTTTATGAATATTCAATTCGTACGGGTTCGATAAAATTTTACCGCAATCTTCGCAAGTATTCTTGGAGGAAAATCTCGTAATTCTCGGCGAGTCCTTCGGCAAAGTTGTTACTTTAAACATTTGTTGTTTGATATGTGTCTTTTTATGTGCAATTAATTGGGCTTGGTCGTTAAAGACTTTCTTGCAGATTCCGCATGTTATGTTGCTAGTTTTATGCGAGTTTATATGTCTATTCAATAGAAAGCTATTTTTAAAAGTATCACCACATTTTTCACACATATACTTGGTATCGTTCGATCTATATTGACTGAAATTGTGGTACTGCATGTGAGATCGAAGGGACCCTTCACTGGGAAAACTTTTTGGACACTGTGTACATTTGTTATCGATTTTAATAACGATGATTTCTTCTTCGGGCACATCAACTGGCGGTTTTGGATTCTTTGGCGGTCTACCCCTGGGCCTCTTCACTACTTCCTTTTCTTCATCTTTATCGTGATGTTTTGGTGGTCTACCCCGAGGTCGTTTCTCAGGAGTTATCGCCACCGCACTCTCAATGCGAAACTCATCACTTTCTTTAAGGCTTTTATCAGAAGAGACCTCTTCACTATCACTTATCGTGATTTCCACCATCGGTTTTCTCCTTTTAGGTTTCTTTTTCCTTTTGTGAGAAGATTTCGGATCGAAGTCCTCGTCAGAATCGCTCAATTGAATGTATTCCGTTGGTTTTATTGGCACTCGCTCTTTCAAAATTCCTTCTTCTGAAGTTTCGATAAAACCGTAGGAAGATACCACAACTTCCTGAACTACGATTTCTTCGTCTGTACGTTTCATTGGTTTGATCTCTTGTTTTCTAGGCAATCGGCCTTGTCTTATAGGCGCATGGATAATCTTCGTCTGAGCTATAAAATTGTGAAACATCCGCGCTTGTTGGGCTTCTTTACTTTTCGCGAAGCGTTTATCATACTTTTCCTCCTCTTCTTCGAATCTTTGCGGTTCAGTCGCCGCGACAGAACATTTAAGAATACTTCTCGGATTCGGTCTTATAGTTATTGAATTACTAGGCGCTTGTCCCATATTTTCCTTTTCAGTATTCTTAACCAAATAATAAAGGTTAGATTTCCCGTCATTCTTCTGGATTCGTACCTTTCTGATTACACTTTTTATGATTTTTTTTCTAGCAGCTATTGTCGATGTTTGATATGAAGGTGATTTTCGAATTCCCGTATTTTCGAAAATTGCTTCCTCTGTATCACCGGTGACATGAACGCCTTCCACCGTCTCGTATTCCTCATTATCTGATTCGTTCACGTTGTCCGTTTCTTCTAGACCATTTGCTTCTGACACTCCATTTGTATCGTCCATTAGGTGGCTCTCTTTCACAAAGAGCTCTTCGTAATGGTCTCCCGTTGTTGGAATCTCGTCTTCTTCGATAGAATCGTCTTCCGCTGTGTTATAAGCAAAATTATCTTCGTCGAGTGTATCTACGTGAGAGTAAAAGATTTCTTCTTCGTGGTCGTTATCTTGTACTTCCGAGGGAGCGTTTTCGGGGGGTTCTTCATTCTCCAGTACGTCGTTTTGCAGTTCTTGCTTCTGTGTTGTAGCTGTTGAGAGTTCTATTATTCCTACAGAAACAAAAAGAGAAACAAGATATAGTATAAAACTCATTAATTATAGCACAACAAAATAAAGATAAATCAACTTCAATATTGCCCTAAAATATAGATGCATGGGTGATCATAATTATTATTGCGTTTATAAATGTATTATGTGGCAATCTTTTGCATAAAATAAAAAATATTTCATTTCAAAATGTCCCTCTTCAAAACAACCATCCCTTACATCAATGAGTATATACCATTTGAAAGAAAATTATATTAATACCTTCTTTACTGTCCAACTGTTCTTCGAGAGTTTCTTCTTCATTTAACTCAGATTCATAATTATCTTCAGATACCAAGTTCTGCTCCTCTTTAATAATGATAGCATCTCCTTCTTCGGATTGTTGAAAATTATTTGATTTTCCAAATGTCTGGACATTTGTTTCTATTTGTTCTGTTTCTTCAGAAGTATCTTCATTAATAATATTGTCCACTGGTAATATTTGTAAAGTTTCAGGAACAGCTTCTAAATTCCCTTCGACATTTTGTCTTAAAAGTTAATTGTTCATAAAATAAAGGAAATAATTCTTATTGAATATGCTTACCTCACTTTAAATTGATATTTCTGTATATTTCCTTCTTCATCATGGATTAACTGAAATCCGTATAAATCATCAGAACCGTCAACTTTAAATAAAACAACTTGTCCATTATTAACATCAATAACATTACTTTCTTGATGTAATTCTTCTATATTGGGTTCTTGAATAATTGAGTTATTAATAGTGACATCACTGATATCATTGAGGATCGTTTCATTAGAAGAATCTAATACCGAAAAATATTGAGTTGTATTATCGCCAACAGCTGTCACGTATGATTCATTTGTGTTTTCAGTTAAGGTATTATTTACAACTTCCGCATAATCAATAATTCCTTGTTCTTCTATATTGCCATTCTCCTGATCTTCCCATATCACATTTTCTTCTACGAGAACAGCAGGTTCCAGTGCTTCATAATGTATTTCAGGATATGTGCAATGGTTTGACATTATTTTATACATAGATACAATTATTAACGAATCAGAATCACGAACAATTGCCAGGTTATTTAAATTCACGCTGAATGCTATTATGATAAAAAATAGACGTTATTGGTTATGTTCTCTAATCAAATTTAAGTTGCCTACCTATGTAATTAAAGAAGGTAATGCTTAATAAAATATAATAATTCCACAATTATTCCTACAATATAATATGTTTTCAAATCTAACCATTTCCTTATGTTAAATAACTTTCGATACTTGTTGACAGTTTATTTTTGGATAACCAAAAATTGATCAAAGCGTCATGTTCAACAAACACTGTATAAGAAACGATAGTGATGGAGATATATGAAAACGCGGTTACCACTAAGGAAAGATATATATGCGTATATACAATAACTTTCTTTTGAGATTGGACCATAGGACAAAACATATGATAACTCTTATGATGGAGACATGCACGACTTTTAGCGCCATCTCGTATTAATACCGACACTAATTTAAATATGAAATTAAAATTTGTTTTACTTTTTTTAATTATATAAATATGTATGTATATATATATATATATATATATATATATATATATATTATATTATATTGAACATAAATTGTTTTTCTTGTTCAAATAAATATTCAATATAATTGACTTGGTAATTAATTAATTCATAGGCTACAATCTGTATTTCCGAACTAAAATTAAACATGACGATCAAGGTTACGTTCAATGCAATACAAAATTTTTTTGTGACTCACTTTATACGTATGCAAATTTACGTCGGCCTAATCTTCATTTTAATGATTTCGGTGGCGACTGTCGAAGTACATACTGTCTTACACAGTAATTATACTTTTAAACACTATGAGCTAACAATAATACAATATTTCTTTATTTGTATGTATTTAATAAATAATAGAAGTAATGTATTAGCAAGAAAAAATTAGTACTTTAATCAAACTATAAATTATTTCTTTGCAATTATATTGTAATGAATAAACATCCTTTTTTCAATATTTTTTATTGAACAAAATTTCAATTTGTAAGAAAATAAGAGTACAGAATTGTTATGAATATGAAAAATATGATTGATATATCATTCCTAGTGAAGTAGTGGCAAAATACAGAAAACAACACCACCACATACCAAATCCAAATAAACCCCGAAACACTTCTTTAGTAAATATCTGCAAGTAATATCAACATTAAATTTGTTACAGACTTCTTATAGTCCCTTCATAGTTACCGATTTCAAATTCTCTAACGCGATTTGAAATTGCAAAGCAGATTCTCTAATCGTTTGATCATCTGCTTGTGTCATAATAGTGTCAGACTGGTCTGACACTGGACATTCTTCTGTTATATCTTTTGAAACGAAGCTATTCCATGAAAAGTCCCCTAATGTTTTGTACATTAATGCTAAAAATATTATTAAAATTATAGGGGCTACATACTGTAAGGTTACAACGCAAAGATAGTAAAAAACAGCCCCTATCTGAAACAAAATAGTTTAAAATTATGTGTTATTGTCTACAATTTTTGTAGAGGGTCACTTACCTTCTTCTGCAGATCAATATTAGTTATTCTACCTGCTTCTTTCTTTTGCTCTTCAATTCTATGATAGGCCATGTCAAGATATGCTTGCAAATAAAACGGAGTTAGTAAAAACTTGACCCACATTGCCATTATTATTAATATTAGTCTAAAAGTATCAAATACATCATCGGTAAGCCTGAAATTGACAGTAATTTTCAAACAAAAGATTAAATATTTCTCATCAATTATAAGGACTTACAATGGAGAAGACATATTAGAAAAAACTCTTACAGTTAGATAATGCCTTGCTATTGGTTTTAACCAAAATACTACTAAAATAAATGGTAGTACAAAAGACAGATTCAGTAGAAATTGTTTCAATTTATTATTTCTGTAGTACCTAAAATTTAAATGCTCCACACACAAATATTCGAGAATGTAATTACAATCTTACTTTAATAAATCCCAATGCATTTTAGCAATCCTTAGACCTGGAAATGTAAACACTGCTCCTAATATTCCTCCCCACAATGCTAAACAAAATTTAATTATCAATTTTGAAGCAGGTCCCCTAAAAAATATTTTAAAAAAGAATGAAATGAAAGAATATTAAGTCTTACGATGATTGCAAGCCTTGCTTGATGAGAAAATTAGAGGCACTAGCATTGAAACTGGTGTAAGCAGTTTCTAGGCCTAACTCTAAAGTATTTTCATCTACAATGAGAATCATCATAGCAATGAGGAAGTAGGCAAAACCCATAACCAAACAAGTAGATCTTTCTCCTACTGATTCCTCCGATTTAAAATACTGGACAGTCAACGAAAACATTAACTTTCTATCATAAATTAAGAAAAAAAATCATTTACATTTAGTACATGAGTGACTATTATTTTTAAAGCAACATAAACAAAACAAAATAATAAATAAGAACTTTAGAAAGAATTCTGTAATACTGTATTTAAAATATAAATTTGTTTCAAAAAATTATTTTGATGCGCCAAAATATATATTCCCCTATTATAAAGGATACATAGCAAATATGAGAACAAGACCACACCACATCATACTTAAGTTCATTTCATCTTTCAAAGGGAAAAAGAATTGGTACACATCTGTTATGACATATACAATAGCAGCATATAATGAAAAATCTACAAGCCATTGATATTCAGTATAATATCTTAGATGTATAATGTCTAAGACTGTAACTTTGGTACTTTTTAACTCGATATCTATACTCCTTGGTACATGAAATGTCTCAGTTTTTCCATTTTGCTGTGTCTTATTCCGTTTAGATTTTTGTTTATCTTTTGGAATATTTGCTACTTGCTTCAATTCTGCATCGGTGGGATATAAATATCGTACAAGACCTGTTGAACACAACCACCATTTTGCAAAAGAAAAATGTGGCCCTAATTTTTGTATAACACTAATCATAATTAGTGTTATAACCAGTTGAGCTCCTAATAAGGCCTATAAAATATGGTGATTAATATTAATTAAAATGAAAATAAATATATGCTTGCCATTTTAACAAAAAATTACACCAGTATTTATAGGTTCATTTAAAACCTAACCTAATCGACAAAAATATTTTTAGACATTCCCAGTGTCTCTTTAATGAAACCTCATGTTTATTATATAATTTTAAATGTATATTAATATAATCACATTTAGTGTATATGCCCAGTGCTTCCTTCAAGATGAATTTTTAACACATGAATTATATGACACTTCCATTTTGAGGGAGTTTAATCAACTAAATATTATCAGTTAATTGTTGAATTTATGACATCTTGAAATTTTTTTCATTTTTAGACCTCTTTTTGGAAAAAATTGTTATATAAAATTGAATGCTCAAAAATCAAAATTATCATGTCTTTACGAGCTATAAAATATGAAAATGGAACTTTACACATTTTAGATCAGCTGCTTTTACCAGCACAATCAAAATATATACAAGTAAAAGGTGTGGAAGATGGATGGAAAGTTATTAATAAGATGCAGGTATTGATAGGATCTTTCACTTTTTGACAAAAATAATGTTTATAATAAATTAAGGTACGAGGTGCACCTGCTATAGCAATAGTTGGCTGTCTCAGTTTAGCAGTCGAATTACAAGATGAAAAGTATGAAAATAAAAGAGACTTACGCCAAGATATTGAAGGAAAGCTAAATTACTTAGTATCATCGAGGCCAACAGCTGTTAATATGAAAATTGCTGCAGATGAATTAATTATGCTTGCCAATAAAATATGCGATGATGAATCTTTTGATGTAGAGGGAATGAAACTCAAGTATTACAATCTTAATTTTATAAAAAAAGCGTTTTATATAGATTAGTTTTGTAGATTTATTTCAACAATAGCGACTATGTTGGAAAAGGATATTGCAGATAATAAAGCTATAGGTGATCACGGAGCACACAAAATCTTATCTCATTTTCCTGGAGACACAATGCTTAGAGTACTTACACATTGCAACACAGGCTCTTTAGCAACAGCTGGATATGGAACAGCTCTGGGAGTGATACGATCTCTATTTGCTTCTAAACGTTTAGGTATTTTAAATGCTGCTATTGTGAAGAAATGCCAACCTTTTTGTTAATATTAACATAAAAGAGATGAAATTTTACAATTTTACATTATTGTTAATATTAATATATATAGGTGTTACTGTTGCCATTCCTTATTTTGACTTTGGCCCTGCAGCTTTTCATTTGTTCACATTACTTAGCCTTTTGCATTTTAGAACATGTATATTGCACCGAGACAAGACCCTATAATCAGGGGGCTCGTTTGACCGCGTACGAGTTAGTACACGAAAAAATTCCGGCAACACTCGTTGTAGATAGCATGGTTGCGGCATTAATGAAGCTCAGAAATATATCGGCTGTAGTTGTCGGTGCCGACAGAGTTAATAAATAAATAATTTACCCAATGAGACGTTATTTTTGCATGTGTTATAGGTTGCCGCTAATGGAGATACGGCTAATAAAATAGGAACGTATCAAATTGCCGTTTTAGCCAAATACCATAATGTACCGTTTTATGTTGCCGCTCCTTTCACCTCTATTGATGTCAAAATTCCTAGTGGAGATCACATCATAATCGAGGAGAGGCCTGATTGTGAAATGACTCACGTTGGTGAGCATAGAATTGCTGCTAAAGGTACATATCTCGTAGACTATAAGTTAATTCCACATTTAGCACAAGTCTTAGTCTAATACCAAAGAACATATTATATATTTCTGAGTGTATGTATGCCTCCGGCTACAGGTTTTTTGCTTTTTAACCTAATTTTTTTAATTAATTGAGTTTTTTTCTTGTTTTCCATTGAAATATAATCAGGGTTGTTCTTCTAGATTACTTCACGCCTACTATACCCTGTACCATGTACAGATAGACCAATCACGTGAATATTCTAACAAAAAATTTCAGCTACGAAAGTCTGATTTACACTTCTACAATTATTGTATTATTTATTTACCTCCAATTAAAAAAATTAATCTTAAAGAAGGTTGTTTCAATAAAAATAATAGTGAAAGTTTAACTTTTTTATTTTATATTAAATGTAGAAAATGAATACAGATTATTTTGAATTAATCTTCATAACAAAATGTACATACATTAAATTATTTCTTGTTCGATTCCACATACAAAACGAGTTATTAAATTAATTCTTTCATATTCAAACAAGATTTAAGTTATCGTAATTAAGAATCTATTTGTGAGAGCATATGGTATGTGTATTGCTTCATTTTCAATTAAATTCTAAGCTCTCAAGCTAAGTGTAATTGTAATAATAAAGGGTTTTCCAATAAGGACTTGACAATTTTTTTTTCAAAATAAAATGCACACCATTTGAGATATTTCAAAAACTTTATTATCGGGTTGAAGTACAATCAAAACATTTATGAATGAAATTCGACTTCGTTCATATGGCCACCGCGGGCACGTTTGCAGCGGTCGATTCGTTGGACCCAATTTTCGATGATTCGGCCACACAATTCGGCCGAAACGGCTGCTATTTCGCGTTCAATGTTGGCTCTGAGCTCTTCCAACGTTGTCGGCTTGTTGGCATAGACCAATGACTTGACGTAGCCCCAAAGAAAAAAGTCTAGAGGCGTTAAATCGCACGAACGAGGCGGCCAATCGACTGGTCCATTTCTTGAGATAACACGCTCATCAAACTTACTCTTCAATAAATCGATTGTAACGTGTGCTGAAACCACGTGTTGTCCAAGTCGATATCTTCCAATTCCGGCCAAAAATAATCGGTAATCATGGCACGATAACGATTACCATTCACAGTAACGTGACGATCATTATCGTTGACGAAAAAATATGACCCTATGACGCCGCCGGCATGCAAACCGCACCAAACAGTTATTTTTTGTGGATGAAGTGGTGTTTCATGAAGCACATGTGGATTTTCACCCGACCAATAGCGCATATTTTGCTTATTGACGAACCCATTGAGCCAAAAATGAGCTTCGTCACTGAAAATGATTTTGCGATGATATTGATCATCTTAGCGCATCTTTTTCAGAGCCCAATCGAAGAACGTACGTCGCTTCAAATGGTCCATCGGCTTCAATTCTTGAGTCAGCTTGACCTTGTATGGGTGTAAACCAAGATCCTTACGCAAAATTCGTCATAAAGTGGTCTGGGCGATGCCCAACTCTTGAGAACGCCGTGGAATTGACTGATTTGGAGCATTTGCTACGGACGTTTCAACGGCAGCGATATTTTCGACACTTCGACCAACCCGTTGTCTCACTGGCACGGCAACATCACACAACGAATATGTAGACTCAAATTTTTGCACTAAACTTGTTACTGCCTGTCTACTAGGGCGAGAATTACGACCGAAAATCGGAGTTAACGCTCTTAAAGTAACGGTCACCGACTCCGAATTTCTGTAGTAAATTTTTATAATTTGCAGACGTTGTTCGTTCGTGTACTTTACCATGATGAAAATGTTAAGTTTACTGAATAAATTGACAGTGACAGTTCGATGATTAGTGAAAGGGTGCGTTCACAAATTGAATTAAAAGTTGTCAAGTCCCTATTGGAAAACCCTTTACAATCAATGAAAATAAATGGAAGAAATTGTAGTGAAGAGTGTATTTGTGAAAGCACATGTGTGTAATAGTTGTTGGTGATACAGACTATAGATGATGAATTGTTCGGAGTTGAGAATTAACCATGGAAATAAGACATCCACTATAGGCTGTATTATTACAGAACAGACAGTTAGAATAGTAGGGCATGGACTTGATGTTTCTAAAGTATTTGTTTTACTGCGCAGGTACACTTTAGGATAATTTTATAATTTAACCTAATTAAGATTTTGTATTTATTGGGGTTGTTGATTAGAATTTAAAGAGGAGAGGCAGTTGAGTACTTTTTAATGTTCACAAGTACTAAATCAACTTTTAAAATACTGAAAAGAATAACTTCAATTACAGTGATACATATACTTAATAAAATAAGTTGAAGAACCACTATATATCTGGTAAAAGTAGTACTCTGGACATTTATATGTTCTAAATTAAAATTATTAATTGCCAATCAGATATAAATAGGTATCTGTATTATAATCCATTTAACTTAATTTGTACAACAAAATTGTATATACTACTGCGGGCAAAAAACATTAAGACTTTTTAATTTAAATTTCGCGTGAAAACCAATTCGTCGAAATATTTTTTTTCTAGATTGGTATGACTGTCAGTGACATCTGTGCCAAATGTCACATCAAAATAATCATTAATGTTTAGTATACGCTTGTCTTTCTGAAGTACAAAAAGTGCATTCGGCGATTTTTACAATGAGTGAAATTATTCAACAAAGAAGTTCCATTAAATTTTGTGTTCGGAATCAAATTTCTGGTGCCGAAACGTTCAGAATGTTGCAAAAGGCCTTCGGTGATAATTGTTTGTCGCGAGCGAGTGTTTATGATTGGTACAAATAATTCAAAGAGGGTCGAGAACGCGTTGATGACGAACCACGTCCAGGACGGTCATCAACATCAACTGATGATCAACACGTCAATAGGATCAAGGAATTGGTGCTTGAAAATCGACGATTAACAGTCAGAGACCTTGCTGGCATCGTTGGAATATCAGAAGGATCAGTGAAAACCATTTTGAAAGATCATTTGGGCTTCAAAAAAGTGAAAGCACGATTTGTTCCAAAATCACTCAATTTTTTCAAAAAACAGCGTCGCGTTGACGTCTGTGAAACAATGCTTTCCGACTATCAAGACAAAATGAAAGGCATCATAACTGGAGATGAGACTTGGAGCTACGCTTATGATCCGGAAACAGACGATCAATCGGCCGAATATCGTATCAAAGGTGAGCCGATGTCCAAAAAACCACGTCAAAGCAAGTCAAAAATGAAGGTAATGTTGACCGTTTTCTTCGATTATCGAGGGTGGTGCACTCCGAACTCCTTCCGACCGGCCAAACTGTCAACAAAGAATTCTATTTGAGTGTTATGCGTCGTTTGCGCAATGCTATTCGTAAAAAGAGGCAGAATTATGGGCCGACAACTCTTGGTTTTTGCACCACGATAATGCACCGTCGCATACTGCATTAATTCTTCGTGAGTTTTTCGCCAAATTTTCAACCAATATCGTGCCGCAACCACCGTATTCGCCTGATTTAGCTCCGTGTGACTTCTAGCTATTCAGCAAACTCAAGCGACCGCTCCGGGGAAACCGTTTTGAGTCAATTGAAGACATTAAACGTAAATCGCTACGCGCATTGAAGGCTATTCCTGAAATTGACTTTAACAACTGTTTCGAGAATTAGAAGAAACGTTGGCACAAGTGTATTGGGGGCAGGGGGATTACTTTGAGGGGGACGAAATAGATTTGGAAGAATAAATTAAGAATTTAAAAATTATGAACAAAGTCTTACTATTTTTTGCCCACAGTAGTATGCAATTTGAAGCAATGTGATTTCTAATGCTAATTTGTTGCAGATATTTCTTGTTGGAATCCAGCATTTGATGTTACGCCTGCAAATCTTATAGCAGGCATAATAACTGAGTTAGGTGTTTTCAAGCCTACTGAACTTGCAGAACCACTGACAAAATGTCAACATGTGTAAAATTAAATTTTTTTCGTAATCAATAAAGTAACAATTCAGAAATTTATTTTTATGTAACTATACACAATATTTAGCCTGTTGGATTAGATTTCAATATACTCAGTTTCTTACTTTTACAGAAAAATGTATTATTTTGATATTGTGCAAAAAAAGGAAATCAAAATATACATCTTCAAAGTTTGTAATAGTGTTTTATTGTCTTTATTTTAGGACCATATTGAGATTAATGAGGCATACAATCCATAACTTAGCAGACAGGTGTTATGAGTTCTCAGACAGAAATTACCAAAAAATATGAACAAACTTAAAACAAACAAACCTTCAAAAAACCACTATCCTCTGAACTTCATTGAAAAAAACGCCAAAAAAGGCTGTTCACACTCAAAAACAGAAGACAAAATAGAGATGATAAATAGAGAAAGTGCCGAGGATATCATCACAAACAACGACAAATTAAAATTCACGACTACTATACGTACCACACCTATTAGAAAATCTAAACAAACTTTTTGGAAAATACAAAATTAAAATAGTCCACAAACTGAAAAATACAAACAAGTCCTTTTTTACAAAAATTAAACACGCAGGACCTAAATAAAAACAAACACATAGTATATATGAAATAAAATGCCAATGTTGTAAAGGTACATATGTACGTATGACAAACAAAATTAATGTCTATATAAAAGAATTTACAAACACAAATACAGTCTAACCAGTAACAAAATAGGCAACAGCCCTATCTAAGCATGCTTTAGAGAAAAACCATAAATTCAACTTTGACAACACAGAAATCCTTAAAATGGAAAACAATTACAATAAATGTTTACATCAACAGCTATAGAATTATGTAATTTTATACCTTGTCTCAGAATAAGGAGTGATTCAAATAGTGCGCCAAAATAGTATATATTTTTAAGAGATTTCATTGGATCTTGAGCAGGTAAGTTTAATATGGACAAATGAATGCCAGATATCCGCCATTTTTCACAGCCTGTAAAATGTTTAATTAAACTTTTGCATTGTTTTATTTTAATAATATTTAATCTTAATTTTGGAGAGGTTAAAATGATATTAAAAGATATTAAAATGAATTTTTTTTCATTTATTTTGATATAATAAAGGTAAGTTATATTTTTAAGCTGTGTTCCACATTTTAGCGGGATATTTGAATCACTTCTTATTCTAAGACAAGGTACAGTATTCTGCAAATTAATGGAATCAAACACAATATAACTAAGAAAACCGTTTATTTGTCATATAATTACGATGAGAGGGTATAAAATTATAAATTACTAGTAATTTAATAAGAGATATGCCCTCCTTTGGCTGCGATGACAGCCTAAACTCTTTTCGGCATCGAATCTATTAATTTTTGACAGTTTTGCTTTATCTTCTCGTCTCGAAACCACACCTGAATTACTGCTTCTATCAATTTTGTCTTCGTTGTACAGTCCATTTTATGCAAATCGTCTACAGATTTTCAATTGGGTTTAAGTCTGGAGAATTGCCAGGCCAGACGAGGAGAGTTATTAATTTTTCCTTGAAATATTTGACCACAACCTTCGATTTGTGGCATGGAGCTAAGTCCTGTTGGAAAATTGCACCTTCGTTTGGTTCACATTTCTTTCGAACTTTTCCCAAATACTTATCCAGTAGCTCTTTATATTTCTGGCTGTTCATCATGCCTTCTATAGGCACCAGCGATCCAGTCCCCTTGTGCGAAAAACATCCCCAAAACATCTTCTTTACAGGATGTTTGACAGTCTGATCGATATGAGCTGCAGTGAGTTTTTCATCTTCACTTTTTCTCACGAATTTTGATCGCTGCCCCTGCACTAAAAAATGGGACTCGTCTGAGAATAACACCTTTCTCCAGTCTTCCTCATTCCATCCGGCATATTTCTTGGCCTAAATAAGCCTCTGCTTCATCATTCGTTGAGTGAGGAGTTGCTTTTTCTGTGGTCGAATGGCTTTTCTTCCAGACTCTAAAAGTGTCCTACGAACTGTCGAGTCATGCACTTTCACTTCAGCGTCGTCTTTTTGTAGTTTTTCTTGGGTTCAGCTTGCTATTTTTGACCAAAAAAGTGACATCCCGGGGTGTCATCTTCCTCTTTCTCCCACATTTTCCCGCTCGTTTCACTTCAACTATTCCGGTATTCTTTTTTTGCTTTAGGATCTTGCTTAGAGCTCTCTGATTAACACCACATTCCTGAGCAATACCTCTCTGTGTCATTGAAGTGTGCTCACTTAATGTCACAATCTTCTCACGTTTTCTGAGCGTGATAGCCATATCGCGAACAACCGGTAAAAGCACAATATAAATAAAATTTTGAACTTTGAAAGAGTATATGTGAACAAATTCTCTAAAACGCACTGAATAACTGTGTAATGTATTCCCAGTGATATAGGTTATGTTTTTTGACATAAAACTACTGTCAGAACTGACCTAACAATGTTGCCACATGCAGAAAACTAAAAAAATAGTCATGATTCCATTAATTTACGCAATACTGTAAAAGCGAAAATCTTGTATTCACATGTTACTTATAAAGTAAACAGCAAGTGAAAAACGAGTTAATGTACATCGTAAAATAGCTTAAGTAATATGATAATTATAAACAAATCTTTAAAAATCCTAACTTGACATAAATAGTCGAAGATGTTAAAATATTCGACAGTTGACAACGCACGACTATGTGATTTTGCCTCGCTCTGAACCGATGAGAATGAACTGTTATTTGGGCCTGTTCAGAAATTGGGTTTCTTCTTTTTGGAATGCAGTATAGGATCTCTGTGAATAATGCATGCTATGTAGAATCATAAATAGTGAGTTGTATGCCTACTTTACATGCTTATTTCACAAACAAAACAAACAAAAAAAATAGTAAAGTTGGACAATGACTCGTCCACTTCACTCTCTTAATTAGCTCCATATAATACGAATCCAAAATTTGAGAAGGGAGTCAATGATTTGTTATTAGTACTAGTTAGCGTTTTCAACACTGAACCTAATTAGGTAATTCTGATGGAGCCTGTGGTTAATTAACTTGTTTTCGTACGGGTATTTTTGCCGTAGTTAGGTGCGACACTGTTTAATTATCTGCTGATGATGACAACTTAGTTGTCGAAATACGTATACAGAATACGAAAATTAATATGGAAAGGGGGTTATATATCAACCTTCGGTGATTAAGTTAATGAACCACAGCCTCCATCAAAATTACTTTCAAGATTACTTCCCGGTCAAAGGAGTACAACACGTTCTACAAGATATATTGGGTTGGCAACTAAGTACTTTCGGTTTTGTAGTATAAAATAAAACACTTTTTTTTTAAACAAAGAATAGTTTTTAATCAATTATATATTTTCCATTTTGCTCAATGACCTTTTGCCATCTTTCTTTCCGATTTGACAATTCTGGCCGTTTTTCTTTGATTGCTTCATCCAGTTTTATTAATTGTTGACAGTAAACATCAGAATTGATAGTTTGGTTCCTTGGAAGCAGCTCAAAAAACACAAAACCTTTGTAATCCCACCAAACTGACAGCATGATCTTTTTTGGATGCAATTCAGCTTTCGATGTGGTTTGAGCTGGTTTATCGTGTTTGCTCCATGATCGTTTTCGAACTATGTTACTGTACAGGACCCATTTTTCATCACCAGTGATGATTCTTTTTAAGAAAGGGTCGGTTTCATTTCCTCTAAGGTGCATATCGCAAAAGTTGATTCTTTGTGTTAAATGAATTTCTTTCAATTCGTGAGGTACCCAAATATCAAGCTTCTTAACTAGCGCAAGACATTTTAAATGTTTTTCAATTGTTGTGTGCGATACATGTAGCCTTTCTGCAACCTCTCAAACAGTTATATGACGATCCTCTTCAATTATGACTTTGATTTGGTCATCATCAACTTCAGTAGGCCGACCAGAACTTAGCTCATCTTTGAGGAAAAAATCTCCAGAACGGAATTTTTTATACACACGTGCGCTCTGTTAAGCAATTAGCCGCAGCAGCTTTCTTTCCTTTACGGAAATAAAATAGTAAAATATGTCGAAAATGTTCGTTTCTGCACTCCATTTAAAATCAACCCACAACTAAGAGCTTTAATAAAAATCACGCACTACTTGCTTCTGAAGTTACGTCAATGTGACTAGTATCACGCGACAAACGGTAAAGTACAGCACTAACATACGTTATACAAAAAATAAAGCAACGCTCTCTATCAGTAAAAACCGAAAGTACTTAGTTGCCAACCCAATACAATAAAGTTAAGTTATTAAGTGCAAACATTAATTTCTTGAAACGCTGTAAAAATAGAAGTGTATTTCCAAAATTTATAAAAACGAAAGCAACATCAAATTGTAGAATGAATGAGAAAGCCATTTCATATGCGAAAATGAAATGGTTAACACTTGAAATGAAATATCTGCACACTAAAAGAAATAGATTAGAACTAGACTTATACGAATTGTTGTCTTTTATCTTAGTTTAAGACTAGAACACAATCTTTTAAAGATTATGCGGAACGAATATATAGTGTGCGTTTTGTCTTTCAACGGTACAGACAATTTTTGCCGTAGTTTTGCAGGTGAGACAATATTTAATTATCTACTGATGATGATGTCGAAATACGTATACAGAATATGAAAATTAATGTGGAAAGGGGTTATATATCAACCTTCAGTGATTATGCACCTACTTAGGAGAGATATTTTTTTCTATTTAAATAATTCGTTTTGTTTTACACAATCTTATCTCAATCATTTTGTTATTTCAGGGCAATCTTTTAATGAGTGATGTTTGGGTAACAATACTGTAATAATATTCATCCTATTATTTAACTTAACTTTCGTTTTCCAACAAAATATTACATAATATATTATTGTAATGATAAAATATTCTCAGGTAGTTACTTCGTGAGGTTTTCCATTATTTGCGATATTTAAGAGAAGTGTAAGCTTTGAGTATTTACGTTTCAAAATTGATAGTTTTGACATACGAGGGTAGTTTGACAAGTAGTGAGAATGGAAAAGAAAAACGAATTGTTTAAATACAAAATAATTTTTATTTTTCAATATATTCTCCTAAAAGAGCAATACATTTATTCCAACGGTGCTCCAATGCCCTTATGCCATCTCTAAAATGCGATTCCGGAAGGCTTGCAAAATACTCATTTACGAAGATGATAAGCTCGTCGTTAGACGAAAATTTCTTTCCACCTAGTGCCGTTTTCAATTTTGGAAAAAGGTGGAAGTCAGAAGGGGCTAGATCCGGCGAATAAGGCGCATGCGGTATTAATTGGAAATGCAACTAGTGGATTTTGGACATCGCAACTGTATTGGTATGCGAGGGAGCGTTGTCTTGGTGAAACAGAATCTTTTTCTTTGCCATTCCTGGCCGTTTAGCACGAATTTCAACATTCAATTTTTGTAGAAGTTCTGCATAATATTGTCCGTTAATTGTGGCACCTTTCTGAAGGTAATCAATGAGCAAAATGCTCTCTGAATCCCAAAAAAATTGATACCATCACCTTGTTTGCCGATAAAGTGGTTTTAGTTTTCTTTGGAGATGCAGAACCCGTTCTAACCATTGTTTCGAGTGTTGTGTAGTTTCGGGTGTACTGTAGTGTACCCAAGTTTCAGCGCAAGTAACAAATCGCCTTCAAAAATCAACCGGATTCCGCTTGTAAAGGTCCAAACACTCATTGGAAATGCGCAAACGAGTGAACTTTTGATCAGTCGTAAGCAATCGCGGCACCCATCTTGCCGAAAGCTTGGGAAGGTCCAATTCTTTCGTTAAAATGTGGTGTACGTGTTCTGTGAAATGTCTACCATGTCTGCTATATCTCTCACTTTGAGTCGTCGATCTTGCGTAATAATGGATTTTTTTTTCCAGAGCGCGCTTCACCAACACAGCTTGTTCTACCACGTTTAGATTCATTTACCCATCTACTGATTGTGGCGGATGATGGAGCAGATTCACCTAATGTTTCCCGTAACTCACCTTTTATTTCGGTAGCTGTCATACCCTTAATTACGAAGTATTTAATCACCGCACGATACTCTGCTTTTTCCATTTTAACAAAACGACGTGTTGCTTCTTTTTCAATCAGCTATCAAAAATAAACTAATCAACCGATTTATCTAAATATCGGAATGTAAACATATAAATAGGCAACCTAAATTACAGTGCATTTGTTTTATCAATTAGAGCGCCACCTATGTGTCATTCTCACTACTTGTCAAACTATCCTCGTAATACGTTTTCTTTTTTATTAAGAAAGCAAACTTTGCTAACATTCTTTATTGTTAAATTAAGTATTACAAATATAAATAAAATTAATATTATTTATTTCTGCTTCTTCTTCATTTCTTTTTTTCCTGTACTTTCTTTGCCTTGCTTTTTCTTCTCTTTAGAATCTTTCGTCGGTTTTTTATCGACCTCTATTAACTGGTCTATAAAGTCATTTCTCAACTTATAGCTTGATTGAATCAGTTCCTCAGAATCTTTTCTACATTCTTCATGAGAATATATAAAAAAGAAACATTTATTGAACTGAAACTGTCAAATTTTAAAAACAACATAATCTTTTGTTTCGTTTAATGAATACGTGAAAAAGTATTGTTATGTATGTGTTTTTATTCATTTTTTTCCCGCGGACCAGGTTCGTGCTGAATACGCAGCGCCCCCAGTGTAATGTTATAAAATAGATAAAGTGTAGAAATATAAGTTAGTACAGAGTGGATCTTTATATAAGGTGAATGTATAATTATTCAGAATGATGAACGTGCGTACGGGGAAAACGAGACTATTGATTATATTATAATGTTGCAAAAATATACTGTAAGTTTGCAAAAAAATCGTTTATATGCTGAGACAAGCACGACTGTAAAAATCATATAAAGATTGTACAACACCAAAATAAGATCATCTGTGATTTGAGACTTCATCTACTCGATAAGAAACCGTTTTATGACTTTTGGAATAAATATAATACCGACTGGAAGCTACCATTCTGAGAGATATATAAAGCTAAATGCTAACTGTGATCAACACATGACAACCACATGATCAAAGCTGTAGCAAAAGATAAACAGCAATACAGTTTCAAGTCTTTTAACACGCCATAAATCGCATAACTGTACTGCATGGTGATCTAATTGTGATAAGACCGTCTAGCAAACGGCAGATAGAGGTTGAAGTCCTTCTCCAGCGTAAAAATTTTTAAATAATTTCTGTGACTTTAATCAACGATGGTATAGTAGAAAATAATAATTTTCATTAACTTCAGCTACTGTCTGCTCATTCGTTTGATTATTTACTTTAAAAAACAATTTTTTATTTTTATTTTTACTGTTTGTAGTTGCCATTTACTTATCTTTATCTTTTCTTCTCTTTTATTTTTTTAGAATTAACATATGGTCGAAATCCTGTTATTAATTCAATTTTCCTCAATTATTAGTAACAGCAATTAACAAAACTTATGTAATTTTAATAGTAATTTGAAATATTTTCACAATAAAGAAATATAAGAAAGAAAGCCATACCATATTTTATATATATGGAATTAGAAAAAAAAGCATTTTAATGAAGTTAAGCCAACTATGATTGCTATTTAATGAAACATAAGTTTGTGTTAACCTTGAAAACCAATTGTGCCATGAATTTTTAATTGAGGTTATTAAGTTGTACGTAAAACTATTCGCCAGTTACCATTTTTAGTTTTCTTCCATCTTTAGTGTTTACGAAGACTGAGAATTTCGTCAATTTTCAATAATTATTAAATACCTCAAAAAGTTGAAAAGGAATGACAAATCTGAAGAATGTTATCAGATACTTCTCGAACTCTTGAACAATTTTAGAAAATAATTGACATATGTACAGTCAGTCACAAAATATTCGTGCATACTATTCCTAACAGTGGCAGTTCCACTCAACGTATGAAGTTGAAATGTTTGTTCCCTCTATATGTTGTTAAATGAAGCATTAAATTTCTTCTTCTAGGCTTTCGGGCTGGAACCGCGTCACTGGTATAATTGCCGACGTATCGTACCCACTCGTATGGGACATCTTCAGAGCAAGTGGGTACGAAACGTCGGCAGTTATACCAGTGACGCGGTTCCAGCCCAGAAGAAGTAAGTATGGACCACGACCGTGGAAATCTACGTACCAGATTAAGTACTAAATTTACTTACTATCGAACCATTCACGAAAAATCACAAAATTTTCAATTTGATCAGTCGACAGCTTCTCCATTCTTTCTTTACACTGAGATAAAGTGTAACATAACGTAGAAAGTTCATGCACAGATTTACTTATTAGCATAGATTCCCATTCGTTACTATCTGGGTACCTGGAAAATAATACAATGGAAAATTGAATATCCTAGCATTACAAAGAATCGTAAATAAAGCGAAAAAAAAATAATATTTAAGACATAGAATGAGAGTTTAATAGATAATTGAATACTTTCGAAGAAACTTATAGTTTTATTAGCACACTCCTGCTAGTACTATTGATAGATTAAATGAAAACGTGAAAAGGAGAAGAGACAATATAAATACTGTTGCGATGGATTCAGACTTTTTGAAATAAACAAAGTGAACAAAAATATTATTCAAGACACGGTATGAATGTTGTGTAGGTAAATGAATACTTTGGTCGTACATTTGGCCATTGGTATAACGAGAAACTTTTTATTAGTATCCTCTTCCTAATATTATTGACAGGTTAAAAGAAAACATGTAAAGGAGAAGAGGTATCAGAAATACTCTTGATATGGATACAAACTTTTTGAATGTTCAAACATTATAAACAACCGTAAATGAGGTGAATAAAAATAGTATTCTACACACGGTGTGAATGTTGTGTAGGTAATTGAATACTTTGGTTGTATATTTGGACATTGGTATTACGATAAACTTACAGTTTTATTAACATCCTCCTCCTGATGCTATTGGCAGATTAAATTAAAACGTGTAAAGGAGGAGGGGCAGCAGAAATACTTTTGCGATGGAGTCAAACTTTTTGAATATCGAAACATTATAAACGACCGTAAAAAAGGTGAATAAAAATAATAGTTAAGACACGGTATGAAAGTTGTGTAGGTAATTGAATACTTTGGTTGTAAGTTTGGACATTGGTATTACGTGAAACTTACAGTTTTATTAACATCTTCCTTCTGATACTATTGGCAGATTAAATTAAAACGTGTAAAGGAGGAGGGGCAACAGAAATACTCTTGCGATGGAGTCAAACTTTTTGAATATCCAAACATTATAAACGACCGTAAATGAGGTGAATAAAAGTAATAATCAAGACACGGTATGGATGTTGTGTAGGTAATTGAATACTTTGGATGTAAATTTGGGCATTGGTATTACGAGAAATTTACAGTTTTATTAGCACCCTCCTCCCAATATTATTGGCACATTGTATGAAAACGTGTAAAAGAGCAGGGACAATGCGATATATTCAAACTTTCTGAATATCTATACATTACAAAGAACCGTAAATAATGCGAATAAAAATAATATTTAATATACAGTATGAATATTGTATGGGTAAAGGAATATTTTGGTCGTAAATTTAGATATTTGAATAACCAAATTGAAATTAAATATAAGAGAAAAATTTAAATTTAAATATCTTATCCTTGAAAAAACAATATCTCTTTAAATCGGCCAAACATGCAATTGTCCGAAAGAAGTTCGTGTTCGTCCCGCAAAATGTACGACATTGTCGTCGCGATGCGTACATATGTAGACAGAACGTTCTTGAACTAGGTATATGCCATATTTAGTGAACGTCTGAGAATAATTTAAACGTTAATAAGATCCTGTTCATGACGCGTTTCGAGTATATCAACTCTCTTCAGACAACCTGTGGTGTTATTAAGGAACTCATTCTCTGTTGGTTATCGTATGGTTTGTGATACGGCAAAGAATGATAAAACAATACCTCCCTCTGTCGTTCAAATCCGAAAGAACGGGGTTTGCGTTCGTTCCGTTTAAACTTGACATACGCATTTAGTGAATGTCTGAGAAGAATTTATCTATATATGTATTGTGAACATGCATACGTTCAACCTTACTAACCATACATAAACTATTCTAATCTAAAGATGAATGACTGAACAAGCCAAATTAAATATTTTCTCCGAAATTATTTCGAATCAGCGTTCACTTACACTAGTTAATTTTACAGCATGCAATTGTACTACTTTTTCACATTCTGAAAAGTCGAGGAAAGACTTATATCATTACATGAACTATTGTATATATTACCTTGGTTCATCGTCTTCAGATGAATAATATTTAGACCAATCCAAAGGAGGCTGATACATTGTTTCTGGAATCCACTTATATAAAGGCACATCTAAATCATTGCTATATCTAAGAGAAATCTTCGACTTTTCAGGTGAATCGGCATTGAGTTCTTGTAGGTATTCCTCACTAGAAAATATGTTACTTAGTAGCTAGGAGCTCAGATGCTGATGCTTAGTAGACATGTAATAATTTGTAGCTTAAAATTTGTAGTATAGATTGTTTTAATACAAAGGGTACTAGGAAAGACTTGCAATACAACTTTGTTTATTTAATTTTTTTAAAGTAATTTCCTCTACACTCAATACACCTCTCCATCCTCCGAAACCAATCTTTAAACCATGCGTAGGGAGGGTGCTCGAAAAGTTTCAATTTTGTCGTGGTCAAATATTCGGTGCAGGCTTTGGCGCGGTGAGCTGGAGCATTATCGTGATGGAGGAACCAGGTGTCCATTCTTGACTTTGGTAGCAGGTTGTTCATAGATCTAATGATTTTAGGCAGGCACTGTTCAGTATACCATTTAGCTGTGACTGTCTTCAATTCCACTCGATTTGAAAAATACAGCTATCATGTTCTTTTTTACAGATCGGGATTTTCTGACAACTACGGGTGTGTCCTCATCATCAAAGACCCAAACCTTGTTTTGAGCTTTGGTCGGCACATCGTAATAGTACAGCCAAGTCTCGTCACCTGTCTCGAGGTTGTTCACATACCGAGATTGTCCCTTATTAAACTTTTTTACCATCTCCCGGCACCAAGTCACACGTCGTGTCATTTACTCTTCAGTCAGTCGATGCGTTACCCAGAGAGAACAAAGTTTCTTCACGTGCAAATGATCATGCAGAATCCAACGAATTGCTGGTGCATTTAGGCCTGAAATACCCTCTATCTGTTGGTAGGTCATTCGTTCGTCCTCGCCAAGTATTTTCCTGACGGTAGTAACATTTTTCCTCCGTAACTGACGTTTGTGACCTTCCTGACCTCTCAGCATCCTTCACAGTTAAATTTCTCCTTTGAAATTCTCTATACAACCTAAATATCATTGTACGATATGGACAAAGTGTCATTGCTTCGAAGCACTGGTCTATGTTTAAACCACGCACGAAATTATATCGTAAAACTGCCCTTATCTCATTTCTTGACCACGATGCCATCGCAAGCACTTTACACTCTTACTGCTAATGAATAACTGAGCCCATCGACATGGCGCGGCGGCTACTATGCACGTATGAACATGTCTCAATATGCAGCGACAAACAGCTTCCTACGATTCATTGTTGCGTCATATTGCAAAATTATTTTAGTGCCCTTTGTAGAAAGTGATTGTTTTTTTTAAATAAAATGAAAATGATTATGAATTTTGTATTTTTTTTTACTTATTGTTAGTTTGTGTCTGTGGGCGAGTTAATGAGAATTATTAACAATATAAAATCTAAAAGCATAGAGGATCATTATGAAATTTCTACATAAATGAAATTCGCGAAAGTAATGCCAATTCATAAGAGGAATTATATTGACGATCCCAGTAATTATCAGTCTATATATAATGGCGTAAATATCGAAGATCTTTAAAATTATAATTTTAAACAGATCACTAAATTTCTTTGAGAAAAACGATATATTTCTTGACCTTCAACACGGTTACAGTATATCAATAACAACGTACAGGTAATATGTTAGGATCTAATCAAAGTTATATTTTTACCGAATTAGGGGTAGCGATTACGCCTTATTGACTTCATACTTACAACATCGGAGGCAACATGTGGAATTAATGGGAAATGTTTTAGTACGGAATACATATGTAAAGGTGTACTTCAAAGATCTATATTGAGCCCAATGTTGTTCGTAATTTATAGAAACGTCTTAACGTAATAATAATAATAATAATAAAAGTAATTCGAAAGAGAGAAGCTTATAGGAGTTAATGGTACGATTTTGATTCCAGCGTTTGGCATCAAAACGGGAAGTTACACTACCACGAAAAATCGTTTGCAATAAATCACGTGTTTCTTTCGCAGTAGGCAGTAAACAAGAAACGTATTCAATATTCATTTTCTGTACACAATTTCAAACTTCTCCAACAGAGCGTAGTTATCCAACCTTTTATGATATATTAAAAAACTTACCGAATTTATTTAGACTTCGTATCGATCTGGGTCTTCTTTACGAGGGTGGTCCCATAAGTACCCGGCTTGACCTAGAGATGGCGGTAGTTGTTTGAAAAATATCACTGTATTAGAAAGTATACAATCTATAAAGCATATCTCGCAAGGCCACGTTGTTTAGTATTTGCTTGGCAACCATCAATGATGAACGTTTTCAGTGAATTTGTAAAAATAGAGAAAATTGATCATCGTTATGTGATACAATACTTTTTTTGAAAGGCATCAGCCCAACCGATATAAAAGCTGAACTGGATTCTACTCTGGGTGAGTCTGCTCCTTCGTTTACAACAGTGAAATATTGAGTAGCAGAGTTTAAACGAGGCCGTACGAGCTGCCAAGGCGAGCATCTCAGTGGTCGACCAAGTTATGTGACGACTTCAGAAATGGTGAAGAAAATTCACAAAGCGATACTGGATGATCGTCGACTGAAAGCGCGCGAGTTAGCAGACACAGTAGGCATTTCAAAAAGCGCAGTACATCGCATATTATCTGAAAATTTGGACATGAAAAAGCTGTGTGCAAGATGAGTGCCATGTTTGCTCACACTCGAGCAAAAACAGTGTGGTGAAGATGTTTCAATTGAGTGTTTAGCGAAGTTTCACAGCAACTAAGCTGAATTTTTGCGCCGTTTTCATAACCATGAATGTAACATGGGTCCATCACTTCACACCCGAGAAAAAAGAACAATCAAAACAATGGACTTAAAAGGGAGAACCGGCTCCAAAGAATGCGAAGACCGTTTCATCTGCAGGCAAGGTTATGGCAGCTAGCAGACATAGAAGGCATTTCAAAAAGTGCAGTATATCTCATATTATCTGAATATTTGGACATGTAAAAAGTTGTGTGCAAGATAGGTGCCGCGTATGCTCACATTCGAGCAAAAACAGTGTCGTGAAGATATTTCAATTGAGTGTTTTTTGCGATGCGCGTGGAATAATTTTCATTGACTCTCTTGAAAAACGAAAAACTATCAACGGCGAGTGTTATGCGAACTTATTGCAACGTTTGAGCGAAGAAATCAAGCAAAAATGGTTGCATATGGCTAAGAAGAAAGTGTTGTTTCATAAAGACAATGCACCAGTTCACAAATCCGTTATTGCAATGGCCAAAATTAATGAATTAAAGTTTGAAATGCTACCTCATGCACCCTATTCGCCAGATTTAGCCCCCTCGGAATGTTTTCTATTCCCGAACTTGGAAAAATGGCTCAGTTGTCAACGATGAAGATGTGATGTCGGCAGCAACTTATTGAACATCGCTGGGAAAACTGTATAGAGCTGACAGTCGATTATGTTGAAAAATAAATATATTTCTTTCCAAAATTTTTGTGTTTTCTTTGTTGGGTCGCGTACTTTTCGGACCACCCTCACATATTACGATTTTTTATTTCGTTAATTTTATTTTCTCTAGTTTTGGGTACTTTAAAGGGTTAAAAATGTGGAATTTAGTGAGAAACTTTTTAGTATGAAATACATGGGTACGAGTGTACCTCAAGGATATGTATTGAGTCTAATGTTGTTCGTAATTTATGTAAACGACTTAACGTAACAATAATAATAAAAATAATCCCAAAGAGAGAAACCTGTAGGTGTTAAAAGGCATGGTTTCGAGGTCAGTCTTTGTAACCAAAACGCGAAGTTACGCTACCAGCAAAAATCGTTTGCAATGAATCACGAGTTTCTCTTGCAGTAGACAGTAAACAAGAAACGTATTCGATACTTAGTATTTGTACCCAGTTTCAAGCTTCAAGTTAACGTAGTTATCCAATCTTTTACGACCAATCGATCCACGTATAAATTGTAACAAAAACTTACCGAATTTGTTTAGACTTTTCATATCGATCTGGGTCCTCTTGATACCAGGATTTTTTTATTTCGTTAACTTCATTTTCCCTAGTTATGTCTCTTTCAACTGTTAAACATTCGCTATTATGAATTATTTGTATAGACCAAAAAGGATTTTCCATTATTTCTATTGCACTAACTCTTTTTTTACTAGACCTGAAAGATGTTGATATATGTGTATAAGTATACCGGGTGTTCTGTGACACGATTGCTACAGCTTAAGAATGTGTTACTTAAGCAATTTAAGGTTCAGAATTTCTAACGAACATACAGTATTGTGCAAAAGAAAGAAGCATCTAACAATATTTTCCAAAACTTATTTACGAAAACGTTTTTATTAATATTATTAGGTTAATTTATAATATTTAATACAACTTTCCAAGAACGATCTACTTATTGATGGAAATATAACCACTGGAACTTTCTAAGTTTATGACATCATACTTCCACTTAGGGGTGAGATCGACCGCCTGATAAGAGGATTAAAGTAATAAATCTTATTGCAGCACAATGCTCTGCAATAAAATTTTAAGGGAGTGTTATTTATCTATAAGAATTTTTTTTTTAATTCAGTCGTAGAAACGATACAGAGCGGTTCCACAATAGAATTTATTTAGATTCTTAAAAAACGCTCCTACGAGTGAAATTTTCATTTTGTGAAAAAATTGTGAGCTGTAGATTGTTATACTGTCTAGTAATGCCTAAAATAACATTACTAGACAGAAAGAAAATTATTGTTTGACACCAAGAGGATTATAGTCTTGTGAAAATATTAAAGGTAGTGAAATGTTCCCGATATACCGTGCAACAAATGACTGGAATGACTGGAATCGGTAGTGTAAGTGATAGAACAAAGAGTGGATGTCCAGAAAAGCTCACTAAAGCTGATGCACAGTTTTTAAAAGTTAGTTCCTTAAGAAATCGTAAGAAAGTTAGCGCGGAACTAGTTCAAGATCTTGCGCGAACATCTGTTACTTCGGTACATGCTTCAACAGTAAAGCGAGACTTGTTCAGATCAGGCTTGAGGGGATGCGTGGCCGTGATAAAAACACTTACTGCGACGAGGGAATAGAGAGAAACAATTAAAATATGCCAAAGACCACGATACTTAGGGATATAATGTGTGGCGACAACTACTATGGACTAACGAATCTAAATATTCATTATTTGGAACGAACAGACGTCAGTACGTTAGACGACGCCCTGGTGAATCGTTATTGGAACCATAATTACACACTACTATAAAGTATGGAGGAGGCAATATCAAAGTTTGGGGTTGTATTTCGGCAGCAGGTGTTAGTGAAATTGTAAAAATAAAGGGTAAATTAACTGGTGAGGAATACAGAACACAATTAGAAGAACATGACATACCATCAGGGCAGCGACTTATTGGAAATAATTTCATTCTACAGCAAGATAATGATCCCAAGCTTACCTCAAAACTTGTGAAAACTTATTTAACACAGCAGGAAGCAAATGGAGTATTACAGGCTATGATATGGCCACCTCAAAGTCCCGACATAAATATTATTGAGCATGTGTGGAATTATCTTGACAGAAAAAAGTGTGAAGGGGGGTCAAGAACAAAAATGAACTGTGTAACATACTATAGGAAGAGTGGTATAATGTTCCTGAGAATTTCATTAATTCATTAATGGAAAGCCTATCAAGAAGAATGCAGGATAACATAAAAAATAAAGGTGGTCACACGAAATATTGAACATTTAAGTTGTTTATGTCTAAATATCGATATGTGTTAGTTTCTATACATTAAAAAAAATTTCAACTTGTGTAAGATTATTATTTATCCTTTTATAGTAGCTTCTTGTAAAATTCAAGAAGGTGCTTCTTTCTCTTACACAGTACTGTATATCCAAAACTCTATCGTAACTGAGCTACAACCATTTGAAGCTTTAAATAACCTTTCTAATGCAGGCTGTTGATTTCGTTATTAAAAAGTTGTGTGGTATTATTAATGACCGTCTCACTGGCCCGTTTATAATCGAAGAACGATATATGCATGAGGAATGCAAAGGGTGTATACAATTCCGTATAGAAAATGATGTGATCGGACTAAAAAGAACTATTACCGAATAAGCAAGTTCGGATGGTTTATGCTCTGCATAACATGTAATGTACCCCGCCTAGGAATTTTTACGACATCGCCAGGCGTGGTAAATAAAAGATTATCAATCATTCGTTCGAACCAGTTTCTGCACGAATTTAAACAATTTGACTTGGTGCGTCAGTATAATATTTGGGACTTCGGACGGATTTTAGAATCTTTTTGAAATTAAATTAATCAATAATTACTTAAATTAACGATGATAATGATGAAAAGAATAAAACAAACAGAAACTAAAATAATGGGATAATTTAGATGCGAAAGTAAATCACGCAGGTATAACTAAGGCTCTTGGTACACAAAAAAAGATTCGCATGTGAAGCTCACCCTATGTGTTCGAGATAATTTACGCTGTTGTTTCACTGCTGTGGTAAAAAGGGGTACACCGATTGAGGAAGACAGGCGTTGATAGTGGAGGGTATTGCACAAATATTTCATGCGAATGTGGGATAGGCTCACAAAAAATAAGCTGACACACAAAAACAAAGCACGGACGCTAGATCCACCGTTCGACTTCGACGACGAGTGGAATCCGTGTTCATTTTTGTCTTTTAACAAAAGACGAAAGGCTTAAGTGTTTTAAAAATCGTGCAGACAAAGCACAGTATGTTCCAGAAATAATGTGCCCTTTTGTTCCTGATGTCTTTTTCGAGACATATTCCTGGACAGGAGGTGATTTAACAAATAAAAACGGAAACATATTAGACTGCCTAGAGTCGGAGTTTGCGATTTACTGATGATTCTCCGATTGCTTACCTAGGAAGTTTTACTTATTTTTGGGAGACTTGGGGAGGCGGGATACTTTCTAAATTTTGGTGGCATCTCACGAAAGAGTTGTTGCCGCTAAGTACGGAACTTGAAGAATGAATCTTCGCTAATCGCATAGATATTAGCGTAAAAGTGGACGACGCTTTTTAATTATGTTGTCGCAAAGATTCGCAGCAATGCCTGCTATAAATATGTTAAATATTTATTTTCTCGTATTCAAGATGGGATGCCGATCCTGACGAAATTTAGCGGGAATAGTTATAGGAGAGAATGTATTTAAATAATTAATAACTGCAATATTTTATAATATAGTCCGAGGGTAAACTGTGAACAAATGCGGCTCTCTTTCCTATTACTTCAATAACAGCCAAAGGCCACAGTACGACGGGGTACATCGTTTAGTTCACACCCTGTACATTTAACAATTGTTAATGAAGTAAAAATTATCATTGAACTTACTTTTTTACTACGGGGTCGGAAAGGATGGAATACAACAGGTGCTTTTTTCGTTCCACTCTGACGTTTAACCATTCTTTAATTGTTAAAGGCCATGTATCATTCAGGACTTTCGCCTGTACGTAATAGATGTCTGGTACTACAGATGCTGCCGCATCCACTTTGTCTTTAGATTTGTGCTTGATGAGATTTTTAAATTTACTTAATTTATGATGCTCCAAATTAGGGAAGTTCTCGTCTTCGGTACCGAACCATTTAAGTTTAGCCAGAGGCAAAATAACATTTTGTTTTCCTTGAATTTTGGCTAGTATTTTATCGCAACTATCGCGAATTGTAAGTTCGAGTTCAGAAAAGGTGCCACTGGTGGAGAGACGCACTGTCACATCTGTCGTCTGATAAATTTCAACTTTACACTTGCAAACGTCACCATAAGGGTTCGGTCTGTAGCAGTGGATCAAAGTGCTGATGTCCAGGTGCTCCTCTGAGGTTTGAAATGAAGGCGTGTTCCTTTTTAGATACACCAAATACAATTTCCAGTTAACTTTGATGTTTTCCAACGTCCATCCGTAACACAGTATTGTGAATCCTTTCCGATTTGGCGGATAAAAATAGACTTGCGCTTGGTTGGTAATTCGATACACTTCTTTCCCATTGTCGTTATTAAAAATACGTACGGCATATTTTGGCAGGTTTGTGAATAAGGCGGTTCGCATAATTAGGGGTTCTGAAGATTTATTAATGAATTTCTGTCTTGTTATAAATACCCATGTATTGTAACTAGTCGTTGTGTTACCTTTATACGATTTTATATCGATAACTTTAATCAGTTCATTATACATATAAGAACTGCGGAAAATTTCATTTTTCAAATAGAAATCTTTTAATATTTTCATGCAGACGTTCTTTTTTGCATCAGAGAAGATATTGTGATAGATCTGTTGCAAGCTCTCATACACTTCGTTGTGGCGTTTGCTGCCCTGAACATGTCTTTCTAATAATTTCTTAATGTAGATGGTCTTCAAAATCGACTGAATCTTTACAGCAGCGTTCTCTTTAGCTTTTACTTCTGAAACATCTTCATCAGACAAAAGTGATGGACTGTCTTCTACATAAGTGACCTTAGGTAAATCTATCGACATTTTCATTTTCTTAAAGCAAATACTCGGATCTAAGAATAGGACTTTCAAGGCGAACGCTTCATTTTTGTTTTCGATCTGTGTTAACAGCAGCTTGATGAACTCGTTATATATTTCTTGATTTGCCATTTTATTGAATAACATGTCAAATTTGTAAATCTGATTGAATTTCCTGATCTCGTCCGTATAGGATGGCGTGCCGAATGCCTGAACAAGGTTTCCGAATGCCGTCCCAACTTCCTGGGCGAATTTGGAGAGAAGTAAAGACTCGGAGTTCATTCCATCGAGTATAACGTCCATATTACCTACTGTTAAATAAGTAGTGGAGAGAATGTTTAGGAAATAGTCGCCGTTACACCATATCCACAATTTAAAGACTTGTCGCCCGGGATTTAGGTATAATAGGATAGATTTAGAGCCCACTGTATTCAAAAATATCCTGACTTTCTCGGTGTTGTTTTCATTCCAGGCGAAATTTTCTAGCACGACGTTTGCGTAAGGCTCTTCTTGTATTGGTCTCGGGGGTGTTATAATACGGTTTATCCAACCCATTTGGCACAGATTAATTAGCAGTAACTTCTGGTCTAAACTGTCCATTGATAAGTATATGGGTTCGTTTCGGGATTCCTTGATACTGAGTGTCCATTTTAGTTCTAAGTTTACTTTCGCGACGTCACCCTTTTTAGTTTTACTCTCAGATTGTATTTCGGGCTGTTTGTTATTGTATTTTATGAAGTTGGATAATTTAATGTGGCTAACAAATTGCGATGGTCTGAAGAAAATGTACAACATTTTAATATGTGCCTCGATATCAGCGAAGTCGAGCCATACGCTTTTGTCAACGAGGGGATATATTTTTAAGGTACCACCTGATAATATAGAATATAATATGTTAGAGAAAGTAATGAATGTAGGTTTCCTTAGCCGTTGTGTTTTGTTGATAAATTTTCCGAGTACCATCGTAGTTTGCTATTTGCATTTTACGAATTATCCAGTTGGTTTTTCCTGTGATAGTCTTAGAAATTTTCCGAAGAAATGATTGGATAATTAGGAAAACGCCTATAGCAAATAGACAAAAGGACTGCATATAATTATGCGTATTTTACGATGGTAAACTGTAGTCCTGGTATGTATTTGCAAAAGTGGAAATTTTTCGATATTTCACTGTTAAACTTAATTTAAATCCATTTACGAATATAGAAATTAAAGGACTATATGACGTAGGCCACCCTATACATAAATTAACGTATGTAAGTATAAAAAACCTAAACGGTTCAATTGAATGTGAAGCGCTTTTACCGAAAAGCATCCAGAGCTTTCCTTTAACGAACCACTGTCCATCACTGCTGTAAAGACATGAGTTTTATCTAATTGAGAATTAGAAATGTGTTTCGGAATTTTAGATTTATTTTAGAAACAGTTCTTTGGTTTGAAAAATTCGAATTTTAACCGCATTTCGCATCCAATAAGTAATGAAAAAATTTTTGAAAAAATGCGAAATGCGAAAATGTCGAACCCGTAATCTCATACTTTCCGGAAGTGTACCATCGCCATTAGACTACGCAGACAGTTAATTTGTGTCTTAATATGCTATAAATTGCATTATGGAAACAAAACCCATGGTAGGTTAATAATTGCATAGAATTATGCTCTTTTGCAATGCTAAACTGCAAATATTCTAATTTTAATCGCTGTATGCATCGTATATGTAACGCAGAAATTTTTTGAAAAAATTAGAATTTTTCAATTAATTGTCGTAAAAAGTGAATAATTATATATATATAGCATAATATCTACATCTGCTATAGAAAAGTATCAATTGAACGTAATGCAAGAGTCACAAACATAATTTTGGGTCCCGTAAGAAGGATGCTCATAATATTCCAACTATCAGATAATATTTGCATAGTTTATTTGACAATAGGTTACGAGGGTAGCCGTTTATACTTCGGGAATAGCAAACAAAAAAAATGTTTATTCTCGGAAATAGTTTTATTGCTTTTCAAAATATTCTCCTTGAAAATCAATGCACTTTTGCATTCGTTTAAACCAATCCGAAAAGCATAGAAAACCGTTGACCACGAAGTTTATTCTTCACGTGTGGGAATAAAAAGAAATCACAGGGGCTGTACGGCGGATGGCTCATTAATTCAATGTTTTGCCCGGTCAAATATTCAATTGTTTAAACTGACATGTGAGAGTTCGCATTGTCACGGTGGAGAATGATCTGTCGTTTTCGGTTTGTTTTCCTTATTTCTTCTAAAACTATTGACAAACAAATAGTTATGTACCATTCGGAATTGACCGTTTTACAATTTTCTAAAGGCACGGTTGCAACGTGGCCGGTTTTTCCGAAAAAACAGGCGACCATTTGTTTTGATGTGCTTCCAGGGTGAAAAACTTTTGTTGGTTTTGGCTCATCTTGGAATACCAATACAGTCGACTGCTGTTTGCTATCGATCTAATACGTATAAATCCAAGATTAATCACCTGTGACGACTTTATAAATGTTCTTTGAAGCACCGCTATTGTTTTTTTGTGCATATCTTGGCACCAATCGACGCGAGTCCTTTTTTGAGCGGTTTTCAAATTATGTGGTACCCAACGTGAACATAGATTCTTAACGGTTAAATGTTCATGCAGGATCTTATGCACGCTGGTGTTACTAATACCTAGAGATGCCTCGATTTCACGATATGTCGCATTACCTTGCATTATCAATTCAGACACTTCATTAATGTTTGCCGACACAACAACATTTGTGGGACGACCATCACGAAATTCATCGTCCAAAGAACGCCGTTCAAGTTTGAATTCACTATTCCAACGATATACTGTAGTTTTCGATGGTGCTTCGTGTCGCCAGATAAAGAATTCAGATCGCCGATGCATTCTTGTTGAGATAATCCACGCCGAAAGTTATGAAAAATAATTGCACGAAAATGTTCGCAAGTTAATCCCATTTTTTTCGCCGACATAAAATTTTCAAGTTACTGTCAACAATAGAAATGGCGATCGTATAATGAAACTGTCAAGGGAAGCATAATGTCGAAAATGATAAACTTCACGATGCAATCATCAGATCGGAGGCAACACTAACAGTGTTGCAATTTCTCGAAATCAGTTGGAATAATAGGCTTCCTGGATCGCTTGATTTATTCCAAAACTTTTTTTCTCTTGGCTTATCTAAATGGATTAGGATATTGTTCATTTGCGTTTGCAGATGGTTTTGAACATTAAATGAAATAGAAGTATTGTCATCATTTCTCTTGGAGTAGACACTTAAGTTTTGCAAGAGTGTTCGTTTTTATTTATCTGCAAGAGATTACTTTCGGTAATTTTTATTAACTTATCTGTAGAATTTACTTTCTCTCCTAATGGTATAACTACATTCTTTATTTTTGTAGTTAATATAATTAATTCTCAAGATGATTTCATATTTTCATTAAAAACTTGTTCTATATTTTAAATTTCGAAATTATAGTTTAGCAAAGTCATTCAAAATATTCAAAGTACACTAATATTTATTATTTATCGCTATGAACTGAAACTCAAGGTACATGGTCACTCAACGAATACATTCCACAAACAAATCTCTGTTCATATGTACGCTGTTTTTATTACAGTATATATGCGCAATTCACGTTCCGGCACGTACTATAATCGCCAAGAGAGGTGGCGAGTGGTGGGGTTGCCCCGTAGTCGCTTTTAGAAACGTACGCGCCCTTTTACTGTAGTGTTCCTTATTATAGTGACTTGAAACTTTGTGTTAAACCTATTACAAGATCTTCTACCACCCCGATGCTGCGCGAACCTACTCCCACTGCTCGCCAACTCTCCTGGTGTGTACAGTAATATATACGAATTAATATTTGAATATAGAAGAAACAAAAATCCATTTCTGCGTGTATGTTGCTTTTTTGATTATACTTACGTTCCTTTTTTTCCTTGGTTGATTTTTTGCTTCCTGAAAAAACCGCAGGAAATTGAAATATCTATTTTTGTATACGAACTTACCTTTCACATTTATTTTAGAAGCTTTAACTGAAAACAAAATGAAATAGAATTTTCAATTTAACAGATTTTAACGAATTCACCTTTTTTATCTGATTTATTCGCAGGGCTTTCCGGAGATTCTTTATCCAGTGCTGATGTTTCTTCTTTTTTGAAGGTGTTGTAAAATTTTAGACATCTGATAGGAGGGGCGAACTCGTCGTCAGGCCATAAGCCTCTACTGATAGCCCAATGTATCCAACGAAAACGTTTCCATCTTGGTAACTCTAGTAAGAGAACGAAGATAGGATATATTATGCTATTAATTTGATATACGAGGGTGGTCCCATAAGAACCCGGGCTGACCTCGAGATGGCGGTAGTTGTTTGAAAAATATCACTGTATTAGAAAGTACACAATCTACAAAGCCTATGTTTCAAATTTGAAGACGCCACGTTGTTTAGTATTTGATTGGCAGCCAGCAATAATGAACGTTTTCAGTGAATTTGTAAAAATGGAGAAAATTTGTCATCGCTACGTGATACATTTGAAAGGCGTCAGCCCAACCGATATAAAAGCTGAATTGGATTTTACTTTGGGTGAGTCTGCTCCTTCGTTTACAACAGTGAAATATTGGGTAGCAGAGTTTAAACGGGGCCGTACGAGCTGTCAAGACAAGCATCGCAGTGGTCGACTAAATGAGGTGACGACTCCAGAAATGGTCAAGAAAATTCACAAATCGGTGCTGAATGATCGTCGATTGAAAGTGTGCGAGCTAGCAGACATAGTAGGCATTCCAAAAGTGTGGTACATCGCATATTATCTGAAAATTTGGACATGAGAAAGCTATGTGCAAGATGGGTGCCGCGTTTGCTCACACTCGAGTAGAAACAGTGTCGTGAAGATGTTTCAATTGAGGTTTTAGCTAAGTTTCACAGCAACAAAGCAGAATTTTTGCGCCATTTCATAACCATGGATGAAACAGTGCCTTCAAAAAATATTTATCCTTCTCATGTTATAGAAAACAATGTCAAAAGATCATTAACTCTTAAAAAACAAAGAAAACAAAATGAGATTAAAAAGCACCTATAAAAAATTATCATAGTATAATAATTTTGGCATCCTAAACGTGGGGTAAATATTAAAAATACAATGTTAGGTATTTAATAAATGAAGAACAAAAGATAAAAAAATGTAATAACGAAATAATATATTGAAATTTTGATCAACTTACCTGGTCTAGGTTCTGGTTTTATCAACGGAATGTCTCGGGATTCCTCGATGAGGAAGTCTTGTGACCATTCATCGGGCATATCTTCTAATTCAACGCCTTTAATGAAATTTCTATAAAATAGAAATTATTACACAATCATCCCAAATTTTCTTTCGCAACTGATTTTTGTTTTGAATTTGGTGATGAAATAGTGGTAACAGAAAAATTCAAGCACTGCGGTCTGATTTTGGCACCAAAAGAATATAATTATGTTATGAGTTATGAATCCGACTTCCACCGTAGACCAGGAAATTCACGGATAACCGTCAAGTTGGGAGATTCTGTTATTAATTCAAAGTCGACGATTCTAATGCAGAAGTGTTGTATTGTTATTAGTTATGCCATATGAGTTGCTAAAAAGAAGTGTAGATTTGGTAACATGGTATAAAACCATCAATAAATCAATAGAAATATTATGACAAAATACTAATTTTATTTAAGTCTAATGAAAATAGCAATAATGATAATTAGCGTAAATGCTGAAACTGGTAGCTATTGGTTTGTAGACAAAGCTGTAGCCTTTGTGGAATTGAATTTAGGGCGTTGCTAAACATCTGAGATAATTAATTGTATTCTATTCAATATTTCCTGTTTATTGGTGGAGGTGTTCCTTAAAGAATTTCAAACAAAGACGTTAAGGGAATTTATATCTGGTGACCTTGCAGGCCATGACATTGACCTATTTCGCTCGACTTGCCTATCTAGAAAACTTTCGGTCAACAATGCTCCTGTAACTCTAGCGTTATGACATGGTGTAACATACATGTTGGTTCTAACATTTAATGTAACATTATCCAATTCTTCCTCTAACACAGTTACGTATTCATTTACTTTGAGTCTATTCGGAAGAAATATTAGTCCTATATTTTGAAGCTTTACGACCCTAGCCAAACATTCACAGAAAACCTTCTATAGTGTCCAAATTCTCGAATAGTTCTGGGATTTTCATCTGCCCAAAATTGGAAATGCTAAAGACAACATATCTTGTGAGCATACATTCGTCACTCCGTAAAACAAGTGATAAAATGCTTGGAGATCTTCTATTTTGTTCAAAATTTTGTTGTAGATATTATTCTTTACGAATTATTTTCGTATAATGGTTCTAGTTTCGTAGAATGAAACTGGTCATTATATATATATATATATATATATATATATATATATATATATATATATAAGAAAAATGTCTGACTTAGGAATGTTTATTTCCCTTTCGTAGAATGAAACGGTCATAAAAACCTTTCCGTAAGTACTGAAAAAAAGATGTCTGACTCGTGTTATAAATAGGATCCTGAT
>JAVIWB010001119.1:0-194376 GCA_031893035.1 Dermolepida albohirtum | reverse complement strand
ATTATCGAAAATAGCTTTATTGCTTTTCAAAATATTCTCCTTGAAAATCGATGCACTTTTTCATTCGTTTAAACCAAACCGAAAAGCATTGCTACCACTGTGAAAGGTGGTATCTCCAAAATATGAGTTTTGAATGCCCCAACTGCCTCTTCCGGCGTAGAAAAACCGTTGACCACGAAGTTTATTCTTCACATGTGGAAACAAAAAGAAATCACAAGGTGCTAGGTCAGAGCTATAAGGCCGATGTTTTGCCCGGTCAAATATTCAATTGTTTGAATTGATCTGTGAGAGCTCGTATTGTCATGGTGGAGAATGATCTATCGTTTTAGGTTCGTTTTCCTTATTTCTTCAAAACCTTTTGGCAAAGAAATAGTTGTGTACCATTCGGAATTGACCGTTCTACAACTCTCTAAAGGCACGGTTGCTACATGACCGATTTTTCCGAAAAAATAGGCGATCATTTGTTTTGATGTGCTTCGAGCGCGAACAACTTTCGTTGGTTTTGGCTTATCTCGGAAAACCCACACAGTCGACTGCTGTTTACTATCGGGCTCACACTTATAGATCTAAGATTCATCACCTGTAACGACTTTATAAATGTTCTTTGAACCACCGCCATTGTATTTTTTATGCATTTCTTGGCACCAATCAACAAGAGTCTTTTTTGAGCGGTTGTCAAATTATGTGGTACCCAACGTGAACGCTTCTTAACGGTTAAATGTGCATGCAGGATCTTATGCAAGCTGGTATTACTAATACCTAGAGATGCCTCGATCTCACGGTATGTCACATGATGGTCTTGCATTATCAATTCAGACACTGCATTAATCTTTCCCGACACAACAACATTCGTGGGACGAACTTCCGTCGAAAGAACGCCGTCTAAGTTCGAATTCACTATACCAATGATATACTGTAGTTTTAGATGGTGCTTCATCACCATATAAAGAATTCAGTTCGTCGATGCATTCTTGTTGAGATAATCTACCCCGAAAGTTATGAAAAATAATTACACGAAAATCTTCGCGAGTTAATTCCATTTTTTCGCTGAAATAAAATTTTCAAGTTACTGCCAAAAATAGAATTAGCGACCGGATAATAAAACTGTCAAGATAAATACCTTAATAAACTTCACGATGCAATCATCAGATCAGAAGCAACACTAACAGTGTTGCCAGTTCCCGAAATATAAACGGCTACGCTCGTATAATTCTATACAATAATTGTTAAGAATTTTGTTTGTACTTCATAATTATTAACGTTTTAAGTTCAATTTTGAAGAAAATATATATTTAAGATACGGAAGAGCATGTGCCTAGGTAATTTGAGTACATATATCGATAACGAAAATCATAATTATTTCCCTATTTATAAGTAAATAAAAATTATTTTAAATTTATTTACGTGAAATATCTTTGGTTTTGTTTTTGAAGTCATGGGCGTTGATCTTTTGTCCGGAGGATACAAATATTAGTGAGGTCTAAATCGAAGAAGACCTGAAAACACTGTAGTAAACGTTAGTTAAAATAAAAATATGAGGTTCTGATAGTAAAACCACACATAATTAACTTATTACTTTTACTTTAAAGTTTGAAGTGTTAATATGTTTTAAAATATTCAGAACTGATGTTAAAAGGCAGTGATAAATATAAATACTATAATATTAGTGAATTCCAAAAGAAATTAAATATTATTGGAAGTACTTGTATTTATTAATTGAAGTGCATGTTGACGCATGTCGAATGATAAGCAGTGAAAACAGAAAAATGAATGGTTTAATTATTGCTTTGAAAATACGATACCTATGATTGAATTATGAAAATAAGAAATATAGAAAAGTTCAAATTGGTGGTTCATATACCAGGTAACTTTTGAATCTAGACTAGTATTACTTAAAATTATAGTTTTGTCACTATTATTTATGATAATTATCTACATATATATTTCATAATAGTAACTTATTTTGAAAAAAGAAAAAATATTATTAGAGATTGCAATATTGCAATTGCAAGTAAAATTTAGTTTTTGATCTATGACATCACAGAATGAAATTAATTGGAAAATAAATTAGGATAAGATTTTATTATTATGCGCTTTATTTAAATGTAAATTGATTTTATTATTTAAATTTGTTTTTAATATTATCAATGTAGTGCATATTTTTTCTTTATTTAGTAGTAAAAATGTATATACATAATAAGAAATATTTACATAAATTCAGAAGTTAGGAAAATTAAAATGGATTTTATATTTCGTCGTTTTTAGGATTTAATTAAAAAGAGAAAAGTAATCTTGATTCAAATTCAATATCAATTTATTATAACATAATTTGGCTTTCATTTATTTATAAATATTTCATTTATTTGCTTTTAAATTGAGTACAATTGATGAATTACAAGATTTTTAAAGAAAATATGCATAAGTGAATATAGAAAGGGTTTTGGTTTTCTATTGGACTCAGCATATGAATCATCATCACATATACCAAGTTTAGACGTACCTAGTGCCCTACAGATAGTTTATCATTGTTTTCTTTTAAAAGTATACAAAGATATTCAGCACAATAATACTTTAAAACCAAATAATATAGTCACATTTGTCACTGTTTTCTTTACAAAATATGCAAACATGTTGAGCATAATAATATCTTAAAACAAAATAATATAGAGTTACATAAATGTAAGCATAACTAAGTTTAATACAAGTATAACATTTTATGTAATTATCTGACACAAGTAATAATCATTTTATAACATTTTTGAAATCTAATGTGGTGCATAAGAACACAAATTCAATAGTTTTCTTATTTATATAATTGTAATATAACAATATATAAGGTCTAGTAAAAAGAAATCCATTATTATTCCAATAGATGGCTTTAGTAATCTGTATCTTGCGTTGTATAAGTGCGATCGCGTTCCGCTAGATGGCGTTCGAAAGATAAGATTTCGTACTAAACGAACTTCTCAGACAGTTTTGTGATTACTTGACTTAATATTGTTTGAGCGCGCGTCAAAGATGGACACCAGCAAAGTTTACGCCATATTTTACAGTTTTTCTTCGATAAAGGCGAAAACGCAAGCCAGGCGGCTAAAAATGTGAATAGTGTTTATGGTCCTGATACTGTAATAGTCAATCATGCGCAATTTTGGTTTCGTCGATTTCGTTCCGGTAATATTGATGTCAAAGATGCACCACGCTCTGGAAGGCCAATTGTCGAAAATATCGATAAAATAATGGAAATCGTCGAGTCCGACCATCATGTAAGCACTGTTTCGATTGCCTAGGAGCTAAACATTGCACAAAAAACCGTTTGGAACCATTTAAATAAGGTTGGATACAAAAAGAAGCTTGATGTATGGGTGCCACACGAGTTAACGCAAAAGAACCTCATGCACCGAATTTCCATCTGCGAATCGCTGCTGAATCGCAACAAAATCGATCCGTTTCTGAAGCAGATGGTTACTAGTGATGAAAAGTGGATCACTTACGACAACGTCAAGCGAAAACGGTCGTGGTCGAATCGTAGTAAGCCGGTGCAAACGGTGGCCAAGCCAGGCTTGACGGTCAGGAAGGTTTTGCTGTGTGTTTGGTGGGATTGGCAAGGAATTATCTACTATGAGCTGCTTCCCTACGGCCAAATTCTTAATTCGGACCTGTACTGTCAACAATTGGACTGTCTGAAGGAAGCAATCGCCCAGAAGCGGCCAGCTTTGGCCAATAGGAGAGGAATTGTGTTCCATCAGGACAACGCCAGGTCACACACATCGATAGTGACTCGCCAGAAGCTCCGGGAGTTTGGTTGGGAGGTTCTTATGCATCCACTTTATAGTCCGGACCTAGCACCAAGTGATTACTACCTGTTCCTGTCTATGGCGAATGATTTTGCTGGTGAAAATTCGCCTCGAGAGAAGCTTGTGAAAATCGACTGTCCCAGTTTTTTGCCAATAGGGACGAGGGTTTCTATGAGAGAGGCATTATGAAATTACCTTCAAAATGGCAACAAGTTATCGAACAAAACGGTGCATATTTGACCTAAGTCGGATCATTCTAACTATGCTAAATAAAACCTTCAATTTAATGCAAAAATAATGGATTTCTTTTTACTAGACCTTATATATTGTTATGAAATAATATAGCAGAATAAATAATCAAAACATTAATAAGAAATAAATGTGTACTTACTCATATGTTATTTTAACAATAACAAGACATGTTATAAGGAAAATTAATTCAGTAACATGCAATTCAAGAATACAAAATTTTTAGTCACTGAATTTAAGAACACGCTGTATATAGAATTAATTTTAAACAAATCAAAAGTTTATATATATGAACATATATATGTTGAATAAGTATGTATAGTATTATTCTATTTACATTCTAAACACTTGTACAAATACAGCAAAGAATACATAGATTTTTTATAAATTTTGTTAAAAATTCCCCTCCTGCTTGCGCTAAACAGTACCCCAATCTATTATAAAATTCATTTCGAACATACTGTGTCCCCGTATTTAATTGTCGATACTCGTTTTCAATAGACCAATATCGAAGATTCGACGGATTGTGTTTACCGTGCAACGGAAACGTGGATTCATCGGTAAACACGATAGTCTCAATGAAGTGTTAAGTGTTAATGCAGGAAAGGGACGATCTACATACTTTTCAGAGAAAAGGCGCTGGATACGCCGTAAAGAATTACCTTTCAAAGCCCATGTTATCATTTGAATTTTTTCTTCCAATGTACGTATACATTATCAAAGTAATATAATTAAAAAAAATATTTAAATTTAAAGGTCCTACCGTAACACATTTTCACAAATTCAAACCGCGAATGACCGTTAATACGATATCGATACGCCTCCAGTCAAATTAGTGGTGGGGTTGCAGCTAGTACGATCAGTCAGTTATAGTCGTGATTCAAATGACTCGCGCCCCACCACTTTACATTCTGATCCGTAGTCGGCAACTAGACCCGAATATAATGTGGTACAGTTTTCGTAGCGAGGTAAAATGAATGCACGGTATATGTTTCAATAAATACAGAGTAAATTAATATTGGAAAGCGGTAGGAATCAGAACGGAAATGTCAGAAATTGTAGATAATGAATATATTGGGTCTGGGAAAAAGTTCGTGGCGTTTTTCCCGATAGATGGCATTGGTTGCCGATAACTAAAGAACAACAAGTCACAGCGACACCACCGACGGCTCGTTTTTTAGATGACCTTCCGAACGTTAGTTTGAGCGTAGAAACATTGTAATCGGTGCAGTGGTTGGAAAGTTATTCGCACTTGAAAATGGAGAAGAATAATGAGAAATTTCGCTATATTCTGCAATATTATTATGATAAGGGGAAGAACGCTGCGCAGGCTTGTGATAAAATTTGTGCTGTGTACGGTGAAGGTACTTTATCGAAATCTGTTGCGCGGAAATGGTTCGCTCGCTTTCGTTCTGGAAATTTCAATGTGAAAGATGAGTCACGCTCCGGTCGTCCAATCACTGAAAAATCTGATGAAATTCTTGAAAAAGTCCAACAAGATAAGCATATCAGCAGTGTCGATATTGGCATGGAGCTAGGCATTGACCACAAAACTGTTTTGAACCATTTACACAAAGCTGGTTACAAAAAAAAGCTTGACGTATGGGTTCCTCATGAGTTGAGCGTGAAAAACATGATGGACCGAATTAACATCTGCGATGCGCTGCTGAAACGGAATGAAATCGAGCCGTTTCTGAAACGTTTAATAACCGGAGATGAAAAATGGATTACGTACGATAATCGGAAGCGTAAAAGATCGTGGATAAAGGATGGTGAGCCGTCACAAGCGTTCGCTAAGCCAACATTGACGCCAAAAAAAGTGATGCTGTGTGTATGGTGGGACTGGAGGGGAATCGTCCACTACGAGCTACTTCCAACTGGTCAGACGATTGATTCTCAACTCTACTGTGCACAACTAGAGAGATTACGCCAGGCGATTGAAAGAAAACGGCCCGAATTGATTAATAGGAAAGGTGTTGTCTTCCATCATGACAACGCCCGACCACACACTTCTTTGATGACCCGTCAAAAATTGAGAGAGTTTGGTTGGGAAGTTTTGATGCACCCACCTTACAGTCCGGATATAGCACCCTCTGACTATCATCTGTTTCGATCTCTGCAGAACTCTCTCAATGGAATTAAGTTGGTTTCAAAAGAAGCCTGTGAAAACTACTTGATTCAGTTTTTCGACCAGAAACCACAGAAGTTTTTCACCGATGGGATCATGGATCTACCAAAAAAATGGCGAAACATTGTCGATAATAATGGAGCATATTCGGTTTAAATGAATTCGTCCACGCGCCATGCGGGGACCAGTTGAATTTTACTGAAAAAACGCCACGAACTTTTTCCCAGACCCAATATATTTCAAAATTAGCACAGTAAAAATAAAGAAAACTGTTTATTGTATTTGAAACGATGGTTTAATGTTTAATACGAATTCATTTATAAGAGAATAACATGATATAGAAAATTTATAAATAATATGTTTATATGGATAAAATATAGAATTGATATTAAATAACTAAAAAGACGAGATGGTAAGAGATAACATTATATGTAAAATAGGAAATATAGAGGAATATGGTAATGTAAATATTTTTGAAATATTATCGTTATGAATTGAAAGGAAGGTTATGTTGATGTATGCATTTAAAAAGATAGTTAATTGAGATTTTGCATATTTTATACATGTAAAAGTAATAATGAAATTAAATATTAATATATAATAATTCAAACATGGTAGTTAACAATAATTAATTTAATTTACTAACCATTCATAAGAATAAGAAGAAAATACATATTTTGTTTTTAAATATTAAGTTTTTATTGGTTCATTCAAAAGTCCTTAAAAAAGACATAAATAACACCGGCAGTTAAAATTAAAGGATTCCAGTGTAATTAGTTGCCCGGTGAATAACGTGAATATGTATTAATTTGTTAGAAGAAAAACAATTAATATACGTTAAAAACAAATAGTGATTAGAAGATAGATAGTTACAACGTTTATGAAAGCGATAAGAAGAATAATATTGTTTATTCCAAGACAATTATAGTGATAAATAAGTGATATTAAACTTTGTAAAAGTAAAAAAACTATTAAATTAAAACCAATAGTTTATACAATCAAGACAATAACAAACATGGTGAATGATAAATATTAGTGGATGGTGTGTATGTACAACTTACAGAAATTTATAAATGCTGAGACATTTATAATAAAAAGAAGAAGACGAATTAATAGAAGAATGGATACATTTATTTAAATATAAGCGGGAAAGATGGTAGCGAAAAATATTAATTTATATAATTAAAATTATGCTCACTAAAGTTAAAAAGGGTTAGGTGAAATCGATTTGAATATTTCTTTTTATTAAGAATTTAAAAGGAAGTAATTAATTAACATTATTATTATGAGTAAAAGTTCAATTTTGTCAATAAAAATATATATAAAAGTTCTAAAACACAGTTAAATTTTACTTCATTGGAGAAGAGATTTAAATCTTCATTAGATTATAATAATAAACAACATCAAAGAAAGTCAATGTAAAATATAAAATAAAAATAATATAAAATTTATAAATACAAATAAACATATATATATATATATATATATATATATATATAATTTGAGAATCACTATTCACATTAATGGGTTTATTAAATATTATAACCGAAAGATATATTGATCCTCTAGTATGCTTGTTTCTCATCATACTTCATCAGAACGCAGCAAGAATTAACCCTAGAGAAAGAAAGATATTTATTACGAGGATAGTTTGACAAGTAGTGAGAATGACACATAGGTGGCGCTCTAATTGGTAAAGCAAATGCACTGTAATTTAGGTTGCCTATTTATATGTTTACATTCCGATATTTAGATAAATCGGTTGATTAGTTTATTTTTGACAGCTGATTGAAAAAGAAGCAATACATCGTCTTGTTAAAAATGGAAAAAGCAAAGTATCGTGCGGTGATTAAATACTTCGTAATTAAGGGTATGAAAGCTACCGAAATAAAAGATGAGTTACGGGAAACATTGGGTGAATCTGCTCCATCATCCGCCACAATAAGTAAATGGGTAAATGAATTTAAACGTGGTAGGACAAGCTGCGTTGATGAAGCGCGCTGTGGAGCACCCAAAATCGTGACTTTTAAGGAAATGATTATAAAAATCCATAATATTATTACGCAAGATCGACGACTCAAAGTGAGAGAGATAGCAGACATGGTAAACATTTCAATAGAACGCGTACACCACATTTTAACGAAAGAATTGGGCCTTTCCAAGCTTTCGGCAAGATGGGTGCCGCGATTGCTTACGACTGATCAAAAGTTCACTCGTTTGCGCATTTCCAGTAAGTATTTGGACCTTTATAAGCGGAATTCGGTTGATTTTTGTAGGCGATTTGTTACTTGCGATGAAACTTGGATACACTACAGTATACCCGAAACTAAACAACAGTCTAAACAATGGTTAGAACGTGGTTCTGCACCTCCAAAGAAAGCGAAAACCACTTTATCGGCAAACAAGGTGATGGCATCAATTTTTTGGGATTCAAAAGGCATTTTGCTCCTTGATTATCTGCAGAAAGGTGTCACAATAAACGGAAAATATTATGCAGACCTTCTACAAAAATTAAATGTTGAGATTCGTGCTAAACGGCCAGGAATGGCAAAGAAAAAGATTCTGTTTCACCAAGACAACGCTCCCTCGCATTTCAGCACAGTTGCGATGTCCAAAATCCACGAGTTGCATTTTCAATTAGTACCGCATGCACCTTATTCGCCGGATCTAGCCCCTTCCGTTGTAATAAATGTATTGCTCTTTTAGGAGAATATATTGAAAAATAAAAATTATCTACATACGAATAAAGTATTTAAGTATTTCATTATATTTGTTAAAACAATTTAAAGTACAATTTTAACATATAACACTAATTTTATTATATTGTATGTGAAATAAGGTTTAATTAGTTCAAGTGTGTATTGTAAATTGATTCGAATTAGTTTCTGTTAAATTTCCTCAAGAGATGAAGTTAGGACATTTTTATATTAAGATTATGTAAAGTAAAATATATACATATGTATGTATATACAAATAATCTACTACTAATAAAGTTCACAAAGTATTTTAAGGCACATAATGCAATATTTAATAGGATTTCTTTTTCATATCTAACATACATGCAATTCCAATTGAAATTGATGTATTTATACATATTGAAATCTGAAAAACACAAAAATAACAGTATTATAATATAGTATTACTTAAATTTATCAACATACAAGAAATCTACAGCAGAAAACTTGTAATTTAGTGTTAAACGTTATATTATTATTGATAAATTTGATATGGAGAAATAATTACAAATGATTCAGATATGTATGAAAATGGTAATTTATACTTAAAAGGTAAAAATTCTATCAAAAAGTAAATATTTTGACAATTAAAATGTCATATGAGAAAATTGTAAAAATAAAATGTCTAAAATATAAACAGGGAAAAATCATTTGTTTCATACAATATAGTATATGTCGGTTATCATTCACAGTTGAAGGATTACCTTATCTCAAAGATTTCAGAGTAATGTTTCTTGTTCTCCAGATGTACCCTGATAAGTTAAGTATTTTAGTTAAAAGCAATTAATCTATCTACTATCTGGGGAGATGCAGCCAGAAATACTTTGGATACCAACCAAAAGAGGCACATTCATTACTTAAAGTATATTAATAATAAGAGGAAAATATTTTTAGTTTGCAGAAAAGTATACATAAACATAGTAAATCAAAAAAGCTGATTATTTTTATTCTAAATTGAATGGTTACATAGTTTAATTTATTTTTTATCGATCATTATCTTAATGTGTATTATATTTCTTTCTTGGTGCTAAGAAAAGAATAATTTAGTTTACGAAGCTATAAAGGTAATGAGTATTGACACACGGTTTGTTTGCAATATTTCGTCTTCTGAATACCTAGAAATGCTCTATTTTTTTATCATTACGTCGTCGTCTTCGTCACGTCTTTGGGCTGTTGAAATTTGGAATTAATTGAATTTCATAAAGCAAAAAATAATTTTTATAAATAAATAAATTTCTCTAGTTATTTCTATACAAATAATTCATCGAATTTTACGAATTTTATACATTTTTGACTTGCATTTCCGAATATTTGGGTTGTTTTGGTTTTAGATTTATTTATTATATCATTTAATTCAGTATCTGAACTCCACCCACTAATCCAGCTTACTTTTAATAATACGCTGATAAATTTTTTATACACGACATAAGTGCTATCCGAGAAGATTCAACTGAATTTGTATTTTTACTTTGTTTAAAACTGGCACCACATCGTATCAACTTTTTCCAGCCTTGAGAATTTGAAACATCTTGTTGCAGAATGTTTTTCAACTGATTCTTTCCTTTAGTTTCAAAAATTTCTTGGAATATGCGATTACTTCCTCATGTTTTAGATAATTTTCTAAAGTGCGGTTTGTATTAAAATTTCTGAGAGCTTGTTTACTTTTTTGAATACCTTCTGAACAAACATTATCCCACCATATTGTGGTTAGGTTTTTCTTAAGTACATATGGCTTCTTTATTGAGAAAGCTGCGTTAGCTGCTTATCTAATGCTATGAATGCAAAATTCTACTTTCTTTTTGGCGTTTGTATTGGGAACTATTCAGTATACAGCTCCATTTTATTTTTATCGATGTTCCATCTGCGTGTAGGATATATTGTGTCAGTATTATCGTTATCATACCTTGAAGTCATAACAATGGGAAAGTGATCTGATGTATAAGTATCATCAAATACCGCCGTTGCATTGTTTGTCCTAAATTATAAGTGCATAAAGTTAAATAGAGGACAGACAGACCATGATACGGACGAGAGAGTCTAGTAGGTGATGCGTCATTTAAAAAAATGCAATCGTCTATATCTATATATATCTATATATATTGCTTTCAAAAGAATGTTACTATTCCTCGTACGAGATGTGAGTTTGACTGTTTCGATAAATAGAAAAAATGGAAAATTTAAATTACTTCAATTTAATCCCACAGTATATGAAGTTATCATTGATTTTACATTTTAAGTCAAGAATATCATAGTTAATCATTTTTTGAACTAAAATAGCAACTGCAGAATATCAGTCTTCGCGATCTTGTCTGAATACGAGCACCTAATTCAATGTATTATAATGTGGATGAACTGGAGGGCGCGCAGGTTATAGTTAATGGGTTTTCCGATTATTTTGCAAGCGTGTATATATGTATATATCTGGGCAGAACAACATCACTTGTGAAACTAATAACATTCCTACTGTGAGTGTTTCCTCCCTGTCAGAAAAAGACGTTGACAGAGCAATAATGAAGCCGAAAGATAAAATGACGGCTGGACAAGATCGCGTACCTAGCTTTTTAGTTCGCGGTTGTAGGATTCTTTTAATCCACTAACAATTCTTTTCAATTTGACCTGAAAAACCAATACCTTTCCCGAAAAATGGAAAATTTCTAAAATATGTTCAATACTAAAGAAGGATTCTGCATCCAATATTACTAATTACCACTCGATAGCAATTCTTAGTAATTTTGCTAAAGTTTCGAAATGACTTTATACTCACACATATACCCTGACACAAAGTGTTATATCTCACCATTTCAGCATGGATTTACGGAGGGACGATCAACTATCACCAACTTAGTGTGTTTTTCAAACTTTGTGTCCTCTGCTCTCGGCATCCAGAGTCAAGCAGATGTCATTTACATGGATCTGGCTAAGGCTTTTGATAGTATTGGCCATCACGTTCTTCTTAGTGAATTACAATTTTTGTTGATTCTCTTTCTGGCTCATATTTATATAATAGGTCCGAAACTGTTATTTACCAAGACCACAGGTTCTACACTTTCTATGCTAATTCCGGAGTAGCTCAGGGTTTCAATTTAGGACCAATCCTATTCTTAATTTTCTCTAATGATTTGCTTAATGTTTTGGTGAGCTTTTACTGATGACTTGCAAATATATTGCGCTATATTCATGATAGCTGACTGTGTTCGCCCGGATAAGATCTCCGAATAGTGATCAAACAATACAATATCTACGAACGTTTCGAAATATAGAATTGTGACTAACTCGAATAAAAGTATATCTACAGTTTACAACTGCACTCTGGAAAATACAGTGCTTACTCGAATTCATGAAATTAGAGATGTTAGTGTTTACTTCAGTTGCAGTTTCAGTTTTGCTAAACATATTGATCAAATATCTAGGTCTGCGTTAAAAACTATGAGATTTATTTTACGAACTTCCCGGGCTTTCGTGGATCCGCACTCTATTACAATTTTGTATCATACGTATGTTTGTTCAAGGCTGGTATATGCCTTTTTGGTGTGGTGCCCTTCCTTCTAAGTGCATTAATCTACTCTTGACAAAGTATAGCGAAAGTTTCTGAAGTTTCTATATTACCGTTTAGGATCAATGAGCTTTCTTAACTTTTTTAACAAGACGTTTTAACCGTGATCTTAAGGTATTCTTTTTAACAGCATGAATTAATTTAATAAGTAATTTAAACACTAATTCTCATAATATCTTGTTTCCCTTTGTTTAATGTTAAAAACTTCAAATAAGTATTAAAATCAAAGTTTTCAATTTATTTTTTAAACGTGGTTTCAAAAATTCTTTATTAAGGCGTTATAGGATTTGCCTCTTCATCAGAATGAGCTCTTGGACACTGTGATTCATCGCGAACACTACTGATCTCCAATTCATTTGAGGTATTAGCTGGTCTTCTAATCGAGTTTTTTTATTTCAGATGGGTTAACTATATTTTCTTTTTGGAATTTTATGGACTTCAGAAGTAACAACCGTTTCGTTTAAATTGTGTTATTTATTTTCAGGATATGTATTTGCAATGTGTCCCACTTTTTTATATAAAAAGCATTTTATTTCGTCTGCCATAAAAATTCGGATTGCTTTATACTGAACTATGATTAAGTCCAGTATGTTATCATTTATGTCTAGAGCAACGAAAACCTCTCTACGAAAACTTAGGACCTATAGTCAGGCAAGTTAAATCCTGCACTTATACAACTGATAGAAGAAACAACTTTAAAACCTAGTTTTTTCAGTGAGTTATATACAACTTCGTTGTGAATGCCTGATAAAATATTAGATAATATAAATCTCCTAGCCGGTGAAACATGACGACATGCGGTGACCAACTTATCGTTCATTCATGTTTATTAAAGAACTTGTTAACCATTTGTTTCGACGATAAGTAAATACATAATCTATTATTTGATATTCTAGAAGCAAACAATACGTTTTTGGTACCTATTAGCTTACCAACACCGGTAATATAATCATTCTTTTGATTATCATTTACTGCATCCAATATTATAGCCTGTTCACGCTCCGGGAAATTTATTTTATTGTCTGCGTTTGTTTTCACAACTGAAGCAAAGTATTGTGTATTTGTATTCATTTCACAACTGTCAATTAAGTCTGTATTCACATTTACATTACTATTATTACCCTCAACACCTTTGTCCGTGGAAGTATTAGGGTTAGAAATGGATCTTGATTCAAAATTAAACTACGATGTTCGTACATAACATCAATTAACATACATAAAATCATACCTCCTTACATTAATTCAATGCAAGACGCCCCCCTGCGTCACGTGCGCATTAAGAGGAGCAAAGAAATGTGTAGCCAATTTCTTACACATACAACAGCAATAAAAACCAAAAAACGCACAAAATTATGAAATAGTAAGATTAATTAAAATTACAAATAAAATAAGAAAAAACCTATCTTCTTGAGTACTGCTTCTAACTACACAGTTTAATATAGGAGGACAGTTTGACAAGTAGTGAGAATGACACATAGGTGGCGCTCTAATTGGTAAAACAAATGCACTGTAATTTAGGTTGCCTATTTATATGTTTACATTCCGATATTTAGATAAATCTGTTGATTAGTTTATTTTTAACAGCTGATTGAAAAAGAAGCAACACGTCGTTTTGTTAAAATGGCAAAAGCAGAGTATCATGCGGTGATTAGATACTTCGTAATTAAGGGTATGAAAGCTACCGAAATAAAAGATGAGTTACGGGAAACATTAGATGAATCTGCTCCATCATCCGCCACAATAAGTAGATAGGTAAATGAATTTAAACGTGATAGAACAAGCTGTGTTGATGAAGCGCGCTCTGGAGGAAATTAAATGTTGAGATTCGTGATAAACGGCCAGGAATGGCAAAGAAAAAGATTCTGTTTCACCAAGACAACGCTCCCTCGCATACCAGCATAGTTGCGATGTCCAAAATCCACTAGTTGCATTTCCAATTAGTACCGCATTCGCCTTATTCGCCGGATCTAGCCCCTTCCGACTTCACCCTTTTTCCAAAATTGAAAACGATACTAGGTGGAAAAAAATTTTCGTCTAACAATGAGCTTATCATCTTCGTAAATGAGTATTTTGCAAGCCTTCCGGAATCGCATTTTAGAGATGGCGTAAGAGCATTGGAGCACCGTTGGAATAAATGTATTGCTCTTTTAGGAGAATATATTGAAAAATAAAAATTATTTTGTATTTAAAAAATTCGTTTTTCTTTTCCATTCTCACTACTTGTCAAACTACCCTCGTATCTTCTAGAAGTTTATATGTAACATTTATTTATAGAATAGTTATTATCGAACAATATCAACATGTGTTCACACACCTAATATCAAGACTCAACTCTAAGTTATTTTGTTCTCAACAATAATTTCTATATAGCTTATAGTAGAAATTGCTTTTAAACAAATACCTAGAAATTAAAGATTGCAGTTGTAAATAGATTTAAAGTTATTTAAATATGATGATAATCAATAAATATAGAAAAATAATTTGAGGGTAATGTAGGATAACGATTTTTGTTAATGAAAATTGATTTATTTATTTACAGTTTGAAAATTTATTAATATAGTTCACGTTAATAGTTAATCTCGTGATTTTTATTTACTAGTTAGAATGAAAATAAATGACAACAATATTTACATAAATTCGGAAATATGAAGAAAGTTAATTTATTTTTAATTTAAGAAAGAACAGTATATATAATCTATATTCAATTTTGGTCCATTCATTAATTAACATTCATGTATCAGTAAGTATTTTTTGAAATCAAATTTAGTTACTTCTATACTATAATAGTTCTAGTTTAATTTTCGAATAACAAAACATCTCACAAAATTGATACCCACAAGTGAACAAGTTTAGAGATTTGATTTTTTGTTTAAATCTGCATATGAATCATCGTCACATACACCGAGCTTTAGCCGTACCCATTGCCCTGTAGACAGTGTCTCATTATTATCTTAATATGAAGATATTGAGCACAATAGTATTAATAGAAAAATATATAGATACTTAACAATAAATTTTTATACAGTTATTATATTTTACTTATATTTATTACATAACATTAAATATACACTGATTCACAATTTCTTTTATAACAAATTTTCAACAACGCGAGGCATAAAAATTAACAATCCACTCTCAATATTTCTTCTTTTATAACAAATTGTCAGCAAATGTGAGGTTTAAATATTATATATCACATATATTATCGATATAGATATATACTCATAAGTTAATTTTATATCACTAATATTATAAATGCATAAGTTAGTTTTATAACAAATTGGCGCTCAACGTACTCTCTTTTCTGCATCAAATTGTTAGCAAACGTGGGGCTTAAATATTACATATCATCCATAATAACAATACATACACTTATAAGTTAATTTTATGACAAATTGGCGAACAACGTGGGTCATTAAAAAATAACCTACTCTCAATATTTCTTCTTTTATAACAAATTGTCAGCAAACGTTGGGTTTCAATATTACATATCATATATATTATCAATATATATATATATATACAAAATTTAATTTCGTAACAAATTGTCATCCAAACATGGTGCTCGAATTTATATGGTTGTGTGATGATAATGTACATGGGTTTGAAGAAAATTGAATCCATAAAGAATTGATATTTCCCATAATTTATTTCGATGAAATATTATTAGTATATGTCTTAAAAATTTGTATTATACATTTTTTAATTTTTGTAATGCGTATGAAAATTTATTTAGTTTCTTGAAAAATGTGATATAGATTGTACAAAAAATAATATTAGGTGTTTCTCATTAACACTTTGCTAATGAAAAACCTAAAAAAAGATGAAATATTTGGCACTGCTCCTAAGCTGAAACTTGTCGCCAAATTAGCACTATTTTGAGTTGGTAAATTCTATGTCGCAGGCAGTATTGTATACTTCGCATAATCCGTAAGCTCTAGCCTATGTATTATTATGGTTAGATTGATAATTTGTACGATAAAACATTGTTTCTTGCTTGATAATGCATTGGATGAAATCGAATTTTCGACGGTTGAAAAGGGTCAGTATGTGGTGGCATTTATGGCCATTGCGAATATTGGAAAATTAATGAAATAATTTTATTATACAATATATGAGTAGTATATTACGTCATTCTATTAAATTGTACTATTATTAGTTATATGTCAAATCTAATACATGAAAGTAGATTTTAAATTGAAATAAAATCTTCTTAATTTCTTTAATGCCTATTATGCTACCTATTCCGATAAGAATCACTCAAATAGCGTTTTTTTCATTATTTTATAGTAAAATATAGAGCACTTTTTCGATCTTTGTACATTGAAATACACAACATAAACACATTCTTAAAGCAACTAATTTAAACTAAACTATTTTACTATTGGTTGTCAACGAAGCTTTGTCGTCTTTGCAAATAATAAATAATATTTTATTTTTTATTTTTATATATTTTATAAGAAGTTTTTAATAGAAAGCCAAGTAAATTGCTAATGTCCAATGACATGATTGCCACAGCTTGAAGATGTGTCACTGAAGCAATTTTAAGTTAAAAATGCCTAATGAACATAGTCCCAAACCTCTATCGTAACTGAGTTACCTGTATTTGAAGTTTTAGATAAGTTTACTAATGCAGGTATTACTGTCACTGTTGATTTCATTGTTATTAAAAAGTTAAGATGGCTGTGATTCAAATTATTGTTCGTTATGACAGTAAACATCAATTAAGTTAATATAGAGTATTTTTTTATGTTTCATTAAAATACTCTTAAAAGTACGTCACTTTTTTCGAATGAAGAATATTGACGATTTGCACTGATATTCACTTTGTTTATGAATTGTGTAATAGATATGGACGAGCGTTAGCTGATGAATATCGTCGGCGATTTCCCACTCGTAAAGTGCCCTGTCGAACTGATTTTAGCAATGTCCATCGATGTTTAAGAGAAATAGGCAAGGTTCCTGTAGCTACTTCTGAAGGCCCCGTGCAATAAGAACTTGCTCAAGAAAAAGCAAGACGTAATATGGTTGACGCTCAACCTTCTACTAGTGACCGAAGAATAGCCAGTGTAGGCCGCATGAGAGTATGGAGAACTTACACAATTTCGATTTGTACCCGAAATATGGCGACTACGTGTCAAGACTTGAATTTAGTCACTGGTTAGTGAAAGGATTTTGTCGGAAAATATTGTTTAGTGATGAAGTCTTCTTCATCAGGAACGGCAGCAATAACACCAGGAATTCACATTGTTGGCCACTTGAAATTCCACAGTAAACTAGAGAAAGTCATTTTCAAAATAGATTTTCGGTGAATGTTTGGTGTAGTATAATATTATTGCTTCGTTTATAATCGAAAAACCTCCTACTCCAGTTCGTTATTTACATTTCCTGAAAAATGATTTTACCGACGAACGAATATGGATACAGCGCAATGGCGCACCTCCGCACTTTGGAAGACAAGTCACAGATTTTTCTTAAATAAAATTATACGAACCGGTGGATTGCAAGAGATTCAACATAAGATTGACAGTCAAGGTCACCAGATTTAAATCCCCTAGAATAATATTTATAGGAAAAGCTGAAAAATTTGGTTTATACAGAACAACTTGAAAACAGAGATCAAGTTGTTGCTAGAATTATGGATGCCGTAAAAACTATTCCTGCTGATTCTGAGACTGTTAGCAGAGCTACCTCTTCAATTCTAAGAAGAGTTGGCCTATGTATTATATACAATAACAGGGTGGACATTTTGAACAACTAATTCAATAAAGAGACTTCTTTATAAATGTTTTCCATTGAGAATTTTTTGCAGCGGTACATAATATCTGTATTATTAGAGTTATCATAAATTACGAATGTGTAGCTCGGTTACGATAGCGTTTTGGCATATGATCATCAGACAGACATTTTTAACTTCAAGTTGCTCCAGTAAAGCATCCATAAACTGTCGTAACCATATCATAGGACACTCGGTATGTTCAGATAAATGGATTTAATCTGTACTTAATTAAATGGTATTTTCAGGCTTCGCACGAAAAAAATGTCTTTCTAAAATGTCTTAAAGAAATATGTATTAATTTAAACTGAAAAAATATGTGAACACATTTCTTCGATTGCGCTCCTCAGTCTATAAATACAAACATGTTTTCAAATGAAAGATTCATAAAATGTCGTACTTTGTTTATACAACAGATGATTTATAGCTTTATTTTATACGAAGGAATTTAAAATAATAAGTTAAAAGCTCGTTTTTCTCAAAATAATTGAATTAAAAAATTTAGAGGAGATTTTATGTTCAAATAAAATGTCACGAAAAGTAGAACGAGACTGAAAATGCCTTTTGAGAATTATGTAAAATATCTCGAAAACTATCTTTAGCTTTTACAGTTAAGTGCTTTTGTATTCTTGAGCATTGTCAAAATAAATGTAAGGTCAGTTGATTAGTTTACTTGATATATTAAATCTAGAAACAAAACTCTTTTGGTACGTTTTACTAAATTTGTTGGATAAAATTTTCAAACTGATTCGGTAATGTGTATCATACTCAATACCTGACGATTTAGAAAGAAAAAAATTTTTTTTCCTAGAGCGCAATATTATTTTAAAAGGCTTATAAGTAGTGTGAGGAATACGGTCGGCTCACAACAGATGTGCGCTTAATAGTAGGTAAATAAAATAAATAGTTATATATAATATAATTTATGAAGCGTGAATACACTTTTAAAAAGCATTTTCAGGGTAACTAGAAACAAGATAAAATAGATTAAAAATTTGAAACATCAGATATGTTTTCACAGTTGTTTCAGCAAATTCAGCATTACAAATTTGTTTTAATCTGCGTCTTTCTTTAATTTTATCTGCCTTGGCTATAACATTAATATTTTTGTGTAGCTGTGTTTGTACAGTGTTCGGTATTTGTAGTGAATCAATCTACTAATGGCAACGAAGGATCTTGTAATTTATCAATGGCTTCAATTATTCCTTTTAAGATTACTTATGTAACTTATATAATGTAACTTATATAATGTAACTTATATAACTTACATAACTTATATAACTTATATATCTTATATAACTTATACAACTTATACAACTTATACAACTTATACAACTTATACAACTTATACGACTTATACGACTTATACGACTTATATATCTTATATAACATACAACTTATACAACTTATACAACTTATACAACTTATACAACTTATACAACTTATACAACTTATACAACTTATACAACTTATACAACTTATACAACTTATACATATACAACTTATACAACTTATACGACTTATACGACTTATACGACTTATACGACTTATACGACTTATACGACTTATACGACTTATACAACTTATACAACTTATACAACTTATACAACTTATACAACTTATACAACTTATACGACTTATACAACTTATACGACTTATACGACTTATACGACTTATACTTATACGACTTATACAACTTATACAACTTATACGACTTATACGACTTATACAACTTATACAACTTATACAACTTATACAACTTATACAACTTATACAACTTATACAACTTATACAACTTATACAACTTATACAACTTATACAACTTATACAACTTATACAACTTATACAACTTATACAACTTATACAACTTATACAACTTATACAACTTATACAACTTATACAACTTATACAACTTATACAACTTATACAACTTATACAACTTATACAACTTATACAACTTATACAACTTATACAACTTATACAACTTATACAACTTATACAACTTATACAACTTATACAACTTATACAACTTATACAACTTATACAACTTATACAACTTATACAACTTATACAACTTATACAACTTATACAACTTATACAACTTATACAACTTATACAACTTATACAACTTATACAACTTATACAACTTATACAACTTATACAACTTATACAACTTATACAACTTATACAACTTATACAACTTATACAACTTATACAACTTATACAACTTATACAACTTATACAACTTATACAACTTATACAACTTATACAACTTATACAACTTATACAACTTATACAACTTATACAACTTATACAACTTATACAACTTATACAACTTATACAACTTATACAACTTATACAACTTATACAACTTATACAACTTATACAACTTATACAACTTATACAACTTATACAACTTATACAACTTATACAACTTATACAACTTATACAACTTATACAACTTATACAACTTATACAACTTATACAACTTATACAACTTATACAACTTATACAACTTATACAACTTATACAACTTGTACAACTTATATAAGTTAAATAAGTTATGTACATGAATAAACTGTAAGAGATATGTACATACATATACAAAAAAATTGAATGCAAATGTAGTGAGTAATATTTATAATGAAGATTATGTACTATATATTAAGTTATGTGATATTTATTAAAATTTGAAAATAAAAATGTTTTTTTAAAAGATATAAATTTGTTAAATATAAATATCAATAGGTTAGAAATTAAATTACAATTAATGAATGTAAATATTTGTCAGAATTTAATAGAGATCTTAAAAAGAAATAAATAAAGATTTGTAAAGTTTATTCAGTGCAATATATCTTTCTTTTGTTTACAAGATTTAAATTGGTCGATTCCTTTTTATTATAACTATTTCTCCGGTTCATATATCTTCTGAATACGTTTCGATGTTCAAATATAAATTTATTTATGTTATTTAACAATAAATTTTTGTGTATTTTATACTTTCTTTTGTTTTAGACGTGTATTTTGTAGACAATGAATTACGTCAATCTGTCAGAAAGTATTAATTACTTGCTGTAGCATATTTTAAAGCAAGACAAATCGCATTTCAATGATATGAATGTAATAATAGAATTTCCTTATGCAGTTCCACATCTGTATAAGGAAGTTTCATATATATATTTAAAGTTATATCAATTTTTATTTAAAAATTTCATGTATATATGTAAATATATATAATGTAGACATATAGGACGCTATGCGAACAAATAGTGTCAAAAGTATACTTGTACGTTAATAATAATATTAATGATAATAATGATAATAATAATAATAATAATATTAATTTATTTTCCAACAGAAGTTTGCATTCCAATTAGGTAGACTTTTATAAAGTTTCCCTATCTCTAAAGTTATCTGTTTTCGAAATATTTAATTTTTTTCAAAAAAATAATAAAGAAAACGGTAACCAGCTTAGTACTTTACAGTTAAACAAGAGCGATAATTATAACGAATCTGATTGTTAGACCCCTAAGCTTTCCATCTATACTGCAGCTTAATTGCGTACAAAATAGTGAAAATTTAATGTCGAATTTAGTTAACTTGCAATCATCATAAGTTTTTTTGTTTCTTTTTCGAATGATTGTAGTTTCTTATACCTATCTCTTCCAGTTTTTAAATTACATATTGTTTTTGTGCAGTCGATTAAAGTCATTTAATTTCTTGCGTGGATGGGTGTTCTTAGCAAAACTTCAAAACAAACAACTGTCTGTCACTAATTATTTGCTGTCAGTTTAATAATCACAGTGATGTGTATTATTTATTTAAAAAATGAAAAATCGATATAAAAGAATAGCAAATAGAATTTTCAGTGTTTAGTAAGGGATATCCTCATTTACCGCCAATATGTAGAGAGAAATTAATATTTTTTTAAGGAGTAAGTAAACGCATTGGAAGACCAATATGACCTTAAGAATTAAAAATATTGAGTAATAAATAAATAATTGTAAAGGGTGTTTTAAATTTCGCGGTTTATTTAAAGAATAAATAAAACACATAATTTGCATTCACTTTCAAAAACTTTTTATTGGTAATTGAAGTATCAGTTATGACATTTATATGCGAAAAATAATATCTGCCAAATGGCCTCCTCTTGCAGCTCTACAGACGTCCACTCTTTTGTTCAAATTTTCAATGACATTTTGACATAATTGAGGCTCTGTCTCACCAATGATACGAATAATTTCATCTTTCAAAGCAAGAATTGATTATGGATTGTTTTTATAAACCTAACTTTTATAAAAAAATAGTCTAACGGTGTCAAATCACATGATCTTGGTGGCCAATAACATCACCGTTTCTTGAGATTACACGTCCAGGAAATTTTTCTCTCAATAAATCAATTGATTCGTGTGCAAAGTGAGGTGTAGCGCCATCTTGTTGAAACCACATATTCTCTAGATCAATATTCATTAATTCAGGCCACAAAAGTTCGGTTATCATCCGACGATAACGATCATCATTGACAGTTACAGCTTCACCAGCAGCATTTTCGAAAAAGTAAGGTCCAATTATACCACCTGACCATAATGCACACAGTAACTCGTTTAGCATGCAAAGGTTTCTTATGTGTTCTCATAGCCATCAAGCTCAAAATGTACCTCATCGGAAAACATTATTTTTTGAGAAAAATCAGCTGGTTGTTCATTGATGAAATTGACAAATGGACGACATTTTAAATGATCTAATTGCTTCAGTTCCTGTGTTATTTGAACCTTATATGCTTGATACACTAAGTCCAAGTTGTTGTGAACGTCGTCTAATGGACATTTCAGGATCTTCAGCAACACTTTCAAGAAGCAAATCAATATTTTCTTGTGAACGACCACTACGACTGTATTTTTCACTTTTTTGATCTTCCACGGAATCGGTCTCTTGAAATTTTTTAATAATTCGACCAATAGTGCATTCAGATGGACGATTATGTAAACCATAAAATTCGCGTAATTTTCTAAAAACTCTTTTCACAGACGCTGATTTTCATAAAATAATTCAGCAATTTGAACGCGTTATTGTGCCGTGTACAAAGCCATTTTTATCAATGTTATACATCACACTTCTTAAATGCCCACATACCCAGACAAATTCAGTGCGCCATCTATATTTTATTTATTCTTAAAAGAACCGCGCAATTTGAAACATCCCTTATAATAGTGATAAGAATGAAAATAATAATTATTGTCTAGTAAAAATTAAAATGCTAATTCTTATGTTCGATATGACAGTTATCTAGTCTTAAACAATTCTTTATCCTTACCATCGATCCATCTATAACAATTCCTGATATTTGCCCTGGCGACAATGCTTGAGCTAATGTTATTTGAACAATTAGTATTACCTTCTTTTGAATTAATTGGTGTGGAATACACACACCCCAAACCTAAAAGTCTAGCGGTGAGAGTTCTTGAACGTCTTATCCACCGATTCTCAACAAAATAATAAATTTATGTCAGCATTTGAATACGCGTTTTGCTTTCATTTTTCGTTTTTTAAATAAATAATACACAATGAAACCGTCATTGTGGCTGTTAAACTAACAACAAATAACTGCTGACAGACAGAGTAGTTGCTTGTTTTGAAATTCTGCTAAAAATCTCAACAATCCTGGTAATAAATAAATGTTTTTAATCGATTGCTCAAAAACAATAGATAACTGAAAGACATAGGTATAGAGAACTATAATACCATTCGACAAAAAATAAATTTGTGTAAATCAGAATATAAAAAAATATGCAATGTGTTCTATTTAAAAAAAACCAACATTTTCACCACCTTGTATGTAATCAATCCACTTTGAAAGTATAGGTAGAAAGCTTGGAGAGCTAGCAATCTGATCTGTTAATGTCGTTGCTCTGGTCGGATGGTTTTAAGCTGGTTACCACTTTTTAAATATTTCGAAAATGGTTGATGGTTAATGGTTTTGTTACAGAACACAGACAATAACTTAATTGAAGAGGGTATGCTTGAAAACACCTCAAAAGTTCAAATCGAAGTAGTCTCTAAAATATTCTAATAAGTGGTCACCGTGAAACACCTGTACATAAAGTCAAAGTATCTACATATATATATATATATATATATATATATATATATATATATATTTTTATTTTGTTTGTAATATTTTTAAATGCAAATACTCCTAATCTCAATCTGATCAGTACCGCCGCTATTATGATGATGGTTACTCAGAAATAAGCATAATAATGACAGCAAGGATACGAATCAGCCTGAGATTAAGAGTATTTACATTTAAAAATATGATTACAAGCAAAATAAAATATACATAATATTTGGCGATTTCAACGTGTTGCTTGAAATTAATGAAGGATATATTGGAAATCGGCATTCTAAAGTCACAAAGAACTGATATTTCTTATAATTTGTGTGGCGAATTATATTTCTTCTATATTTTACTGTTTTAATGTATTTGTGTTGAATTAATTACTTACTTTGATAAAGTAATACTGCTGATAGTTATAAAATAACAGTTTTTTTGAAACTTAAAACAAATAAAGAAAATATTAGTATAACTATATTAAGTTAAATATTAACGAATAAATAAAATTAAAGATTGAATCAGAAGGAATTAAATCCAGGGGACTTACTAGATCACAAGAAAGAAAAGAAACGGATGAAATAGTAAAAGAACAGGTCATAGATAAGTCAGGATATATGAAAGAAAAGATAGAATAGCTAAATACCCGAAATGGAGAAACTGATGAAGTGGACAATAAGAATCCAGCACAACAGGAATTACAGAGACAAAAGGAAAAAGAAGAGCAGAAAATGGAATAGGAACAAGAATTGAAGAGGCAGTAGAAAAGGGAACAATACGATAAGAAATTAGTAAATTTATTTACGGAATATAGTGATTTGCTTATGCTTATTTTTGATTAACAATCATCATAATAATAGCGAAAGTACGAATCAGACTGAGATTAGGAGTATTTACATTTAAAAATATTATTTACTTATATTATATACAATAATATATACATATATAACTAAGCTAAATCCATAATAATGATTAACTGCTAATACACTATTTTAAGCAAGTGTAAATTCTAGTGAGCCCACTAAACTTAGAGAATTAGAAGACATTAGACAAACTTTATCCCAGCGGATCTAAGAACATCACAAAGGCTTGAATAATTTAAGTCATGCATATCGGGTATCTCACTGAAATTGTGGCACATTGAAAATGTTGGCACTTTATATTACATTTCCTGTTCTTCTAAATCTTATTCAATTCAGTTCACATCGTTACTCCTGTTAAAGGAGTAAGAAGTAATTAAAGTGAATCACGTACATGCTCGTCTTTGTAGGCATTCAACCACTTATTAAATAACTTCAAACATGTCTGGATGATAAGTATCTAACAATAAAATGTATCATCCGCCCTCTTTCAAGAAAACATTAATAATATAAGAAAACATTATTATGCTACAGAAAAATTCTTAAAAATTATGAATTTACTAACCCTTATTGCATCTTAATTTACTTAAAAACAAAGACGATTATTAAATGGGTTCATTAATCTAACAAAAAAAGAAAACATGTGAAACAGCGCAGGCAGGAACAAGGAACAGTTTATTAAGGAGATTGGGAATTGTAGTTTGCGTATGCGTTAATGTGTAGTCGTAGTCTATCATTTTCGTCTTACATTGAAGGTTTTACTACACAAATAATTGTCCAACTTCACGCTTATAATATCAAAGTGTCTCTGTGAAGTTTCAAATTTATTTTGATTTTTATTGGCACACTATAAACACACACAGTCCACTATTAAAAAGAATGAAATAGTTATGTATCGCTTATTAATAAATATAAGTATGTTTTGAACTAAAAAACGATTTACTCCAGCTGTAAACAACATTAACTATAAAGTATTTTTTGTCTGTTTATATTAAAATAAAATCGAGTTTTAACAGAACACATTATATCTTTGTTTTGTTGAGTATGTTTTGAATATTTGAGGAAAATGAAAATAATACAGAAAACAATTAAGGAAATATATTTAATATTAAGCATAAAATACGCTCAGATTACTAATTTGTTGATTCTCGTTTTTTCCAAAAAAGATGATTTTGCACTACTAGCTTTGTCTTATGTGAAATGTTTATTTTGGCCCAAGTAAGATATTGTCGTTGCTTTGTATTGAAAATAAGATTATAGCATTTAAATCTTTTATTTAATAATTAATTCTGTACTTATAAAATTACTTGTACTTATAAAATTATACTCTTTTTTTAACCCTTTCGACCCCGCTCCTGAACTAACTATCCAAAAAATTTTTTTTTATATTTTATTGTTTAATAGGTCGAAATTAAGGATTTTTGAAAATTTCAAGTTTTGAAAGTTGGTTTTCGAGATATTGAAAGTTGCTTTAAAGCAACATTGGGCCATTGAGGTAGTATTTCATGCCATTTAAAAATAAGAAAAAAATTCTTTTTGTATATATGTATTTATTCAAGGAAGTAGGGTTAAATAAAGTTTTAGGTATGGTAAGATAAAAAACAGTTTTTGCTTGTGTTGCAACACAAATGCACTTCACATTTACTGCACTTTGATAATGGTGTTCCAGTTTTGCAGAGGCGACATCTGCCTTTTGCTCCCCAAATCACCCAATGGCCGTATTCATCATATCTCTTCGAGTTCGGCGGACCATAGCTAATTTTTCGGCGCTTGGAACTGGAGCTCGATGCAAATGAACATGGAGATGAAGGTGCTGAGCTTACTTGTTCCTGTTCCAAGGGGTCGTCCTCTTTTTCTCTGCGCTGACCTTGAGGACGATGGCGTAGCATTCAGTAGCTCATTCGCAATGTCCATTTGAAATTTTATCAAAGGCATATGCTTTGAATTCGGGTCGACCATTTTGAGGTGCTTTCGGTACAAAAGCCACGAATTGTTCACAGTTGTACCTAATGCCCAGTACAGTATACGCATGTACCATTTGGCCGAGCGATGGTTAACTTTATACAGCTCCATTAGCATGTCAGAAAGATCAACTCCTCCCATGTGCTTATTGTATTCTGCAACAATTGCTGGTCTAGCAATTTCAACATCCCGTTTTTCTTTTGCGCTCCAACGGCTGCATGTCCCAACTGGCTCATCTCCAATGTATGTGGAAAGAAACTGCACCGCTTTGTTATCAAACCAACGAACTGTAGCAAGTCCATGGTTGACTTCATGCTTCATGTCGTAGCACCCTCTGCCAAGTTTTTTCAACTCTGATTCGGACTGTAATTCGCAGATGCCCATTCGGTTTTTCCTTACAGTACCGATAAAAAATATACCCATTTCTTTCAAGGCTACCAGAAGACTGACAGAAGTGAACCAGTTGCCAAAGTATAGCTTGTATTTTTTAAATTTCGGAACGGAAGAAGCCAAATACAAAACTATGTCAGATGATATACCAAGCCCATATGAAGGACAAGTTCCATCACCAACATAGAGAGCGAAGTCGTATATAACTCCAGATGAGCTTGCTCGCGTGAACATTTTCATTCCCCATTTGTGGGGCTTAGCGGGGTTATATTGTTTGAAAGCTGATCTTCCTGAAAATTTTAAGTATAAGGAGTAAAACAGTATTTTTATTTTTTGATAACCTAAAAATTTTAAGTTACCTTTATAAGCTATTACTTGCTCATCAATACTTTGGTGTTCGTCTTGTGGAATATTATTAAATTTATCCTTTAGCAGGGATAAAATTGGACGTATTTTATGCAGTTTGTCATAAGTGATATCGCCTTTCTTCGGTTGCTTCGATTTGTCAGCGAAATGAAGAAATTTTTTTGTTTTTTCGAATCTATTGCGTGGCATTGCATCGGTTACTGCCGTTAACTTCAGCTTTTGGGACCAAGCCATTTTGAAGTTCGGAAGCTTGATCACTCCCAAATACAACAAAATACCAAAATACCGTTTAATGTCTTCCCTGGAGCATTTAAGTTCAGTTCCTGACTCTTGGAGAGCATACAAGTTGGTCTCTTTTACAACCAATTCAATTAGCGCGTTGTCAAAAAACGAGCTGAAGTACTGTATTGGGTTATTTACCATATCAACCTCTTCCGAAGGCAAAATTTCCCACTCTACATCCTTTCCATCAAATGGTTTTTTTCTCCACCGTAAAGTAGACAGATCAATTTTCTCCACAACATGACTATCCGAACACTCCGTGCCCTCTTCAGCATTTTCTTCAACAACGATACTTTCTAATAAGCTTATCTCTACTTTCTCACCTTTCTCCAAAATTTCTTTTAAGCCCTGGTCCAAAAACTCTGCCTCATCATCTTCGCACTCCTCATCAGAAGACTCGTCCCAATCAAACTCCAAAACGGCTTCTATGTCTTGTTCACAAAGTCCCTTGCGTTGTTTACTCATTTTCACACACTTTTTGAACCACCGTTGCCCAAAGTTGCTTATAAGCTACTTCAATAAACAAAAAAATATTATTCTTTAATAGTAACACTTTTCCTATTTCTTTCTTTTTTAGAAATATATTTAATGGTTTCTTGTTCAAACTGCGTTTAAATTTTTTAAAATTATGCTTTCTAAGAATTTTTAATAATTTTTTACTTTTTGCACCAAAATTTCAACACCTGCTTCCCTTTAGACTACACACTAACTAATGAATCACAATTATGTTAATCGCGGCGCTGATGCTGTTTTTTTGCTGTTTTTCAATTCTAAGAACTACAACCAACCAAGTCTATGCGTGCTTTGACAAATTCGTAACGAACTTTTTGAATAAAACGGCGATGAAGTTCAAAGTTGCTTATAAGCAACGTTGGGGTCGAAAGGGTTAAGAATATTGGCAATTGAAATAGTCTCTAGTGGTGGTTATTCTACAACTTAACTGAATATTAATGCTAGGTACAAACAGTGGGACGTCCCCATTGGTATTTCTTGTTCTTTTTTTTAATAATCAATATTGTGAATGCAAATATGCTGAGACGCTGTATATTGCTTAATGTAGTACACCTTCTTGCATATTCACATATCCGGTTGTTTGAAGTGTAGTATTGGCATAAAGTTGCTAATTACGTGGTGATAGTTTTTCTGCAAACGAATAATATGCAGTCATTAATATTACTTATTTTATTCACATATTCTAACACAATTATAGACTAAATGACTAAATTGATGACACTTCCTGGGAACTATTATTTGCTAGTGTGTTATCATTGAATTAACTCACAATGTGTTTATACTTGTAGATCTACAAGGATTTTGACATGAGTGTGGAGAAATATTATTTTGTATTTATATTGCTGCAACAATTTCAATATAAAAATAAACGACTCCGAATTGTATAAATTTGCCCATGAGCAGGCTAATAGCTGAATTTATGGCTATATCAGGTGCAGAACCAGGACGTATCTTATTAAAAAGACATCAACGACAATATTCATTGCTCTCACAATTAAGTTCCTAAGTTTTTCCGAATTACTGCATCTTTATTAATTCATGCAATGAATTTCTATGTCTGAGAATGATCAAAATAGGAATTCATATACTACGTTTTCGAATTTTTCATAATTAGTAATAACTTTCTTTGATAATCGTTCATCCATTTAGACGGCTTATAGCTTAGTTAAGAGTGTCAGTGACTGGTTTATTACAGCATTTACAAAATTAAATATCTAGATTGCAATAAACAGTACATGGGTCAGACCAAACGTTCGATAGAAGCCCGGTATAAAGAACATATCGCGCACATCAAATATAATCAACCTGAAAAATCTAGTTTAGCAAAGCATGTGCTAGAGAATAACCATAAGGTAAATTGTCTAGATTTGGTGAAGAATGTGAACAATTGCCGATGGTGGTTTGATTGCTTATTCTTGTCTTTTGCAGTTCATTGAAACTTCATTTTAAGATAAATGGTTAGTTTTTAAGGATAGAATTGAAATTATGTGAAACGAATGTGTCTGCTGATGACAACTTAGTTGTCGAAATACGTATACAAAATACGAAAATTACTGTCGAAAGGAGTTATATTAACCTTTAGTGATTAATTTAATTAACCAAGTTTTTCATTAATGTAAATGTCTATGAATCTTTCATAGCATATTACGAGGATATTTTGACAAGTAGTGAGAATTATAAATAAATAGAAATTTAGGCTGCCTATTTATATGTTTACATTCCGATATTTAGATAAATCGTTTGATTAGTTTATTTTTGACAGTTGATTGAAAAAGAAGCAACACGTCGTTTTGTTAAAATGGAAAAAGCAGAGTATCGTGCGGTGATTAAATACTTCGTAATTAAGAGTATGAAAGCTACCGAAATAAAAAATGAGTTACGGGAAACATTAGGTGAATCTGCTCCATCATCCACCACAATAAGTAGATGGCTAAATGAATTTAAACGTGGTAGAACAAGCTGTGTTAATGAAGCACGCTCTGGCGCACCCAAAATCGTAACTTCTAAGGAAATGATTATAAAAATCCATAATATTATTACGCAAGATCGACGACTCAAAATGAGAGAGACAGCAGAAATGGTAAACATTTCAACAGAATGCGTACACCACATTTTAACGAAAGAATTGGGCCTTTCCAAGCTTTCGGTAAGATGGGTGTCGCGATTGCTTATGGCTGATCAAAAGTTCACCCGTTTGCGTATTTCCAATGAGTGTTTGGACATTTATAAGCGGAATCCAGTTGATTTTTGTAGGCGATTTGTTACTTGCGATGAAATTTGTATACACTACAGTACACCCGAAACTAAACAACAGTATAAACAATGGTTAGAACGTGGTTCTGCACCTCCAAAGAAAGCGAAAACCACTTTATCGGCAAACAAGATGATGGCATCAATTTTTTGGGATTAAAAGGGCATTTTGCTCATTGATTGCTTCAGAAAGGTGCCACAATAAACGGACAATATTATGCAGAACTTGTACAAAAATTAAATGTTGAGATTCGTGCTAAACGGCCAGGAATGGTAAAGAAAAAGATTGTGTTTCACCAAGACAACGCTCCCTCGCATATCAGCACAGTAGCGATGTCCAAAATCCACGAGTTGCATTTCCATTTAGAAAAGAAATTAGAAAAGAAATTTTCGTCTAACGACGAGCTTCTCATCTTCGTAAATGAGTATTTTGCAAGCCTTCCGAAATCGCATGTTAGAGATGGCATAAGGGCATTGGAGAACCGTTGGAATAAATGTAGGAGAATATATTGAAAAATAAAAATTATTTTGTATTGAAAAATTCGTTTTTCTTTTCCATTCTCACTACTTGTCAAACTACCCTCGTATACGTGTATATTAAATCGTAACTGTTTTTGTCACCCAATTTGTGAGGCAAATTTATGATTTATTCGTCGGTTCCATTTCGAAATCCTGCACTTAGTTGCGCCTAGACTGTCTATGCCCTTTAACAATAGTCTATTAAGAAGTATCGAACAACTGTCAGTGTCGTCAATGGCAGATATTTTTATAATCGAAAATTTACTTCGAAAAAGAAACCTCTGAAATGAATATACAAAGTTGTTCCAATTTTACATTACTACATTATTAAACATTACTACATTATTAAAATTACTACATTAAGTGAAATAAATTAAAAAATATATTTAAGATACTAATGTTACATTGCATACATTGCAAAATGTATATTTACATCTATTTAAAGCAAGTAGATCATTTTCTCAACAATTACAATTTTTTCTTGGCATTATACAATCACACGTTCAACGAAGAGTTTTGCAATAAAGGAGAAGTAAAAGTAGCTTCTTCGCCTTGTGCCACGCTTGGAAGGTGAAGATGGTTACATCTTGCTCTCCTTATTTAATTTTCAATATAGAAAGTCGCGTGAGCCTTTTTGTTTCATTTATTTCATTATTTTGTTCTGAATCTTTTAATATAACTGATAATACAACTTAATTAAGAATTTCTTCTTTGCTTAATGAATAAAAATTAAGTTGCAATTGCATTTCCTTTAATTAACATTTTCATTAGAAAGATTCACGGAGGGTGTATTACATAGAATGTGAGAAAAAATTACGTCTTTATAAAAAACCCGTTGGTATGAAACTAAAAAATGACCTCGAATATTTGGTATGCAATTAGTTGTTGAAATTCTATTTCAGGAATATGGTGGCAAGATTTTCACAAAAAATATCATGGTGTTCATTTTACAGGTAACATATGGAAAATATCTTTGAAATTAGATAAAACAGAAAATAATATATAGAAAATTTATATTTATATTGAGTGTGGTAGAATTAAGAATTCAAAATATATTTCCCATTTATATAATTAAGTTATATTATTTACATTATATGTATATTAGTTTTGGTATTATGTTATAGGTGAATATACCCATGAAATAAATATACATGTACCATCGACGATAGAAGAAATGGGTATACTTAAATTGCTTTTCTGCGAGTAGGTGTTTTGTGTTAATTTAATAATTGTCATTTTGACTTATCTGTTTAATTCAGTCTAGCTAAAATACCTTTATTTAAGCACAGTTAACAGAGTTGGAGTGGTGACAATGTCAGAGAACAGGTGGTCATTACGACAAGTTGCCCAAGGGTTTAATATGTGTAAAAATACTATCCTCATAATTAAGCAAGATTTGCCAGAAATGTAGGATCAAAATGACTTCTGCGGATAACGGTACCGCACTTATTAATTACCTTCAAGGTCATCATATTTCTACCACCGTATCAGGAAGAGAAGAAATTGCATTTTCGCGACGCATAGAACAGCTCTCGTTCATTTAAGAATTCTAATTTAAGAAACTATTCTGCTGCTAGAAAATGGTATCTAATTCAAGTCCAACGACAACGGCTTTTGGAGTTTGTAGAGGAGTATGTTAATATGGACGATAATTTTTGAAAAAGTGTCAATCATAAATGGTCGATTAAGATTACATAGACCACCCAACAGTAGCAAATATTCGGACAAATATCTAAACCAATTACAAAGAAGTAGATGTTTTTCTGTAAACGTTTGGGCTTGGATCAGCGTTCGAGCACCAGGGATTTGCTGAGGAATAGATGAACGGTTTATTGGAAATGATTACAGAACCATATTAGATAATATAATGCTACCATTTGTAACACAAATATTTCATGAAATTTTTATTTTTTAACAAAATAACAGCCTCATTTATACTTCACATGTTCTTACAGAATAGCTTAAAGAGAACGAAATAACTAAATTAGCATGGCCGGCAAATAGCTGACATGAGCCCCATCGAGAATGAGACTTTAATGGTAATAAAATTATACTGCCAAATTTAGACCCCGAAATTCAGAGGAGCTGTGACAAGAAATAGAAAATTGTTGAGAAGAAATCACACAAAGTTTAATTTATTCAATACCACGACGCCTCAGAGCGTCATTGAGCAAAATGGTGGTTTCACAAAATATTAGTTATATTTATTTATTTTATTATTAAATATAATATATTTTTAGAATGTCAAATTGACAAATTAAATAACATTTTTTAAATACTATCAGCTTGTTTTACTTGTTACTATAGAAACAAATACATTTACAATTAAGTAAGTACCATTTACAATTATTAAATAATGCTGAAAAGACTTGCCCTCATTTTTTATGTAGCTCATGGTACATGACTATTTATATACATACTAGCGTGGGCTAAAAGTTCGTGGAATGACGAGTAGTTGCCACTGTTTTATGATGTGCCGGTAGGTTGTCTTCCTAACAACGTCAACTGTTAAATTTCAGATAGCCACATTTATTGATTTTGTTGTAACAATTGTTTAATTAAGAGCGTCTTAAAGTTTTTGGCAATACGGCTCGTAATAAAAATAATAATCTCATTTTATTTCAGATATAGCAAAATTATAATACGTAAGTATGAAATAAGTTGGAAAGAAAAAAAGGAATGAGAATAAATTCTTGTTATAATTATTTTCTATAAAAATATTCTTCCATCGAATAGCAACTTAATGTTAGTAGATATTTTTTGAGGCATGTTCTAAACTAGTTGAACCTACTACAATGTTGTATATTGACAGGAAATTCATTATAAAATTAGCTACCTCTAAAAACAATATTTCCTGTTAAGGTACTGACGAGTGATATTAGATAGTATTGAAATTCGTGCTGTCTTTAAGTACATATGTCGAATATTTATAGTGAGAAGAAGAATTGTCAGAAGAGCGCGGCTCCTTCATTTTTCACTGTTGATAAATGTGATCGTACAACTGTTAAAAATGAATCACATAATGAAAGTCCTCCATCTGCTACTACACCAAAAATTTGTTAGAAAAGTACATGGCTTTTGTATTAGAAGACAATTGCTTGAAAACGTCAAAAATAGCGGAGGATGTAAACATCTCTAAAGAACCAAGTTCAATTAGATGTGGTAATTTATTACTACAGATGAGATTTGGGTTCATTACACAGTGCAACAAACAAAATGGGAATAGGATGAGACCAATTGCAAATGAAAGTTATCCATAACAAAACCTTCAAGGGTTTTTTTAGTTCAGTGAGAGATTTTTTTTTATACGTATTTGAAGTTGGTGATTTTGGAACGGTGTCTAACAAGGAAAGATCATTGAAAATTTGACAAAATAATGCTTATTTATTTTTATTATCCTGGAAAGTTATGGTATCTTACTGTTTTTGAGGTCGAGGAATTCATTTTTGATATTTATTTTTACCTAAAACTGACGCTAGATGGCGCTGTCATACAAAGGGTGCTATTTCTTGTAGATTTTCATAGAAAAAACGGCGTATTTACTGCTTCACTGCTACATATATAATATTTGAACCCTTAAAGAATTTCTACAAAAAACAAGATTATAAGGCAATAAAACTCAGTAACGCACAAATTCAAAACAAGACCATAAAGACACACAAGTGCACAATAACGAACAATAACGAACCACCACAATTATATTACCTGACAATCTATATATACTGACAACAACGTACCAAGACAATTTAGTAAGAAAACAACCACTGAAGATGGCGCATAGCCGGAATGAATGTTTGCAGCATTTGAAATATTATTGTTATTTTTGTGAAAAATATAATAGACAAAAAAATTTGGTGCCAAAATATGAGAGTATGAAACAATTGTATTTACAGTATTTTGGAGTAGAGGTTATTGAGAATGTAGATTGGGTACTGAAAAAGTGTGCAGAACCTGCAATGGTTCTTTAATTAAGTGGTTACAAAAGAAAAGGAAGTTTGGTGTTTCAATGTTATGGTACAATCCAGAAAGCCAAAACATTGTAGAGGCATGTTATGCATGTCTTTTAAACAAATTAAAGCAAAAAATTGACTTAGTCAAGAAAAACACTTTTCCCCCTAAGAAACTGGTACTGCCTCATACAAGTGTTTTGCCATAGAAAATACTAACGAATTAGGCTTCGATTTATTGCTACACGTGTCTTATTTGCCAGATTTAGCACGATCAGATTATCAACTTTTTCCACAATTAAAAAAATCTTGCAGGTCAGAACTTTTCAACAGACGACGATGTTAAAGCTGTGTAGATACTTATTTTAACGCACTCGAGAGTTCTGAGTTTTATCAAGGCATAGAGACTTTGGATCATCGTTGGTCTAAATGTATTGAGGGTGGCATTGGATTATTCTGAGAAATAAATAAACCCAATCCAATTGCATGACAACATATGGCACGTGTAATAGGGATCTTTATAGAACACAGGTCGTTCTCCAGGTCTCAATCGAGTCGAACATATCTGGGACATGATCGATTAAAGACTTCAGCAATATAGTGAAGCAGCTTATAATAATTTTCTAACATGCTTTTAAATTGTCTTTTAATTTAAATACGGATCGATTTAATAAACACTAAAATCATTATTAAAAACTAACGCTTCCGAGTTAAGAATATTCCAAAGATAAATCTCTTATTCTGAGAATTTTTACCTACCTAACGGACGTTTGCACGTAGGTCATTTGTTAGATTAGCCTTTTAATATTGTATTTAGTATTAATTCCATTTCATCTAATTTCTAATTACGATTAGAAATTCTTTTAATCTCACAGAGAATAAATAATACATATTTATTATTTTGCCATCTATCTGTTTGTACAGGTAATTATAGCCATTTTTTTTAATATCATGTTTAACATTGCCAAAATGCCTTTCGCATCTCTTAATTATTTCTAATTTTTGTCTAATTTCAAATACACAGCAGTAGCCAGCCTTTACCCTATCAATTATTTTAAGAGGCCTTTTAGAAATAGTCTCTCTTCTAGCAGAAGGCGTGCACGTTCGTGAGTAAATATTTCACCATAATCGTAACCCTGTACATGTAGTACTCAACGTTCATATTTTGCGAGCAAAGAGAGCGAGAAATACAATACCTACCTTGCCCAGGGAGATACATATGCGCACACACAAGTACACTATCTGTCGTTCGACCTCTACTTTATTTTACTAGTCCTTCTATATTTTATTCCACATATTTTTAATCTGTATATTTTTATTATAGCATTTGCAATTGATTATATATTTTTTGATTGCATATTGCTTTCGCTAATTATTTTTATTGATATATTCAAAGTTGTAAATATTTCGTGTATTTAATAAACATTATTTTAAGGACAAGTTTGTTTTTATTTTTGCTAAAAATTTTTCTTTCAGTAAATTTATTATAAATTCTATTTTATTATTATTGTAACGCTATAGCTAACCTCGACTCCAGCAACATCGCTTACTTTTTTTTCTAGTTATAACTATTATAGTTACTAATAAGAGCAGCAGTTTTGCTTATTAAAAGTTATGTCAATAGAAAAAAGTTGAGTCAACGTGACTATAACAAAAGATAAGTTTGAATGTAAGAAATGATCTTTAATTATAAGAGATTGAATAGCATTGACAGAATCCAGAAATGACTTGGAAAATAATATAATACGTAATTTTCGAAATTCATTTCGCAATTATTTTGTTTTTTATTCGTCAGAAAAAAAAACACAAAGTTAGTTGTTGTTTAGTTCCTTAGTTCCTGAAGAATCTGAACAACCTATGTTAAATAAAAACCATTAAAAATCTATATAAACAAAGTAAGTAACTTCAAATTATATCAACAGTATGTAATCCCGTTGATTTATGTAATTAAATCAAAAAGTTTGTATAAAAAAGTGTTATATAGGTATTTAAAAATAATTTCAAGAAGACAAAATTAATTTGTACAATATTATCAAATAATTTATAAATATACTGACTAATTAAAGTCAACGACATTGAACATATGGAGAATTTGTTAACAAATCGATGCAATAGACTGATATCTATTATATCTAATAGAGATTTATATATGTACATTAAACAGCCCAGTGATATAGAATCACATGAACAACGACAACAGCAGCAGCAGCCGCAATGATTTGAGACTGGCAACAATGACAATACGGAAAGCTAGTCTAGAGGTACAAAAGGGCCGCATAAGTTTTATTAAACAACTACATATTTAAATACATTTTCAAATAACAATAATACACTAAAAGTATTTTTAAATAAATTTATTACATTGGAAAGAAATATGATAGAAAATAGATAAATAATATATCAAATTTAATTTATTGGGCTATTTGAATTGGTTGCTTATTTGAATGTAGCTGAATATTTGGATGAAACTTCATAACGCTCAGCATTAATTGATCCTCTAAATGGGCATTTGCAATTTGGATTCTTAAACTAGTTTTAATTGTTGTCATGAGAGAAAATGTTGACTTGCAGCAATAAGTACTTCAAAGTCATGGATATTCAACAGCATTTTTCCATATTTCTATGGGATCATGTTTAGCGTCAAAAAGAGATTTGAAGATAATGTCTTCCCTTAATTTAAATAACTCTCTCTAACTTAATATGTGTAGTTCTGTAGAAGAATCAGATATATATATATACTAGATATGGCTCAAATACCAGCTTCGTAGCAGGAATATGCTCATCAAAATCTGAAAATCTCTCAGTATATTTTTCTATTAAAGAATCCAAGATGCTACATATTTATAGAATATTTTATTATTATATTTTTGCTCATTCAACAAACACTGATTAAATCATTTACCTATAATTATAATTGATAGCATACCTCTCTGAAGTTTTCGAAAATGTCAATTTCACAAGTTCTTCCTGTGAGTATACCTAGCCCCAGAAGTTCTTCGTAACACTGAAAATCTTTGGTTACAGCACGAATAATATATAAAGCTTGCGCCGAATCAGTTTTATCAGTGCTTCCATCCAAAGCTATTGAAAAGTAAACACCTTAATTTTTTATAATTGTGCGAAATTGCTTCTTAAAATTTTGCCCTAATTCGTGCTGCCGATCTGTGATAGTTCTTCTTGAAAGAGGCAATTGTTTGTATTTCTCAACTTTGTCTGGTTCTAAAGTACCCACTGCTTCAATAAAACAAAAAAATGAATGCAGAGAAAAACACTATTTGACTCATGACGAACATAAATATTACAATTTTGAAGGCGAGTAAAAAAGGAGCGTTTTTTAATTAAATATATCAGGCAATAATTTGTATTCTTCAACTTTGTTCGGTTCTAAAGTACCCACTGCTTCAACAAAACATTCTTTAATTATTTCGACATTACTAAACGGTTTGCCTCTTTTTTCAAGTATTTCTGCTATTTTGTAACATCAACTGCAGTAGTAATGATTTGAGAATGGAAATACTACTGCAGTTGATGTTACAAAATAGCAGAAATACTTGAAAAACAGAGGCAAACCCTTTAGTAATGTCGAAATAATTAAAGAATGTTTTGTTGAAGCAGTGGGTACTTTAGAACCGGACAAAGTTGAAGAATACAAATAATTGCCTCTTAGATATATTTAATAAAAGCACTAAAAAACGCTCCTTTTTCAATTTTTCAAGTGCTTGTTGAGACTCGCCTTCAAAATTGTAATATTTATGTTCGTCATGAGTCAAATAGTGTTTTTTTCTTCATTAATTTTTTTCAAAGTATCAGGTTGTTACATATGAAATGTCCGATTTTGTAAGGAATAAAAACAAGTCTAAATTTAAAAAAATATAAATATTTATCCTGCAAAATAGTCTCCATTTACACCAATAGTTTGTTGCCAACGGCATGGAAGCCGAAAAATTCCCTTTGAAAAGAAATAAGGTTTTGACGGCTCACATATTGCTCAAACACTGCTATTACAGACTCCCGGTCAGGGAAGTCCCTATTTTTTAAGTGATTGTCTAAACTTCGGAAAAAATGAAAATCAGTTGGCGAAAGGTCAGGTGAATAAGGTGGGTGAGGGAGAATTTCGTAACCAAATTCCGAAAGTTTTTGGATTGTCTGTCGTGCAACATGAGGTCTTGCATTATCATGAAGAAGTATGGGTCCATGTCTATTGACTAGTGAGGGCTGCAAGCGGCTCAATTTTCCATGCATAGTTTCCAGTTCGGCACAATAGGACGCTGCCGTGATGGTTTTACCAGGTTGCAAAAATGAATAGTGAATAATACCCTTACTGGTCCACCATACAGTCACCATAATCTTTTGCGGGTGAAGTGATGCTCGTGCATGCTGTCTTGGTGCTTCACCTCGATCTAACCATTGTCCTGACCGTCTCCGATTATCATAAAGTATTCACTTTTCGTCACACGTTACCACTCGATGAAGAAACGGTTCAACTTTCTGTCGATTAGCCAAAGAGGTAGCCACATCTAATCGACGGGGCTTATTGGCTTTCGTTAATTGGTGCGGCACCGATCGATCGAGTTTCTTCATTTTACCAATCGAAGAAAGGTGACGACTAATGGTGGCAATGGACACTTGAAATGTTTCTGCAAGGCTACGCGCTGTTGTCGACGGATTACTTTCAACTTCTACACGCAGCTCGTCGTCATTAACGGTGCTACGCGCATATCCAAGAGACTCATTTTCCAAATCAAAATTTCCCTCGCTGAATTTTTTAAACGTTTTAAACGTCTGATTAATTTCTCGCGTTGCTGCAGCTGCATTTAATCCCTTTTTAAAGAAAAGAGGTAAATTGCCCGAATATCTCTTGCCGACAGCATTTCCATAGGCGAGACAAGGACAGGTGTATTAATCTTTCCAAGAAATAGAACAGGTACACACTTCAAAATAAATACCCTTTTCTACAAATACAATAATAAGTTTCACCAAAAACATACACGTCTTCACACAGGTGCGATTCAGTTCAGACTGAAGGAAAAAACGGACATTACATTTGTAACAACCTGATAGTTAAAACTGTATTGCGTAATTAACACATTATTTTATGTTTCACAGCGGTAAAGGAAAATTCCAACTTCCATTCTGCATTAAATGTTCTGTTTTCTTAATTTAATTTTCTTCCCTTATAATTTAACATAATGGTTAATATAAATTAACCACAATAACAAATATATTTGCAATCGATCGTATACATTACTATAACGTAACAATAACCGGTGGCAATAGGAGACGAAAACGAACTGAATCGACAGCAGTCCTGCCAATCGCAGGGAATTTACCCGAATGGTATGGAATAAAAATTTAGCGCGGGGAAAGTGCTGGAATTCTGTCAAATCGGGGAGTTTCGGGGAGTGGAGAAGAAAAATTATTTTATTTTTATTGGCCATATTTTGTGAACATTTCTATTTCCATATCCTCTGAGATCATTGTCAATGGTCAGGGAATTCTTACAACTTACTTAAATTTTCTTAAAATCCAATGTTTAGCGATTTTGTGAAGGGTGTAATTATGGGAAAGTGTTTAAAAAGTACAGCTGAAGTTAGAAAACAGGTAAGTTACGTGCTCGATATAAAGAAAATAATAACATAGCGTTTGACTATGATTACGCAAATAATTAAATAAACAAAAGTAGTAAACTGATTAAAAAATAAGTTTTAATAACTGATTAATTAAATAAGTGAATAGTTTCTATTGATTTATTTCTATTTTGCTGATAATTTTTTAATGTTATAATCATTACACTTGTTAATGTATTTTTATTTGATATGTTTGCACCTATGTATTGGGTTGGCAACTTGTACTTTCGGTTTTTACTGATAGAGAGCGTTGCTTTATTTTTTGTATAACGTATGTTAGTGCTGTACTTTACCGTTTGTCGCGTGATACTAGTCACATTGACGTAACTTCAGAAGTAAGTAGTGCGTGATTTTTATTAAAGCTATTAGTTGTGGGTTAATTTTAAATGGAGTGCAGAAACGAATATTTTCGTCATACTTCACTATTTTATTTCCGTAAAGGAAAGAAAGCTGCTGCGGCTCACAAAAAGATATGTGAAGTTTATGGTGCTAATTGCTTAACAGAGCGCACGTGTCAGCATTGGTATAAAAAATTCCGTTCTGGAGATTTTTCCCTCAAAGATGAGCAACGTTTTGGTCGGCCTACTGAAGTTGATGATGACCAAATCAAAGTCATAATTGAAGAGGATCGTCATATAACTGTTCGAGAGGTTGCGGAGAGGCTACATGTATCGCACACAACAATTGAAAAACATTTAAAATGTCTTGAGCTAGTTAAGAAGCTTGATATTTGGATACCTCGCGAATTGAAAGAAATTCATTTAACACGACGAAATGAAACCGACCCTTTCTTAAAAAGAATCATCACTAGTGATGAAAAATGGGTGCTGTACAGTAACATAGTTCAAAAACGATCATGGAGCAAACACGATAAACCAGCTCAAACCACATCGAAAGCTGAATTGCATCCAAAAAAGATCATGCTGTCAGTTTGGTGGGATTACAAAGGTGTTGTGTTTTTCGAGCTGCTTCCAAGGAACCAAACGATCAATTCTGATGTTTACTGTCAACAATTAATAAAACTGGATGAAGCAATCAAAGAAAAACGGCCAGAATTATCAAATCGGAAAGGTGTAGTTTTCCACCAAGATAATGCAAGGCCTCACACATCTTTGGCAACTCGTGGGAAACTATTGGAGCTTGGCTGGGACGTGATGCCACATCCCCGATACAGCCCTGATCTAGCACCATCTGATTACCATTTATTTCGAAGTTTGCAGAATTCTTTGAATGGTAAAACTTTCACAAATGGCGATGACCTTCACTCGCACCTGGTTCAGTTTTTTGCTGATAAGGACCAGAAATTTTATGAGCGCGGAATCATGCAGCTGAAAGAAAGATGGCAAAAGGTCATTGAGCAAAATGGAAAGTATATAATTGATTAAAAACTATTCTTTGTTTAAAAAAAAGTGTTTTATTTTATACTACAAAACTGAAAGTACTTATTTGCCAACCCAATATTTTCGTATTTTTCTTCATAATTGTAACCATATAGTATATTTTTTTCTTTCTGTGCCCATTTGTATAGGCTGTACTTATTGTTAAGAAATAAACATTAATAATATTGTTTTTCTTATAAAATAAAATTATAGAAAATGCGGGGAATATTCGGTGAAATGGTCAGTAAGCAACAGGCAATTTTGGAGATTTAAACAGAATGTTGCGGCGATTCTAAAAGTTTACGTCGATAGCATTGATCGGCAGGCTTATTCCTATCGGATCGGCTAAGGGCGCGTTTAGTACGTAGGGAGTAATCCCAATTTTTGAAGTTCTGCGCAACATGTGCGCCTCGCAACTTTGACTATATATATTGTTGAACAGCGCGCTTATACTCAAGCTGTAATCGCCGAGATACACGTGTCCTAAGAAACGGCAAGATTGACTATGCATAGGCAGGAAATGCAACAAAAGATTAAAATTGCTAACGCGAATTGTTGAAGTGCGGAAGCAAAACTGCTATTACTATCTATCAAGCTATTATTACCCTAGTTAACACTCTTCCAGAAACGGAAGGCATTCCAGCATTCAACGAAACGAATCTACACGGCGTAACTTGATTATATATATATTAAAGGATATTTGTAAATATATTTTAAAATTTTAAATATTTACCGCAGCTAGTTGTCCATATTAAAGATTGACATCTTATTTCAGGGTAGTCCAACATATTTGATACAGATATCTTTGCATTAAAATTCAATTAAATTTTAATTACATCCGTTTTTACTGTTAGATAAAGAAAAAAATATTTAAAACACTATTACGTGAATAATGCTTTATATAAATATCCAAATAAACGAAAATATATCTCTTCAATTATTTGTTTCTATTAGTAGTTCTTTATATTATAACATTGTTCAAATTAAGTTTATTGATTACAGGTTAACATTGTAGGTTAAGCATCGCACTTATTTATAAATCGATAAAAAACAATGATATTAGGAATACACGAGGACGTTTTCAAATAACAAAAGAAATATTATGTTGGCTATTGATTATTAGCAAATGGAAAAATAGAAATTCAGTAAGTGAGAACTCCTGATAATAAACATTACCACTGGCCAATATCTTTTCGATCAACATTAGATTAAAAAAATAATATTTGAAAAATTTAAAGAATTTTAACGTAGATGAATTATAATATATTTTTTAATTAACATAAAATTATGTTACTTCAAAATTATCGACAATAAAAAATAAGGTAAATTTAATGGAAGTTCTTGTTGATTAACTCAATCATTTAAGGTTGATATATAACCCCCTTCCGCATTAATTTTTGTGTTCTGTGTACGTATTACGACAACTAAGTTGTTATCATCAACAGGTAATTAAACAATATCGCACCTGGAAATTACAGCAAAAACCCGCACGAAATAAATTCAGTACACGGTCTATACTGTTGAAAGCCTAAACGCACACTGTATATAGATACATATATATATAGACAAATTGTCCCTTTTGTCTTAAACTATTCTACAAAAAGTCAAAGACAAATGAGTTATCTATCGTATAAGAGGTCCATGACAGTATTAACCACATGGCCATACTTCAAAATGTACATGCCTTCATTCGTATCTAATTCGCGATAATTACACATATTCTTTACCAAATGCAAACAATCCACTGTTACACTATGATTACTTTCCAATACATGTTTTGCTACTCCAGATTTTTCTGGACGATTGAATTTAATGTGCGTAATATGTTCTTTATACCGGATTTCTATAGATCGTTTTGTTTGCTCGATGTATTATTTACTGCAAAGTAGACATTTTAATTCCGTAAATTCCCGATTTTTTGTTGTCCTCGACTTTGTCTTTTGCATATCCTAAGAGGGATTTGACAGAGTTAGTGGACCGAAATGAAACTTGAAAACCGCACTCTTTAAAAACACTATTCAAATTTTTCATCGAGGGGTAGAAAAAAATAAATTGCTTGTCTTAATTGCTTTGATGTGACACACATGTGGTATCCCGAATTGTCTTTCTTATATTAGCCTTTCTAATTAATCCATTGATTATTTCCGAAGCAAGACCACTGTATCTCGTGATATTCTTAATAAAATTCAACTCTTTTTCGAAAGAAGCCGTCTTTTGTTGCATGCTACGATTTGAGTCTGCCGTGATGAATATCAATTTCTATTTTAAGATTATTCCTGCTTACTAGGGTATCCGTTCTATCATAAATATAATCATCGGGAGTTTTAAATTTAATTGTTTGATGAAATCGTCTAAGTTTCATTTATGTGTATTAGAAATCGTGCAAATGTCATCTACATACCTAACCGATTATTAACAATTTAGAACCAAGTCGAAAAATTTTCATTTGAGAGGCTTGTAAGACCCAACCCAACCCAACAAGACTTACCAGAACCCAACAAAAATTAATTAACCATGAATCGAACCCGAGTAGAAGTCTCGAATTGAAAGACTGCTTTTATTCGAGAGCAGAAAAAGGGAACAAGTTAGTAATTTTGCGATTATTTTCAAAGAGTGGGAAACTTAATTTTAGAAGGTCCATGTGCCGAATAGAAAAAAAATCCATTACCAAAAATGATTAGGGACACAAAACGCATTAAAACCTTGTTCAAAGTTAATACCCCTGAACAAAAATTATAAATCTGTTGATTCCTAGACTGTACTATTTACCTACAATACATAAACCACACAACTCAATGAGACTCATTGTCTCAGAGATCAACTCGTTTACTTACGTAATTTCATAGTAGTTAGTGAATGAATATAAAAATTTGCCCGAAAAACTTGAAAGCCTATCAGTTACTAATTCAATAGAATTTATTGAAAGAATTAAGATTGTAAATTAGAAGACGGGGAATATTTGGTATCATTCGCGGTAACGTCATTGTTTCCTTCGGTATCGATTCCAGAAACTTTAAAATATTTAGAATAATTTCTTTATAAAAATAAGATCGAACCAGAAAAAATAAAGGAATCTGCGATTAATAACCCCTTGCATAAAACTGTTTCCAATTTGAAGATATGTAAGTTCTATGCACAAAAACAGGGAATTGCAATGGGCAATTTTCTTTCTCCTTTCATAGCGGACTATTCATAATGTAATTTTGAAGTTGAATTTAAACATAAGACTAAATATTTTCCAAAAATTTAGATCAGATATGTAGATGACATTTTCGTAATTTTTAATACACATAAATGTTATTTAGACTATTTCGTCAAACAATTAAATTTGAAATTCCCAACGATTAAGTTTACGGTAGAAAAAGAAAACAATGACACTCGGCCTTTTTCAGACATCCTAGTAAGTAGGAATAATCTTGAAACAGCAATTGTTATTTTCCGAAATTTAACAAAAGATGACTTCTTTCAGTTTTCTTATCAATCGTGTGCTTAGTTTCCCACTAACAAAAGTGAGATACGAAAAAGAGTTGAACTTTCTTAAGAATATCACGAGATGCAATGGTTTTGATTCGGAAATAATCAATGGATTAATTAGGAAGGCCAACATACGATAGACATTTCGGGATACCACATGTATGTCACTCCAAAGCAATCGAGACAAGCAATTTATTTTTGTATTTAAGTTCTCACCCCTTGAAGAAAAATTTGAATAGTGTTTTTAAAGAGTGCGGTTTTCGAGTTACATTTCAGTCCGCTAACTCCATCAAATCCTTTAGGAAATGCAAAAGACAAAATCGAAGACAACGAAAAATGGGGAATTTACAGAATTAAATGTTTAGATTGCAGTAAACTATACATCGGTCAAATAAAACGATCGATAGAAATCCAGTATAAAGAACATATTACGCACATTAAATTCAATCGTCCAAAAAAATCTGGGGTAGCAAAACATGTATTGGAAAGTAATCATAGTGTAACAGTGGATTGTTTGCATTTGCTAAAGAATATGTGTAATTATCGCGAATTAGATACGTATGAAGGCATGTACATTTTGAAGAATGGCCATGTGGCCATAACGGTATAAAGAACATATGTGTATTGCGCACATTTGGTTCAATCGGCCAGAAAAATCCGGTTTAGAAAAACTTGTGTTGGAAAGTAATCCTAGTGTAACCACGGATTGTTTGCATGTGATAAAGAAGTGTAATTATCGCGAATTAGATACATATGAAAGCATATACATTTTGAAGAATAAGGGCCATGCGTTGATCACTGACATGGGCCCTACCCATATCTTACCTGTCTTTGACTTCTTATACGATAGACAAGGGTAAACTAAATATAAATAAATATAAACTAACTAAACATAAACTAAATGTAGAAAAAAACCCATGCGGATACTTGTTTAGACTAGTTTAAGACTAGGATAAAATTTCTTTAAAAATTATATAAAACTAATACATAGTGTGCGTTTTGGCTTTCGACGGTACAATCCGTGCACGGAATTTGTTTCGTGCGGATTTTTGTCGTAGTTACACAATTTTAACTTTTTCTCTATTAATTCACATACGTGAAAAATTAATGTAGTTCATTTTTTCTCGATCAACAACTCCTTTTTGTTTTTTTATTTGACTTCTACCTGAATCAGTTGTATTATGAATATAATCACATATTAATTATAACTTAAAGTTTTACAAAGATTATTTTTTAATTTAAAATATGCGAAATATAAAAAAGTAAAGTCATAACTATTTCTTACGTTTTAACACATTATTTACCCCAATACGGTAAATGAATGAATGATTCTTTTGTATTTGGATATTTGTATCAGTGTGGGATAATAAGATGCTCAGTCTTTAACGATATTTCGGGGGAAGTTATGCTCTTTGTCTTTCAAGTTATTATATTTTTATTATTATTATTATTTTATTATATATTTTTAATTGATGAATTTCTTTCGAATAATATTTTTTTCTTTATATAAATATTTATGTGTACTTATTTTTATTTTATTTTTTTCCTGTTTAGTATTGTAAGTTTACAATCATTCAAACAATTTTAAAATTAGCAAATTTCTACCTTATTTTTTTGTATGTATACTTGTGTACGTGCACATTTGGCAAAGACTTTCTGCACGTTTTATTTTTTCTTTTTTTTTGCTTTTGTGTCAAATATGTATGTATTTGGAAATTTACGTTGATGGATGTTCGTATATACAGGGCAATGCTCTTCTACCGTTTATTGTGTTTAGTCTTTTTTGTGTACATATATATATCATTTCTTTAATAATATTATACTTTAATTGTAATTGTTTTCTATTTCAAGGATTTCGGTGTTGTTAAAGTCGAATTCATGTTTTTTCTCTAAAGAATTTTTATATAAGATTGTTGCATTTATTTTGTTACTATTTAAACTGATTTTGTGTTCATAGATTGTTTTATGAAGATAATGTTTTACTTGCCTTACGTATTTATGTACCTTCACGATTCTGGCATTTTATCTTATATATACTGTGTGCTTTTCTTTCAATGTTTGATATTAATTTTTAATAAAAAGGACTTATTTGTACTTTTCTGTTTATGGGCTATTTTAATGTTGTATTATAATTTCCAAAGTTTGTTCAGAATTTCTGGTAGATATGGTACGTACGCGAAAGTCATGAATTGTGGTCTCTATTTTGTTTTCTCTATTTTTAAGGGTGAATAACCTTTTGTCTATGAAGTTCAGAGGATAGTTATTTTTTAAAATTATTGTTTTAATTTTACTGCAATGTTTTTTTTGGAAAATTTATAACATCTATCTACTAAGTTATGGACTGCATTTATTTTGTATTTAATAGGGCTTTAATAAGAAACTTAGATATTTATCTGAATTAGTAAGTTTGTTGTAACAATCTGAGTAAATCTTACCATCTTTGTGTGTTACTGTTATATTCAGGAAATTCAAACAATTATTTTCCCTTCCTATTGTATGTTGAAGTCTTTTATGAAAAGAATTAGATTAAAGTTTGTTTAAAATCTAAATACAAAAGAATAAAATTTATAGTTCGAATAAAATGTCCAACATATTAAAAAAGAAATAAATAGGCTAATGTGTATCATTTGAATTTTGTTAAAGTTATAGAAGTTTTATCAAAAATTTCGTGCAATAATCCTATGTCGTTTTGTAACAATTGTTCAAAACTAGAGAATATGTTGATTATCTCAAAAACAAAATTGAACTTTTAAGTAAAGGGTGTTTTAAATTGCGCGGTTTTTTAAGAATAAATAAAATATAGATGGCGCACTGAATTTGTCTGGGTATGTGGGCATTTAAAAAGTGCGATGTATGACATTTATATCGCTTCGTACACGGTACAACGATGCGTTCAAATTGTTGAATTATTTTATGAAAATCAGTGTCTGTGAAAAGAGTTTTTAGAAAATTACGTGAATTTTATGGTTTACAGAATCGTCCATCTGAAAGCACTATTTGTCGAATTATTGAAAATTTTCAAGAGACCGGTCCGTGGAAGACCAGAAATTTGATTAATACAGTCACAATGGTTGTTCAAAAGAAAATGTTGGTTTGATTCGTGAAAGTGTTGCTGTAGATCCTGAAATGTCCAGGAAAATCCACGAATTATTCATGAGAAACCTATACATTCTATACGAGTTACTGTTTGGTGTGCATTGTGGTCAGGTGGTGTGATTGGACCTTACTTCTTTGAAAATGCTGCTGGTGAAGCTGGTGATCGATATCGTCGGATGATAACCGAATTTTTGTGGCGTGAATTAATGAATATTGATCTAGAGGATATGTGCTTTCAACAGGATGGCGCTACACCTCACTTTGCATACGAATCAATGTATTGATTGAGAGAAAAATTTCCTGGTAATCTCACCACCAAGATGTAATTAGACAATTTTCTTTGGGGTTATATGAAAAGTTAGGTTTATAAAAACAATCCACAATCAATTGGTGCTTTGAAAAATCAAATTATTCGTGTCATTGGTGAGATAGAGCCTCAATTATGTCAAAATTTTAACCAAAGAGTGGAGCTGCAAGAGGAGGCCATTTGGTAGATATTATTTTTCGGATATAAATGTCATAACTGATACTTCAAGTATCAATAAAAAGTTTTTGAAAGTGAACGCAAATTATGTGTTTTATTTATTCTTTAAAAAACCGCGAAATTTGAAACACACTTTATATTAGTCGATGAGCGACGAAGCATTTCCGAACTGTGGAAATATCAAATAAAGTCTATGAATTTTGATATTAAATTATTATATATTATTTTTATTTTCCCTGAATAAATAAATAGTATTTTTCAACGTGGTTATAAAAATATTTTTTTACCTATACTCCGCATTTTTTACGTATCACTTAAAACATGCCTCGATGTATATTGTTCCTATAGGGTCAGATATTAAAAGGCGTTTTGCAATCAATTTTCAAAACAGTAAAATTAATGTTATAATAAATTATTGTGCAATATAGTGTACAATTAAAGTTATTAAATTTATCGCAAACTTGTACGATACTTAATCACTCATGTTTGTTGTTTCATTTTTAAAAATTATAGACCATTCTTACTAAAAAATTCTGCTAACTTCTAGGAACATTTCGTGGTTGAAAAAATGTAAATTTAATAATTGTGATTTTTCATTAAGGTTGTCTATAAGCGATGGTATTTGCCAATTTAAAATACGAAAGTTTTTCAATTTCTAATTAATATTTTGTATTGGAAAATTAAAGAGAATTTTTCATGAATTCCATCTGGAATTAGAGAAATTGTTAAAAACATCGTAATTTACATCCCATTAAATATCGTATTAATTACGTAACGCAGTTTATGAAATTTGAAGAATGGTGCAAAGAAAATAAACAGATTATATCAGAAATTGTTTTTTTGTTAAATCGTTCGTGATTATTTGATATTTAGCTGACTAGATTTGCATTTGACAGTTCGACTTCACATTTTTTTGACGTTTCGATTTGATATGAAATTGGAATTGACTACAAAGGCACTGTCGATGCTTTAATAGCTTTATTATAGCAGCAAATTAGGAAAAATTCTTCCTATTTACTTTTGGAATCGTGTTCTCCTTTAGAATACGTATTTTGTTATATTTCTCTGCTAAGTTCGTTTTTGAGCACGTAGTTTTTCTTTTACCTATTTTACATGTGGCCCGTGTACCCTTTTGTGTTTTAACGTTTATTTTCACCAAATTGTAATCACTACCTACTTTTGTTTCTCTAGATACTTCCGCGTCTTTGATGTACCTTCATTTTGATATACAGTCGCGGCCATCAAAGAATGAGAGAAGTCTTATCGCAAACTTTTATTCTAATTCTAGGTGTTTGACTTTCATTTACGAGTATATCATATTCCAACATTGAATATTTGTGATCTCTCAAACAATTTCGAATTAGAAATAATACAACGAAGTAATTATGCCACATATAAATGCAGTGAAGAAAGGTGTAATAATCGTAAAAATAGATGATGAGTGGTTAATGAGGCAAACGATATTTTACAAAGTGAATAACAACATTTTAAGAAGATGGTGCAACGATAGTACAGTTAACAGAAACCTAGGTCAGGACGTCTTAGAAAATCAACTGCTAAACGGGACTTGATTAATAACTTAAAGCCCAATCCATTTTCAAAAATAGGTGATGCTATTCTAGCAACACATTTTCCAGCATCATGTTGTGGGGGCCGTCGCAGAGTAACACAATTGGAATTCAAATGCCACGCAACAGCAAGGAAAATATTATTAAACAACACTCATAAAGAATCAAGAATGGAGTTTTCCTTAGAACACATAGCTCGTGACGTACAATTTTGAAATTGCGTAATTTTTAGTAATGAAAAGGTTTTCCAATCCTCGAATAATGGCAATATTTGCATTTATCGTCTTCCGACCACATGGTTTGACGAGAATTATGCCAAGTTTGTAAATAGAAGTAATCGTTTTTCTATAAATATGTGTATGTGGATATCGGCACAAGGACCTTGAATTCAGTGACGTAATGACGAAAGATTTAATAGTGAAACATATATCAGAATTTTAGAAAATGTGCTTCCTTCTGGTTGAGCTACTTTTCCTTATCAGTGATTTTATCTTCCAACAAGATAATTGCCCAACGCATAAATTTTTGTACTGACCGAATGGCTTGGGGCCCATATTATTAACGTTTTTAACTGGTGTAGTAAAAGCCGAGATATGAATCCGGTAGAAAACGATTGGACGATGTTAGTCAAAGAAATTCGAAAGGCAAATGCAAGACCAAGAAACGTTGAAGAATTGTTGGCGGTTATATGGTAAATAATGCTTGGCAAGAAATAACTGAAGAACATTGTTCCTCATTATATAGATCGATGCCCAGAAGATAAGGAGACGTCATAGAGTATAATGGTGGGAATACTAAATATGGTTTTATTTTTCTTTCAAATTAAAGAACGTTATTAACAGTATTTGTTATTTAATTAATATTAATAATATTATTTACTTTAATGTTATTATTATTTAAATATTTGACGACACTATACCATTTTTGCCATAAAAAAAATTATATTCACATTAGACAACAACTGCCTTTTTGGCCGCATCTGTACTTGCTAGGAAATAATCTATTATTGATTTTTAATTTTAATTATAGTCTCAAACCAAAATGTAGATAAACATAGGAATAGGATAAGATAGGAAAAAATTGATTAGTTCATTATGAAATATATAATATCCTTTCATATATTTATCTTGAGGATGATAAAAAATTCGTTGCCGAAACACCGAAAGAAGAAATCTTTCTGTTAATAAACGACGAAAGTAATCCAAATAGTATCATAAATTGTTTTTATTTTTAAGTTACTAATCTTAGAAAAATCATTTGTATTTCGCTTACAATTCTATATGAATGTAATTAAGCGCTTCGTGGTATAAAATTAATGAAAATTAACATTTCCGACTATTCCGTCGTTTACATTAATTAGAAAAAAACAGTTTTCTACATCGAAGCAGGATTTGAAGATTTATTTAATATTGTCTAGACGGTCTCTCTCTATCGTTGTCTAGACGATCTCTCTACCTATTAAGTTACAGCGCATTACAGTTACATATAAATGTAATCATCGTAAACGTGATATCGAATTAAAATAATTAGATCTATTTCGTAATGTTATCTAGCGTGTTCAAAAAGACACCGAACTGTACTGCACGGTAGCTTAATTGGTTAGAGCAACCATCTAGATACCAGTAGATACAGGTTCGAGTCCCGATTCAATACAGAAAATTTTTCATTAATTATCTGTAATTAAGGTAACAAAGGTCATTTGTATTTCGTTCGCTATTTTGATAATAAATTTTTAAATTATTTTTATTAGTAGAACATATATATTATACATTACAAAAGATAATGTAAAATACTAATATGTTAATCATTTAAATAAAAACTTTATTTCTTTTTTATTATAAATAAATAGTTTATTACTTTATTACAAAATTATTAATAGAAAAAATGTGGTTTACTTAAAAAAATAACAAAATTAAAGGATTTTAAAGGAGTATGCTTTTGAGAGAAACAGCTTTATAACAAAGAGTATCATATTGATATTACAATCATGAAATTTTTAAATAAATATAAAATATTTATTTATATAGTAGTAACAAAATATTTTTGAAATTATATCGAAACATACGAAACAAATATAAAAAAGTAAAATAGTTTTCCAGAAAATTGCTTTAAATATTACTTTTTAAAAGAATACAGACAAATTCAAAATTTATTTTTTTATATCAGAATATTTCAATTAACAATTTTTTTTATATTGAATAAAATAATTCTGGAGGAACTTCTATATATAACAAAGTATTTAAAATTTATTGTAAATTTTTATATAAATAAAATATATTTTGAAATTAATAATAATGGTTTTAATAAGTAAAATAACTTTATAACGATATTTTCATATTATTTAAATTTTATAAATATTTATTTATTCATACAAAGAAACATGTCAGAATAAGTATTAATACATTAAATCGCTCACCGGAAAATAATGAGGAATTGCCCAACGAATGTTGCAAAGTTCTTATTTGCGAGGAAGCTTTAGAATGCGATCGCTTTTTAAACGCGCGTTGCTTCACATACGGACCATCCCGCAGGCACATCCGTCTAATACTATACCTGTACAGTACTAACTTTGAACAGGATGCGATGACCGAAAGCGCCGTCTATCCTCTTTCATGTAGCCAAGCTCTGGTAGCGCATGCTTTCAACTTTTAGAGCTCTGTGGCGATAAGAATCGACTCCCTGTTACGCGATAGATATTACAAAACGGTTGTTATTTATTATATGCAAACAATAATGTAACTAATATTAAAAAAGACGTATTAAACATTACAATTAAATTTAAGTTTTAACAACTATCGAGTTCAATTATTCACACTATGTAGTACAGCATTGTTTAGTTGGAAGAGCAAGAGAACTAGCGGGTCAGACAATACATGTAAAAAGTTATTGCCTGAGCTTTAATTATTATTAAAGTTCGTTGTCTATATATATATATATATATATATATATATATATATATATATATATATATACTAGCAGATGTTTGAGTTACCAAAAATAAGGAACTATTTATAACTTTATAGTCTGTATTAACCTACATTCCAGAAAGTTTCCAAAAAAAGCTGAAGAACTATTTTAAAATATTTACTTAAATCTAAGATTATCCATAATTTTCATTAAAATATACAGGCTTATTTTGAAAAGAATAAACCCACTTCTTAGCACAATATCTTATTAAGCAAAAGTAATATAAAACTTCGAAAAAGTAAATGTGTAACGCAATTTAATGTCTTACGAGTTTTCCATGCGGTCACCACTTTCGGTACGCGCTATGTAAATATTATATGAGAATTCCTCCCAAACGCATAGTAGAATATCACGATCCACTGATTTAAGTGCTAATTAGATCTTTTGCATATTCCCAAGAGTTACATGCGGTGAAGTTTGGGAAACTCGAAAGCCAAGCAGAAAAAAAGCAAGGCTTTCTTCCAAACAAAGTATCGCTTGGGTAATTTTTCATTAAAAAAGCTAAAACTATCAGATACCAAAGGGGTTGAAAAATGAATCACGAATTCTCTCCACTTCCACCGAAACTCGCGATCGATCTGGACTTGTCACTTTACACAAACGTCTGCTCTCTGAAAATGCTCTTCTTTGGAGAAGGTGGTATATTATCAAATCACCTTCGAAAAGCATCGTAACAACCGAATTTGTTTTCACGAATTCCAAAACGTAAAAACCTTTTTCCTGTGCCGAATGTAAAGAAATAGCTGAGCGGTGTTTGAAATCAACACATCTAAAACTCAGTAACTGCTTTATTAAAACGCTCAGTGATTCGTTCTATGACTTTGCTTAAGAACCCAAACATTGGGTCAAGAAATTTGTTCACTCTTTTAGAATAACCCAGTATTACTACATCTCTGCGGTATAATTTAAGATATGTTTTTATTATTTTTACATAACGAACCTGAATTTAAAAAATAAGAATAAATATTGAACATAAAAAAGAATTTCAGGAATGGATCCTTATTTTAACACATGTTAACGAGAAGTAAAAGAAAACAAACAAGGAAGTACATGAGAGTCACATATACGTATGTACGTAAGTGTGCTGGGCGGATGCTCTACCAACCCACACGTCCGTTCTTTTCTTATATGAAATAAGGAAAGAAGGATGTGTGGGTTGTTAGAGCATCCGCCCAGCAAGCGAACGGCTGGAGTTCGATTCCTCACCAAATGGCAAGATTTTTTCATTAATTTTTGATTTAATTATAACAATGTAATAAGCAGCAAATTTTGAGTTTCTACGTGTGGGTATCTTTAAAGGAAGGAAAACAGTGAATAAAATCCAATTAACCACAAGTGGATAGATAGATAACAGTAGTAATTATTCCAGGGAATGTACTTTTCTTGATAGTTCTTTTCTTAACGACAATATTTCTAATATTTTCAATAATTATGTTTCTTCTTTAGCTAAGAATTTATTAGTCACTTTTTTTTCAACAATCTTAATTACAATTACATTAACAATTACCTAAACATAATTAAGCAATCGTTTTTTGTCTTATATATACAAAAGAACGATTATAGAATCAGTTTCGAAATCCAACACCTTTTCATATGACAGTAATAATGTGTATTCCTTCATCATCGGGCAACAATTAAGTATGGAAATATTATAAAATCTTTTCAATTTTTTTATTGACATCTATTCATTTTAAACAGTGCAATTGTTAAAGCTTTTTTTAAAAAGAAAATGATAATAAATGATGAGAGGTGAAAAATAAAGCTGATTCTAAAATTATATAGTATTCTGGTTGGTTCTATCTCAGGGCCTATTCTGTTTTCAATTTATGTAAATGATCTTTCTTCCACTATCAATTTCTTTAGTTCAGTGACTTTATATGCCTGCAATAGATAATTTATTTAATAAAACCAATTCCACGATAATAATAAATGTCTACTTTTTAAGAATTAACTCTAATATAATGCTTCCGAAATATACTTTAATAATAGTTTTGTTAAACTTAACAGCTCTTGCAGATTATTAGGTTTTTTTTTCTTTAAGCACAACGTAGCCAAGACGAGGCATGTTTTCACTCTTCAATTTAAGTGGCATTTGACTATGTAGAATCAGTCTTAGTTGTCGGTTCTGTAGGATTTGTCTATTTAACTTAATTTGTTTAAGATTTTTAAAATAGTTTTCACTTTAAGTGAAAAAGAAAACTTTTTTAGTATAGGCTTATTTTCGAAGTAGAAATAAAATCTATGGATAACAATATCTCTCTTAATATCGATATATAGTACACTGTGATATATTTCAGAACTGCTAACCAATTCTAGTGTCCTCATACTGTAAACCAAATTGAGAATTCTCGATGAGTCGAAATAAGGAACTTGAGGTTTCTATTTAATACATCTCTTCTATTCATTGACCATATTTATTCTGATTGCAATATTTCCCTACACGTTCTTGAGCTTCGATTTTAAATGCTAACGGTCGGAGCAAGTTGGAGTATGGTGTATAGACAACGACTGCAATAGCCGCCTAGATCATGTAATACCATACTTTTAGAATTTTTCTTTCGGGGCTACTTAAAGTCCAAAGTCTACATGGATAAGCCAGCTACGATTGACAACATTACTACGTTATTCGCCAATACCACTTGAAATGCTCGAACGCGTCATCGACAATTGGAACCGTGTTAGGCGCAGTTACGGCCAATATTTGAAGGAAGTAATTAAAAAAAGTTAATGTCAAGAATGGTTCTTTTGTACGATAATAAAAAATACTCGATAAAATTGAAGTTTTCGTTTTTCTTTATTTTTGAAAAAAGTACCTCCAGATGAATCCAAACCAGTGTTGAGTTAAGCAAAATATTCTCTTAGAATCTAATTAAGATATTTTGCAATCGTTAAAATTTCCGTGAGCAAACGTGTATATGTCAAATGTAACAGCGCTCTTTTTGTTATAGATCCATCCTATTTTATCACTTACCTTGTGAGTGGAAGGCTTCTGTTTTTACCACAAAGTACAGCGTGTTTCAAAAAGAATATACGTATTACAAAGTATTATTTTGTCGAAACTATCGATCGTTGCGTGTCGGCTCGGCTACTGCAGAAACGAATACATAGTCTAGTTTATTTAATAGCCTCTAGATGTCAGTTGTCTTCTACTTTTCTTGGTAACCATCATATGATTAAAATGGCTACTCTGCAGCAGAAATCATTTTGTGTTCTCGAGTTGAGAAGTGCAATTCCGTGATTACAGTGCAAAGACGTTTCAGATTGAGCTACCAAATTGATCCTCCGAATAGGTGAAACATTCGCAGATGGTATCGACAGTTTGTAGATACAGGATGTGTATGTAAAGGAAATAGTCCTGTCCGCCCTCGTGTTTCTGAAGAAAATATTGCACGAATTAAAACTGTTTTTCAAGGTAATCCTTCAAAATCAACTCGTCGTGCCAGTCGGGAGTTACAACTGCCTACAACAACAATTTGGCGTGTTTTGAGACGTTGGTTGGTTATGAAGCCGTACAAGTTACAGTTGTTACAAGCTCTGCGTCCTGATGACAAACGGAAACGTGCGGCATTTAGTAACGAGATTCATGATGCTATTGACAATGATAACACTTTCACACAACGCATCGTATTCAGTGATGAAGCGACTTTCCATGTTAGTAGTCTGATAAACAAACACAATATTCGAATTTGGGATCTACAGAACCCACATGCAGCCATTGAACATGTACGAGACTCGCCTAAAATCAATGTGTTTTGTGCGATATCCCGATCATCTGTTTACGGCTCATTCTTCTTTGATGGAAACACGGTTAACGGTCAGCAGTATCTCGCTATGTTACAAAACTGGTTGTTTCCGAGGCTGCACGAAAACAATTTCATTTTTCAACAAGACGGGGCACCCCCTCACCGGAGTCGCCAAGTGCGTGAATAGCTGAATGAAACTCTACTGAACCGTTGGATTGGTCGTCAAGGAGCTGGCGACTTAGCACGTGTCAGCTGGGCTCCACGGTCACCAGATTTGACACTCTGTGACTTCTTCCTGTGGGGTTTCGTTAAAGACAACGTACAGACGTATATATATATATATATATATATAATGTGTGAAATTAAGATGAAATGTTTTATTTATTTCTTAATGTAATGGAATTTCACAAAGTAACGACCTCGACAAACAACTATATATATTTTTATTGGTTGATTCGTTTTTTTGTCACGTAGTATGTACTTCCTCTAGAATATACAATTATATATAAATTGAAGAAAAATTTAAGTAATTTAATAATTTAAGCGGTAGTAAAGAAAGGTAGTGTCAGAGTATTTAAGAAAAGCCGATTAAACAAATCAACGTCGGATATATATAGTCCATGCGATTTCAAAGCTTTCTTGGAAATTTTTCATACATCTGTAAACACTTTTTTAAGACAAGCAGTCTAAGTTAGACTTTAATAAGATACATTCGTCAAATAAACAAAGTGTTATAATAGATTGTGGGATTTCGATCTTTGGAAGTGGAAAAGAAATAGTACAATATACTTAAAACAATCACAAAAATGTGGTATGTGGTAAGAGTTTATAAGTGTATAAATAAAAAACAAAATGAAAACGCTCTAAAAAAACTTAATTTGAAGAAAAGAAGAGTATGTTTCAGATAAATGTAGCCAATATAACTAAAGACGTTGGGGAAAACGTTTGCTTTGTATCAGAGATAAGCACCCACTAACGCTGCCTGAATTCTAATTAAAAGGCACTAAGCGAAAGAAAATTAACAGAAACAAATTACACCTGTATTTGAAATTAAAATAGAGTTTGAATATTAAGCAGGCGTGAATCTTGAAAATAAAGTGTTTTACATAAACATTGCAGATTTATTAATCTCCCTAATTTACTAAAACAAATTATTATTGGATTGCATTTCTTAATTCGAACGAGTATATATTGGACGTTTCCTTCGATAACTTTTTGACATTATTCTTCATAATTCTCTTTCATGAAGAATCTCTAAAAACTTTACACCGTGTTTATTTGTAGCCCATAGCATAGCTTTGATGAGGGCCAGCAGATCTCATCCAACTTACAGTAATTTTGGAAGGATGATCAAATTTGTATGTGGTTTCGCGTTTCCTTACAATTTATGAGGCCTTGACGTGTCTGAGTGAGGGATTCGTTTAAACAATCCAACAAACGACAATACACACTTGAATTAATTGTTTCATTCATTGCAAGAACCTGGAAAGCATAGAACATTAAGAGCATAACCTTCAACTCACGATGACATTTAAGGCGAATTTTCAGATCAGGATCAAGATCGTTTTCACACCATTTTGTTGTAAACAATTCACTTCTCACCACCAGTTATCGGTCGCTTCGAAAGATGATTGCTTTTCTTACTTTTAAGCCGCATATCGGAAATGTTTACATGTTCTGTCAGGTGAATTTCTTTGAGATCATGAGGATCCAAATATCGAGCTTGCTGATATTTCCTAGCTTTTTATACAATAGCAAACCTTTGAATGAACATTAATCATTAATAATTAACGTTTCTACAATATTTCGGGGCATGTGCTGTGGATTTGACTCGATCAGTGTTTATTTCATCATCATGGTCTCGCATTTTCAATTTTTATAAAATTTCACACTCACGCTCACATTTCAACACTCAAACAAATCGCTCAATTTTTTTCGAAAATAAAGTGAGAACTCTCAACTGTTATATGGCATAGCATAGATATATACAAATGGCCATTTGTGCACTTGTAAAAATGAACTAGCGCAATTTGTTGCAAAAATGCAATATGGCTTTTCCGATAATCCAAAATTATTAATTGATACGAGACCAGATGAAATGCTCCAAACTGTTGATGTAGAAGTAAATTTTCATTCGAATACAAAAAAAATATGGGCATTGTCTTTGAAAAAGCATTTTGGTGGTTTGAAGTTGCAGCTTCCCGAAATTACTTTATGAACAGTCTGTATAAGATTTGTCCAAAATAGAAGCAGTAGAGCCTGGAGGTATTTTTTACTTATGCTTCAAATATCATCATTTCCGATGCCAAAACAATTACACCAGATAAGATAATCATGATGAATGGTACAAAATATTTTAAAAAATTTTTCAAAAAAGAAATAAAACAGTACTCCCACGTCTAACAAACAATTTAATCAATCACCTATATATGCAACGTGAAAAGTTCTAGAAAGGTCAAAGATAGTTTCTTTTCACAAAACACCCAAGCGTATTTTGGTTATCGTTCTCGTCATGCTTGACAGTCTTAAACAATTCTGAAATCCCATTCTCATCTTTTACACTAATTTTAGAATTACTACATTACGGCAATGAAGATAAACTAACGTGTTGTAATTTAGGTTAATGCCAGCTAGAAATACAATAGATTGTAACAATCGAACAGTTAGTACACCAATATTAATCAACTTGTTCTCCAAGAAATATGGTGTTTATATTTACCTGATATATAATAGTCCAGTACAGTTTGGAGTATCTCCAAAAAACTTGGGACGCAGTTAATAATATTAGCCATGATAGTTCCACCTGATTGACATTAGTATTCTGTCAACGTTACTGTAAATGTGTTCGTAGAATTTTTATCAAAATTATCGCAACTCCGAAAGACGCGGTTTTTAGAAAACGATAAATTTTAGTATATATGTACGTGGACCTATGCAAAAAAAAAACAATATGTACGGAGAATTAGTATTGATTTTATATTTGTGCATTCCGAGCACATTCAGTTATTCGAGTGAAATCATGAGTGGGATGCAGAGATTGCATGACGAATGTATTGAAGCTACTAGTGTAGATAAATCATTAATATTGTCAGCTATTAGAAAGGAATACCTTTCGGATGCACCAACCTTCAAATGTTATTTGGCATGCCTCATGCAACGAATGGATTTAATTCAGAATGGAACTTTTGATGCCGAAGGTGCTCTTGCGCTTATGCCCATGGAAATGAAACAAGGAAATGTTGAAACAGTTGTAAGATATTGTGCATCAAAGAAGGCAAAACATATTTGCCAACTCGCATACTTCATAAACAAGTGTTTTTACAAATACGATGTCGTATTACTGTTTTAATGTTACTAAGGATTCGTTTCATTTATCTGTACTAAATTTTATCAGTATTTTGAGACTTTGGAATTGATGACAAATAAATTAAGTGTGTCTTATATATGTACATTTTATATACAAAGGTCTTTCATGGATTCAAATAAGTGACGTAATGAACGTCACTATAATGATGGGTTGACAAATGTATATTGCTTGAAGTAAGTATATGTAAATATTCCATGAGGATAAGGTTAGGTCATTTTAAAATGTTAAAAACAATATTAATCTGAAATACTAGTTTCACTCATCATTTACACTTTTCTCTGAATTAGAATCATTTATGATAATTAATTAACTAATTGACATAAGTAAATGAACACCCAGTAAACGCTGACATATTTCAGTGAAATTTTCATTAAAAATGTGGTTTGTTCGTACTAACAAACGTTAAAAATTTCAACAAAATACGTTCAATTACTAAAATATACTTACAGCTTTACTTAGTCCGAGTAGAGTTTAAAAGAATGCCTCCTATTCGATAACATGCGAATTTTTATCAATGAACAAATGAGTTCGAACGTAGCAGAATAATCGGCCTACCTGAAGCCAGATTATCCTTTCGTGATGTTGCTGATCGTATAAGGCGTAATGTCGCTACATTTGCTCTATGTTGACGAAGATGAGCACAAAATAATGAGGAGCGACAACGATTACGACCCAGACGTTCCAGATGTATCACTGATCGTGAAGATCGTACTCTTCGGATTGTGGCTTTTAGGGACCTATTTGCTTCGGTCGCTCATAAAAGAATATTATGTATAATGCAGTAAATCACTATTTTGAAATCAACAACTTAGTTGTCGACATACGTATACATAGTAAGAGCATTGATGTGGTAAAAACAAAATGTATTTGTGAGGTGAAGCGGTACAAATTTTTCAATGAAAATTTAGTCACTTATATTCTCAATCCGGTAAATACTTGTAGAAAATTTGGTTCAAAAATACATATTTTTATTCAATGAATCGTCTTTTTTTTGTCACATAGTCTATAATTCGTCTAGAATATACAATTATATAAATTTATGGATCCGAGAAGAAAAATGCAAATCATTTTAAGAATTAAAGCGGTTATTAGGAAAGGTATTGGGAGACTATTTAAAAAAAGTCAATTAAACAAATTAAAGTCTGATACGTATAAAGTACGTTTCAATTTTAATGCGCAATTTATCTTGTGTTCGTATTCGTACTCTTATCATCTTCTCGTATTTATCAGCTTAAGGTTGTAATCTATACTATTGAAGGGTTTTACATCTCTTCGATGTTTTATTTTTATTATAATAGGTAGATTTGCATTTGGTACGTAGACGTCCGCGGTCGTGGTCCATGCTATCTGCTTCTGGGTTTCCGGGCTGGAACCGCGTCACTAGTATATCTGTTAGTATATTAGTTTCAGTGCAGTAGTTCAGCCCTGAAGATGTCCCATACAAATGGGTACGAAACGTCGGCAGATATACTTTGATTCCAGCCCGGAAACCCAGAAGCAGATTTGCATTATTTTTTTCATAGTAATTATTTCCAATATTTTGCAATAAATTGTTGTAATAATGAGTCAATATCGTGCTTTTCCTTTTTTTTCTCTTGGGACATCATGCTAATTGAAGCATCAAAGTCAAAACCCTCGATGCTTACATCCTTTATCGAGTACCTAGTTTCGTTTTAGGTAATTTTGCCAAAACGCACTCAGTGTGCGTTTTAGCTTTCAACGGTGAGCGGAATTTGTTTTCGTACGGGTATTTTTGCCGTAGTTTTCCAGGTGCGACATTGTTTAATTATCTGCTGATGATGACAACTTAGTTGTCAAAATACGTATACAGAATACGAAAATTAATATGGAAAGGGGTTATATATTAACCTTCGGTGATTAACTTTGTTTTGTTGAATTTTGTCATCCCTCACGCAATAAAAAGTTTAATTTGGATGCAGATTGTTCATAATTAAGTAGAGATATTACTTAGCAACGATTGTGTTGGAAGTACTATGCCGCCCGATACATTTATCAACTTATAGTTGGATTGTGTTTAATTTGTAAACTTTGTACTACGTAGTGGCCTAATTTTTTTCCTTGGATTCCTATCCTATCCTTGGTTGTATACCAATTACTTCATGGACTAGATTCTTGACTTTACGAAGATCATGTTTCCAGCTGTTAAAGAAGACCGAGATTAATCTGCTTGCTGTGCTAAGGTTTAAGCAAAGCTGTCTGGAATCTGTTCCTTTATAATTATATTTAAATAGTTTATCGTTATTTATATTTGGTTCATAAGACTGTGGAGATAATTATTTAGTTTAAAAACAAACGTTAAATCTAATTAGGGATAAGTTTGAGCGCTGTTAGATCCTAGATCGTTACTTATGAAACAGTTTTAGTTTGATGGCTAGTTGATTAAAGAAAAGGTAATTATACAAACATTTATTTTAACATTACACATATTTAATCACTTTAACTAATTATCGACACGTTAGCCAGTTGTTTATTATTAAATTTGCACACTTGTTTTATAGCCTTAATTTAATTAATTAAGAGATTGTTAATGAATTGTTCATTATTTAAATATTACTTACAAAATTTGATAACTAATTTATGTAAGGGCTTGCTTATGAATTGTTCATTATTTAAATTTATTTATAAAATTTGATAACTAATTAATTAAGTACCTGTTAATGAATTGTGCATTATTTAAATATTACTTAACATAAATTTGATAACTTATTCTAATTTATATTTGATAGCGTGTTAGTAAATTGCTAGTTGACATTATTTAAATACAATAGTTGTTTTTATAATATTTTGCTTCATCTGTCATAAACACATTTGATAGCTCTAATTTAATTAATTAAAGATTTGTTATCGCAAATTGTTTATATATTCATATGCTATTAACTGACTATACGTATAAGTGGGGATGATTAACTAGAATTCCAAACTATAACTTAGGCGTTTCTCTCTTTTTTTAATACCTGTCCAGTCTACTTACATTTCTAAATATAGTGTATAGCAAGGTATTCATAACAAGCATAATAAATTTATAATATTATTTAATTTTTCTCTTTTTGTTCTTTTGACTATAAAAGAGAGCTCCCTTTTTATGTTAACTAACTACTGAACGTATTTTATGGATCCTCCCTTTCCTTCAGTATTACCTAAAAGCCTACAGGGTAATAATACTGTGGCGTCCGTTAGATCTTATTCAGAGGGGATCTTCCCATACTCCGAATTTTTTTTGAGCTAGTTTTAGTACCCTGGGAATCAAGCAAAGGTATCCTTTAAGACAAGAATACGAGTGTTTATTTATTGTTCTACTATGAGCAGAGAGGGCGTTACAATAGTTTTTTTTTCTAGGTACATTCATCAAATGAACAAAGTTTTCTAATATAATGCGAGATTTCGATCCTTAGTAGTGGAAAAGAAATAGTACAATATACTTAAAACAATCACAAAAAAAGATAACATGTGAAATGTGTTAAGGGTTTATAAGTGTTTAAATAAAAAACAGGATGAGAATGCTCTAAAAAAACTCTTTAATTTGGAAAAAGAAGAATCTGTTTCAGATGAGTGTACCCAATATAACTAAAGCTGTTGGGGAAAACGTTTGCTTAGTATCAGAAACAAGCACTCACTAACGCTACCTGAATTCTAATTAAAAGGCACTAACCGAAAGAACATTAGCAGAAACAAATTACAACTGTATTTGAAATTAAGGTAGAGTTTGAATATTGAGCGGATGTAAATCTTGAAAATAAAGTGTTTTACACAAACATTGCAGATTTATTAATTCCCTTAATTTAATAAAATATATTTTGTGTAGAAAATTATTGGATTGCCACTTCTTAATTCAAACAAATATATTTCCTTATAATAATAATTTTTTGATATTTTTCGGCGAGCTTCATAATACTCTTTCATGAAGGATCTCCAAAAATTTTATGAGGTGATCATTAATAGCCCCATCTGTGTCAAACGTTACAAATTGCAGCTAGTTTCGATGAAGGCTAGCACATTTCTTTTAAATTACAGAATTTTTGAAAAGCAATTAAATTCGTCTGTGTTCTCGCGTTTCTTTACAATTAATAAGCTCTGAACGTATCTGAATGACTGATTTGTTCAAACTGTCCAACTACCGACAGAACACACTTGAATTACTTGTTCCATTCATTGGTATGAACCTGAAAAACACGCTAGTGAGCACCTTTGAAATCCCACTATACAGAGAGCATCACCTTTATTTAGTACTAGTAGAGTGTAAAAGAATGCCTCCTATTCGATAACATGCGAATTTTCATCAATGATCTGCGTTCAAGCGTGGCAGAATTATCGACCTACCAGAAGCGAGATTATCCTTTCGTGATGTTGCTGATCGTGTAAGACGCAGTGTCGCTATAATGGCTCTATGTTGGCGAAGATGAGCACAAAATAATTATGGACAACGACGCTTACAACCCAGATGTTCTAGATGTACCATTGATCGTGAAGATCGTGCTCTTCGGATTGTGGCTTTTAGGGACCGTTTCTCGTTAACAAGAGGAAATTGGTGGTGGAGAAATTTAATCAATCAATAAATCTCTATACGATCTATATATCGAAGAACTTGTTGTTTTGTGCTTAGATCATATCGATCATTTCTTTGTTTTGCAGTTTCATGTATAGTGACATACGGCACTTACTCAAGACGCGATAGCCTGGAAGGACATATGATAGGATAAAGGAACTATCTGCTAAGGAAATAGATATCCTCTAATAATAATTCAAGGAATGTTTAATGTGTCTTTGTCAATAACAACAACTAGTAAATCCAAGTTTGCCGCAGAATAAAACGCGGATACATATCGCGAGGGTTACTATGAAGTTTCTGGGTAATTCATGTCGATCGCTTGCCACGACCTTCTCGATCGCCGTCACCAACAAAATACGTGTAGGTTATTATAGGATAGAGAATTAATAATTTACAACCATACCCAAACAATACAGATGTTCTCAAACGAAGACTTTTAGAAGCTTGGAATAGCATAGCACAGGCTACCATTAATTCGCTAATTTCAAGTATGCCTAATAGACTAACTTAATCGTAAGAAACAGAGCAGGATCGACGTATTATCAGTGTTTACATGAATTGTTACGATCATATCTTGTTGAAATATTTACTGTTTCTTAATATGAAGAAAATATTTATTTTTTGAAAATTTCATTAAAATGTACAAATATTTACTACAAATATGTTTCCATAGTTGTATACATTTTTCCACTTTTCTACTTTACTTTCTTATATTATTATTACGTGTATTTGTTATACACCACATTGTTCCATTAGGTTAAATATATAATAATAGAGTGAAAGCATAACTAGCATTATCAAAAACAATTACGTACACTCAGAAGTTGATGTTTTAAACCAATATAAGAAATTGCCTTTGTTCATGTCACCATGGTAATCCAAATACTGATTGTTGGAAATAGTGCTTCTATTTCAAGAATAAATCCGTTAGAAATATAATATATCAGGGTTATTTTTTAAATAAGGATTGTTTGTGAATGAGAGTGAGAACGACGTGCGACCGCCACAGTGCACAAGCATCTATGCATCTGCTTCCAGCACGCTATACGCACATTTTAACATTTACAGCCGTATCGTCTATCTGTATGCTGAGCTGTATAAACTTACGTCGAATGTGAGATACTGTCTGTAATTTGATTCTTAAGAGCAAGGAGCTACGGCGGTGGAAGTGTACGGTGATAATGTTATGAATGATAGTAAAGTTCGAAAGTGGGTGAGAATACCTTTTGTAACTTCTTGTTAATGATTTCTATAACGAGAGGCATAACAATGAATTCTGTTAGGTATTGTGTACTCTTGAGAAAGCTCCGGCCTGCCATACAAAACAAATGGCATGGCTCTTTCGCTGTGATGTTATTCCATAACAATGCAAGGCCACATGTTTCCGTAGAAACACAAGGTCTAATAAAGTCTTTTGGATGGGAACAACTGGATCATCAACCATAATGTCCACCTGTTTCGATATTTAGTTCCTTGGTGGTCAACGGTTCAACGACGACGAAGAAATGAAAATTGCAATCATGGGTTGAGCATCATATTTCTTTGACGTTAGAATTCAAAAACTTGTTGAAAGGTACTACAAATGTTTGAACAAAAATGTAAATTATGTATAAAAGTAGATTAAAATATGTAGTATATGGATATAAATACACTTTAATGATATTTACAGTATTTTTCTTCTTATTAATAAAAGGAGCTTATTTAAAAAATAGTATCTGAAACGAGATACATGTACATTACGTACCAATTACACTGTTACAAACAGATTGTATCTTTTATCATGCATTTCTGTAGCTGTTAGGGTTTTTGTAGATTCATATTGCCAAGATTTGCAAAGAATTTCATCTTGAAATACCCAAACTTTATCAAGAAAAGCGTGCGAGAATGTAACTCGTTTAAATATAATTTGCTAGAGTTTCAGGATCATCATTAGGATCATCCTTCTATGATAGTAAACAAAAACAATTTTTATTATTATTTTCCATAAAGATGTATTATAACCAGAAAAATATCAATTTTCTTTGAGAGTAATATTCCATAATTGGAGAGTAATATGCTGTTCTGTAATTATTTGAATTATAAATTTTATAAATATAAGTACTAAATTACTTTAAACTTGCTGTTCATATACACGTCATATAATGTATTTCAAATTTCACATTGTGTAAAAATCATTATTTACAACAGATTTATTTCAAGGCTGCTTTCGCTTTGGACTAAATGTTTCAATGTTTTTTGACACAGATGAGATTTTATTTAGTGTTACAATATGAATATTTAAAGCACTTACTACCCTCTGTAATAAAAAATATTAGTGTTTAAACGTTTATAATACAAATAATAGAAAATATAACCTGTCGAACAGCAGATAGTCGAAGTAATAGTCCATTATTAACGTGTTCTCTTTCGAAATACGAAATCCCTTATTTACGGAACAATTTATGCATGATTTAATTGTAAAAACAATCAATCTTATATATAACATCGACGTAAAAATGCAATCAAAGTAGAACTTCAAAATGTGAAAATGAGCTCAATGTAAACAACTAGTTACGAATAACATTTGATAGAATAAAATTCTTACAACTACACACAGTTCTGTTGATATAATATATTCACTAAATCAAGAGAATTATTAGAATTATTACAGAAGTTTTGCAACAGATCCTTAATTCTTACAATTTTTCAAAATAATTTTCACCACATTCTATGCACTTGTTCATTCTTCGAAATTAGTCATCAAACTAACTTTTCACATACTTGTCATTCTGCTACTAAGATCACCATCTTAATCATTCTTAAACGTAGGAAAAATCAAGTGTCTAGTCTTGAGCGAGAATGAATTTTCGAACGCTTCAACAACGTACTTTATAACTCACTCATGGTAAAAAAGACTACCACCATTTTTCAAGTCGAGATTAATACGAACACGGACAGTAGTAAAACTAGGTTCGTCACTTAGCAAACTGCTAACGCAACTGGATATTATGGCAGCAATGAAACGCCACATTCCACCTGCTGGTCATTTACCCAAAGGAAAGAAATCTTTTTCACTCGAAGATGTTCGTGCAGAATGGACGAATTTAGACATAACTTCTCATAGACTTCTATCTCGTGATAACTTACATGCCTATCATCTATCTAACTTTGTCAATGATTTCCTCGATATGGGACGAGATGTTGCGTTCAGACCTTTGAGCATCTTTCGCGCCGAAATATCTTCTTCGAAACTCTTTATACAACCTGAATACAGTCATATAATCTGCACTATTATATCTTCTAGCACAGCAACCATTCCATTCATTAACACTACAGCATTCAATCTGCAGGCAACGTTGTAGCGCAAAATTGCCAGTGTTCCGTTTTTGAGTAAGGTGACATAGAGATCTGTTTACATTGACACAACTAAAAAAAAGAGATCAAGCCGCTAGCTATAGTATAATTGTACAGTAATTAATGGCTTCATATTACTGATATACTAGTTCTCTTAGCATGTCGTAATAAATTATAGTCAATACATAATAAAAATCGTGGACTTAAATAAATACTTAATACATTGCTCGAAATTAGGTTTTCACGGGTAACCTTGTTAATACAGTAGACTGGTTTCTTTTCTAGTTTAAGGTACATGGTAAAATCTTAACACGATCTTCTTCTGTTTCGTTATATGTTCGTTGTAATAATCCTCATTTCATTGTTCATACTGTTAGATTTTTCAGGTTTGTTATACCGTTTTCTTCTGCCAGTACTTTTTTGTAAACAATATATAAAGTTTTTTTCATTAATTTTGCTGGTTTGTTATTGTATATTACATCCCATGAGAGTGGAAGCTAATTGACTGATCTGGTAAGTGAATTTTTTGATTGGCAATGCGACAAAGGATACGATATTGTAAAAAACACCTGTCGTCCAAGTTGATACTATCCAATTCGGATCAAAATAATCCAGACAACATTGAGCGATAGCGAGTTCTATTTATAGCAACAGGGTTATCAATATAATTAAAAAATAGTAATGTCTAAAGTCTCCTCTTGCACGAAATGCTCACCAGGCAAGCATCAATCATTTTCAGTGAATGCAATGCTTCTTCATGCATTATTTTTGGCTGATTTTCAGATCTGATACTACAGTTCTGCTTATTCGTAAAACTATAGAACTAAGAGTGAGAGCTTCGTCGTTAAGATGATTTTCTTAAGAAATTTGAGATTTTTAAAATGAATTACTGAATCTACCACGCAACAAATGATTGTTTGGTTCTAGTTCTTAAGTTGAAGCAATCTTATAACCACATTGGACAAGATCTTTTCCCAAAATTAACGACAAACTGTTTCGAAACGCCCAATATCTGAAATAGATGAGGCACTGTCATATTTGAATCTTCACGAACATTTCGACTTACAGCTGCAATATTCTCTTCAGTCCTTGCACTTCTTTGTTTCACTGGCACAGGGTATTATGAAGTGAATGCGTTCATTCAGATTTTTGCACAATATGTTCAGTTTTTTCCGATTTGGACGATTATAACGGCCGAAATTTAGAATTAATGCACATAAAGTTGCCACGACTGAATGTGAATTTTGATTATACATTTAAATAGCTCGTAAACGTTATTGAAGCATATTCAAGCACAAATGTCGAAAACAAACAAAAACTTAGTAAAAACCAGAAGAGATTTACAATAATAACCCTTCTAATCATATATGTATGTATATAAGATTGATGTTAGTTTTTTTCTTGGAGATACCAGCAAGCAAAACAATATTTTAGATAACTTTTTCATTTTTCGTTAAATATTTCGCATCGAGATTGGTAATCTTCCTCAGAAAACTAAACTTTATACCATGAAATGTAACATGAAAATAGCTCACTCAAAGATTATCTAGAATGGTAGGATATATAGTTGAATGAATGGTCAGACACCACTGTGCCTGTGTCAGTAACGGACGAGGTAAATCGTCTTGAGTTCGGAGCATCTTTCGATCTGAAATTTTCTCTTCGAACTCTTTAGACCACCCGAATACAATGGTGTCATGTGGACAAACTTCTATACTACCCTTCGATCATCGATCAATATCCAATCAAAGACACAATTTTAATGTTGGATTGTACTCCGTTATCGACCAAGATGATATAGATAGTTGTTTACACTATCACAGTTTGAGAGCAACTAACGTCGAACTACCTGCAATAAGGCTGCGTCACGTCACAAAGCTATTGTAATGCCCTTTATAAAGGCATCTATACAGCAATGTTTTTTGTAAAATTTGAAATATTTTGAGACAATTATTTCCAACATTACAAAATTTAATCACTGAAGGTTGATATATAACCCCTGGCGACATTAGTTTTCGTATTCTGTATACATATTTCGACCAGTCGAAATTGTCATCATCACCAGATAATTAAACATTGTCGCAAAACGTACACTGCAGTACAGTGTACGTTTTGGTTTTCCGCGGTACGGATCGCGTGCGAAATTTGTTTTCATATGGGTATTTTTACCGTAGTTTTCCAGCTGCGACACTGTTTAATTATCTGCTGATGATGGCACCTTAGTTGTCGAAATACGTATACACAATACGAAAACTAATGTGGCAAGGGGTTACATATCAACCTTCAATGATTAAACTAATCAACCACTAATATTTTCAAGCTCCTTGAAATAAAAATTTTTTAATTTGATGTGATTGAAATCGTTTCAGGATAGCTCATATGATTTTGATTTAAATTTGTTAAAACAGATGGATAAAACAAACATTAAAGAATAAATAAAACACTTTGTCTAAATTTTACACTATACTGTATTATATATTTATTGCGACTAGTTACGTCTGTTAAGACATTATCGAGCGAGTACAATACAGGCTACAATCTCATTTATATAAGAGAACGAAAAACAATAATTAAATTAGATTACAAGAAAGGGGTAGAAGTAAAATATACATACAATATTATTTATTGGTACAAGATCTTTCTTCGAAATATCTGCAAATATAAATAATAGGAAAACATTAAGAACTAATGAAATTATTAAAGTAAAAGTATAAAATAGAAATAATACTAAGAATTACGATAAATTTGAAGGAGGCGAATTGTACAAATCTAACTGATCATTAAGAAGAGTAAAAATTAAGTTTATTACACTTGTTAGTCTCCTTGAATTCCATGAAATTTAGTTTCAGACTTTTGTTATGTATGTATGGGAAGGATTTAGAATCTTTATGTATGTTATGGTTCGTTTCTATTAGATGTTGGGGAAATTAGAATCATTTACCTGGTATTTTAGGCTTCGTAAATGTTCTTCTATTCTAATTTTGAATGTTCTCCCTGATTGGCCAACTATCAAAATTAGGACAGAAGAATACCTTCGAAGCCTAATATAGCAAAGAAATGTCTAACTTCAGCAAACATCTAATAGAAACGAACCATAATATACATATGTATATACATAAAGATTTTAAGCCGGAGATCTTTCACATATGTAACAAAGCTATGAAACTAAATTTCTTGGAATGCATGGAGATTAATAAGTGCAATAAACACAATTCTGGTACCCTTCTTTATGATCAATTGGATTTAAACAATTCACCTCTTTTAAATGTATCTCAATTCTTCGTACTCACTCACTATTTCTATTTTAATCCCTTAATCTAAATGTACCTAATAACTTCATTAGTTCTTAATGCTTTCCTGTTATTTATATTTATAGATATTTCGAAGAATGGTCTTTTACCAACAAATGGTCTTATACATATGTATACTTTACCTCTATACTTTTCTTGAAATCAGACTTAATTAATGCTTTTCGTTTTCCTATATGAAGTGGATTGTAACTTTTATTGTACTCGCTCGATAATGTCTTAACAGACAAAACTAATCGCAGTAAATATACAATATAGTGTGTAATTAAGACAAAGCATTTTATTTATTCCTCAGTGTAATGGAATTTCACAAACTAATAATGTCAGCGTTCAATTATTTAAAATAACATTTTTAAAAAGTAAATATCAGTTTTTATGAAGTATCATTATTTAGACGGAATAAAAAGCGAGAAATAATCTTTCCGAATTTTTTTTATTTTATCTTGTTACCTCGGCACAGTTTATTATTGGAAGAACCATTTATTTTCTCTTTATTTTGATGACCGTTATGTGTAGGAGATTTGTTCCCGTTTAACTGACAGTAATTGGATTGATTTTTCTAAAAATTTACGTCTTCCGCGATTGTAGTGATGTTAATTGAATAGCGTAGAACAAAGACAGATATAAGAAAAAGAAAACAAAAGAAAATGAACGCCGGGACTTCTGTTGAAGCATACACGAAAAAAATTTCTATGAACACATCGCTATAAAACTTAATAAGTAAAATTTTTCTTCTAACTTATTAAGTGATGCATCAAGTCTAAGCGTTGATGTATGAGATAAAATAAGGTTTAAAACATTATCTAAATTTAAAAAATTCCATGAAAGTAGTGATCTATTGGATATATATTATTTTTATAATATAATCAAAAATAAAATGGAAAAATTGAAATGATGATGTTTTGTCAAGTATTGCATTAACTAACAAGCTCCTGAAAGATTAATAAAATCCTGTCTATTTCATAATTTATGTAATAGTGATATAGTAAAATAATATTTTATCAACATAATGCAGTATACAAGTACAAAAGAGTCCGTTAGATAATAATGTGAATAAAGTGACTGGTGGATACGAATTGCACAACAGATTTAATGCCTATGTAATTCCTCACATTATCTAGTAAATTTTAATGGAGAGCGTGGTTGATTAAATTAATCAATTAAGGTAAATATAACCCCTTTCAACAATAATATTCGATTCTGTATACGAATTTCGATATCTAAGTAGTGATCATCAGCAGATAATTATTCACAGTGTCTCACCTGGAACTACGCCAAACCCCGGATAGAAACAAAGTCCATACCAGACTTACACCGTCGAAAACCAAACAAACGATTTGTTTCTGTGCGGGTTTTTCCGTGGTTCTAGGTGCGACACTGTGATTAATTATCTGCTGATGATGACAACTTATTTGCCGAAATACGCAAACAGATTAGGAAAATTATTGTGGAAAGTGGTAACCTTTAATGATTAAGAATTTACCCTCTTGCTTTTGCAAATAAACAATGTAAATAAATTAATTATTAGCATTAGTTTATGCCATATGGATACTCTTTAATATCATACAAAAAAAACCATTTTTGAGATATATTTTTTAAAAATTACGCGCCTAACGTGATCAATTGTGAAGTTCCAATTTTCAATAACGCGTTCGAGCATTTCAGGTGGTATTTGGCGAATAACGCGTATAATGTTGGCTTCCAATTGCTCAGTCATAGCTGACTTATCCATGTAAACTTTGGACTTTACGTAGCCCCAAAGGAAAAAGTTTAAAGGTTTGATATCACATGATCTAGGAGGTTATTGAACAGGTCCATTACATGAAATTAAATATTCACCAAATTGTTCTCGCAATAAAGCCATGCTTTCCGGGCTGTGTGGCAAGTAGTGCCGTCTTGTTGGAACCACCTGTCGTCGAGATCACAGCCAATAGTCCGTTATCATGGCGCGATGACAGGCTCCATTCACAGTTACGTTGTGACCGCCTTCATTTTTTAAGAAATATGGACCGATGATTCCGCTTGTTCATAAACCACATCAAATTGTCATTTTGTCAGGATGTAATGGCAGTTCTTGAACCTCTTCGTGTTGCTTTTCATTTTAAATAAAAAACAATTGTGCGTAGTCAGTAAGCTAGAAATGGATCTAATCGCTGAATAAAATTTTGGTCGAAAGCAGTGGACTTGCCTTAAGAGCCCAAAGACTTAAAAGTTGACGATTAGAAAAGTCGGCCATTTTCAATTCCTGAACGAGTTGAATTTTGTATGCTTTTAAACTAAGATCTTTACGTAAAATACCCCAGGTTGTGGCATACGACAAGTCAAGCTATTGAGATCTACGTCGAATCGATTCTTCATGGTCATCGCGTACATTCTCAGCTACCATCGCTATATTTTCTTCACTACGCGCTGGATGGGGTCCATTTGGTAGACTATTATCCAATAATGAAAACTGTGTTCCAAATTTTTCGATGGTATAGCGAATTGCGCGTTTAGTGAGCCGATTACGTAGACCATAAGTTGCTCTAAGCGCTGTAAACACATTTCTCGTGGAACTCTGATTTTCGCTGTGACGGGCTGAGTCTTTCCATAATAAAATGTCACACAATACTTAAATGAAATGTCGTGAAAATTTGACCGATTCACGCTTTATTTGAAAATCGCTATTGAAAGAAATACAACATAATGAATCGCCATTATAATAATGCTCCCACATGCTAAAGAACATTTTATTTTAAAAAAAGCAAATTATTTTGTTGTTTATTTTTTTAATGGTAAACCATAAACAACAAAATAATTTGCTTTTCAATATAAAATAAATACGGTTTAACTAGTTTCATAAAAAAATTTAATTTAATAGATAAAATAAATAAATACTTTTGAAACTAAAAAAATAATGCTCTGACTAGCTTAATTGATTGATTCTTAAATCCTGAAGGAATCTAACAAATTGTTTAAATACTGATTATAATAGATAAATTGTATCTTACATAGACTGGAAAAATAAATAACTTTTTTTTAAATCAAAATCGATTTTATAAATACCATGATAAACTTTATAATAAATAATTAAACAATAATTTCATAAAGGCCTTACAATTCAATTTATTTAATTAAAAATAATAGTAATCTATTATTAAAAACAAATTACTTATCATGAAAATGAAAATGTGAGGGTATAATATTTAATAATCAACATGTTAATAAGGTTGAATGCCAATTGATAAAAAAATTTAGGTTATTTGTTATTAAACTACATTTTGTCTCATAAAATATTTGATTTTAGTGCACTTGAATATGAAAGTTCAAATAGTGTTAATAAGAAAGTTGCACTAAATATATGTAAGTATATTATCTATTATATAATTAGCTATTCACATAAACTAATAATAATTATATGTCTCTTTTTTTTCCTTCAATGTTTAAAAAGAATAGGGTTACGTCTAATAACTTTAATAAATTAAGCTAATTTTTTTAAAATTTATATATATGTTAATTAAATACTGATTTAATTAACTTAGGCCTTTTTCTTTTTGTGTTAGATAATTCTAGTGTTCTAATTCTATGAATTTTATATACAAGAGATTAATTCCTTTGGTTAGTACACATCTCTAAACCAATCTTTAAAATGCTGAGAAGTTGTACCTAGTCTATATACGAGTTCCAAAATCAGTTGCATATGAATAAATATCTAGTTTAATTCTCTAAGTCTTTCTTTTTCCTAAATATGTGAATGGGATCCAGGTTACGGGAATAAACTTATAGTTCGGTATAGGAATTCTTAGGGTCAATTTGATCGTAACAAGAAGATTCTTCAGTGCAGGTAAAATATTAATTGTATTCCAATAACAAGCATAAGTATGCTAATAATACATTTTTAGAACTTCTTATTTTTAAAGTAACTATTTTTAATCCTTTTTTTCTTTAATTTTCTCACAGTAAAATTTTTATCGGCTAACGTGAAAATTGTCAGCTTTAGTGTCCTTTACTTCATTTATTCATGTTTTAATTTCGTTTCTCTTAAATTTATTTTATAAATGTTACTATCTATCATTTTGTAGCAAATTTAGTGAGAATTTTTATAATTAGATTATATTGTTTTCTCTATCATATCTGCATTTTATACAATTTTAAATGTAATAATGGGTGTCCCAAAATTAACGCAAGATTTGAATTTGTCGCCATTTGTGCAGTGAAGTGTTGGCAACCCTAAAAAAAACAATTCAATAGCTGACTGTTTAGGGTTAGTAAAAATGGAGCGTTACACGATAGAACAACGTGTCTTCATTACTGAACAATATTTCAAAAATAATGAAAGCTTGGCGGACGCAGTTCGAAAATTTCATACAAAATATGGTCGGAAAATTTTCTATTCTATTCTATCACTATTCCAGTGTTTTAACTTCGTCAACTATGAAGAGATTAATTGAAAAATTCAGGAAGACTGGAGAAGCCAAACACACTGGTCGTCCAAAAACAAGCCGTTCAAATGTCAATATCGAAGCAGTGCGTGAGAGTGTCGGTGACAATCCAGGAACCTCAATTCGTCGTCGTAGACAAGAATTGCAAATTTCAAGAAGCTCTCTACAGCGTATACTCACTAAAGATCTCTGTCTCCATGCTTACAAAATTCAATTAACACAACAACTGAAGCCTAATGACCATGCACAGCGAAGAGAGTTTGTTGAATGGATTACTGAACATCAACAAATGAATGCTGATTTTTCGAGCAAAATCACCCTAAGCGATGAAGCACATTTTCACCTTGATGGCTTTGTTAATCGCTAAAATTGTCGCTTTTGTGGTTCTGAGAACCCACATGTGATTGTCGAAAAACAAATGCATCCACAACGTATCACTGTTTGGTGTGGATTTTGGGCTGGAAGCATAATTGGACCATACTTTTTCGAAAATGAGACTGGTCAAGCAGTGACTGTTACAGGTGCTCGATATCGCGGCATGATAACACAGTTTCTTCTGCCGAAATTGGATGATATTGATGTGGCCAATATGTGGTTTCAACAAGACGGTGCCACATGCCATACAGCTCATGAAACAATTCAATTATTGCATGAGACATTTCCAGGTTGTGTACTCTCTCGTTTCAATGATCAGAATTGGCCCCTAGATCATGCGATTTAACACTATTAGATTTCTTTTTATGGGGTTATTTGAAATCACAGGTCTATGTCAACAAGCCAACAACCACCCGTGCATTAAAGGAGGAGATTCAACGCTGCATCAACGAAATTCAGCCACATTTATGCGTAATGGTCATGGAAAATTTCGGCAACCGAGTGCGTATGTGCATGCAAAGCCGTGGAGGCCATTTGCCCGATGTGTTATTCCATAAATAACCCTATCCTATGTACTTTATGATTCAATAAAAAAATAACAATAAAAAGACTAAAAACTGTGTATTCCATTTAATTCAAATCTTGCGTTCATTTTGGGACACCTTTATAAAAGTAAGTCGTAAATTTGTTATAATTATTATTAGATTATGTATATATGATATCATGTAAATGTTTGAACAGAATAAATTGGTACACTTGAATCTTACTAAAATTTTGATACGTACAAGTCAGTACTCAAAGTTATTACCAAGTCATTAAGCTAAGATTAAAAATTGATTATTCTTATTAAATGTTATTGGTAAATTTATATAAATTAATAGAAATTCAATTAAATGATCAAATGTTAATTACACATATACAATGTTATTTAAATATCAAACTTGATTAAATCAATTTTATTATATCATATTTTCAAATAACATTACTTTTAATGCAATATGTGACTATTACATTTACTTTTCTATTCGGTTAAAAAAAATTTAATAATTTTTTATATACATGTGACATTATATGATATATAATAATCTAATAACAATTAAGGTAGATGGTATTTACCCTTAATTAATCCTGACTCTGGTATGTAAGCGTAGCTTCCAAATTTAGGATTTAATAATATATTTCCATTTCTTTGTAGGTACTAAGTATCCTAATTCATTAAAACGAAATATTCTGGCAATAAATTTTGTAGAACCCTCAACTTCTTAACATTGGACCAATTCAGCTATCATTAGAAGATTAAAAGCATCTGTTGTCAGGATAGATTCAAAATACCTATAATAAAACAAAGTTAAATCATCTTGCAATAATCCCAGCTCTGCAACTATATCATGTTTAAAAGCATTTGTTGTTAAGAAGAACACAATAAACGAGTATAGTTTATTGTGTTCTCTTTTTGATCAATCTAATGTTTAAATATTTATGTGATATTGCATTTTAAAAGTACTGTTTCAGATTTCTATCCTATATACGTAATTCCCTACATACATATACATATGCGATCATCATTATATAATTTTTGTTCCTTAAAATTATACTTTCCAACTTCCTTTTGCTTTCTCTCTTTTTATATCCATTCTATTACATAAACTAATAATAATAATTGTGTAACCTAATTAATTATCACAAACTTTATTTAAACAACTTCTCTATGAATTATCATCATCTACAATACTATATTTTATTATCATTTACCACATATTTTCCTTCTTCAATTAATTACCTTTCCAAATCCTTATTTGCTTCTTCATATTATTAGTAATTTGCTTTGTATTTCATTTACCTTCATTTTAACAGAATAGTAATCAATATTCAATATATTTTCTCAATATCTAAGTCCGTATCGATCTCCAGATATTATCAATTCCAATTATATAATTAAATTCATATTCTTGAAAACAATATTCCTATAAATATTTTGTTTCATTTACGATTATGATTTATATGCGTGGATAAAACATCATCAGAAGCAAAAACTTGCGCATAAAGTAACATTATTCACTTATATAAGGGTTTGTAGCTTAGAACATTAATACAAAATTAGTATCGAACTAACTAAGGAACACTTTGGGCGATCGTTAATCCTGCATGATGAACACCGACTTTTGCTTTTACACTATCCGATCATTCATGTTCGTCTAATCGCCTATAGAACTGAATTATGCGAGGAGGACCCATTTCCCAATACTCCTCGGATACAGAAACGCTAAATGTATATGTTAGTGTTAGATACATATGTACATACTATGTATATTGTTATAGCAAGAGATTACAACGCTCGTCATGGCAAAAATTTGCGAATTGAGATTTAAATTGTTGGCCATCCACCGTATTTACCAGATTTGACCCTAAGTGGCTTTTTTCTGTTTCCTAGGTTCAAGGCTTCGCTCAGAGGATAGACATTTTCATCGAATGAGACAATTACACTCCTAAACGCATATTTTGCAAACTACTATTTGAACTGATTAAAGAGAGACGTAGAAATATCAAACTGACTTCGACAAAAAATACTTGTTTCTCTGTTAGGTTGGAAGCTTTTCAGACTACCTTCATAATAACACAAATTTATCTTAAAATTTTATAAATGACTCATTTATTACGATATTTTGACCAGGCAAAATTCTCAAAATTCTCGAAATTTTTCATCCAAGTTTTTTAAATATGCTATTTTTCCTCAGGTCATGTATTTATTTCATTTGCATTAGGGTGTAACATCCCAAACATTTTGAAAAACAAGTCTAACTAGAAAACGATAATTCCGACAATCTGACAAATGGTTTTGTATACATTGTATACAAATCGATATTGAAAATTTTACCAATAAACATTTTTATCTCATCGTACGAAAAATCTGTTCAGTTTCAGTGCAACTATGACAACAAGAGCAACACTTAAGCCCTGAAGATGTCTTATGTAAGTGAAGACGAAATGTTGATGTTGAAAATACTAAGGACACGGTTCCAACCCAGAAATCAAGATGAAATGGACAAAAACCGCGGAAGTCTACAAGTCAGACGGTTTATGCATTTTGCTATTTTCTATTTAAACACTTGGAATTACATGAACTGCAAAAATTTTATGGGCAAGTGGTAGAAATATAATATGAAGAATGTACCTAATCCCTAAACTGAACTACGTAAACTTCGAAGGAATGAATCTTTATATTTACCTATTCATGAACAACATATTGAAATAAATCTTAAATTCAAACGAAGTAAACCAAACAACGAATAAAACCCAAAAACTACGTAAATGAAGGTGAAAAATACCTATCCAACAGAACTAAATTACTTTTTTTAAATTTATTATTAAGCATATTAGAATATAACAAAAGGACATAGCCTCAAAAGATCATGTAGATGGTTTCGTATGAGAGAAACCTGAAGAAATGCTCTCTACATTCATATATTTGCTACTTTTATCTTTCTATTATATGGTATCTGATATATAATTACCAATAACTTGATTCGGAGAAAGTTCAGAGAAGCTTTTTGAAGTATTTTACTTTCAGGGCCGATGGAGTACATCCGTCTCGAGGCGTAGACTATGATACTATTTTAAAAAGGTATGGCATACAGTCGCTGATTGATATAACATACAACTTCAAAGACTTTTAACAAATGGAATTTATTCCTCATTTTTGGTGTCAAGTACTAGCAAAGGTTCCGATAGTCGTATGACTAAGAACGCGAACAGGATTAACTTAGATCGCATTAGTTAACACGACAGGTTGTTTTTATGCAATTAATGTGTGTAGGTTTTCTTTACTTTATTAATTTTTCTTGTATATATAATGAGTGCCTAGTTATGACGAACTCTTTCAAAAGCGATTTTTTGACAATTAAACTGTGAGTCGTGTCAAACTTTCACGCTATTTTAGCTAAGTATTGTGTGACATTTTATTATGGAAAGACAGTCTGGCACAACGTCTACAAATTATTCAACTGTATTACGAAAATCAGCGTTCCACGAGAAATGGGTTTCGTACGTTTAAAGCAACTTATGGTCTACGTAATCGGCACACCGAACGCACAATTAGCTATGCCATCGAAAAATAATACGCGACCAAATAGACCACATCCAGCATGTAGCGAAGGATATAAGGACGGTAGCTAAGAGTGTTCGCAATGACCGTGAAGAATCGATTAGACTTAGATCTCTACAGGTTCGCTCGTCGTACAAGTCGTCGCAAGCATTTTGGTTTAAAAGTATACAAAATTCTACTCTTTCAAGAATTAAAACGGGTCGCCTATCGAATCGTCACCGTTTCAGTCTTTGGGCGCTTGAAAAGCTTGAAAAAGATCCACCATTGTCGACCAAAATTTTGTTCAGCGATGAAGACCATTTCTGGCTTAATGGCTACGTCAATAAGCACAATTGCCATATCTGGAGTCAAGAGTAACCCAAAACGGTTCAAGAACTGTCATTACATCCTGACAAAACCTCGGTTTGATGTGGTTTATAGGCAATTGGAATCATCAGCCCATATTTCTTCAAAAATGAAGACGGATGCAACGTAACTTTATCGGACCACGATAACGGATTATTTGCTGCCTCAAATTGAAGCCCGTAATCTCGACAAGTGGTTTCAACAAGACGGTAAAACTTGCAATACAGCCCGTGAAAGCATGTCTTTATTGCGAGAACAATTTAATGAACATTTAATTTCACGTAATGGACCTGTGGAATGGCCGCCTAGATCATGTGATATCACACCTTTATAGACTTCTTGAGGCTACGTAAAGTTCAAAGTCTACATGAATAAGCCAGCTACTTTTGAGCAATTGGAAGCCAATATTACTTGCGTTATTCGCCAAATACTACTTGAAATGCTCGAACGCGTCATCGAAAATTGGAACTTCAAAATGGACCATGTTAGGCGCAGATACGGAAAATAATTTTTTAAAAATAATTGTCAAGAATGATTCTTTTGTACGATAATAAAGAATATTCGTTCATAACTTAACCTAAACATAAATACATAGTCATTCATTCCGTAAGGTATTTAATTCTTTGATTCAACTTAAAGACTGGCTAGAATTACCATACTTAGAGACATAAGGGTTAAAAACAATATAGCAAAGTAAGTATCATTTTTAATATTATTCGATTTTATTCAAACTTATTTATTTACAATATATACTTTTATAAATTGAATATTTTAAAATTCATTCACATATTTAATTATTTTGTAATTTAGCTTTTCGATACATTTCAATGTGTCATAGTCAAGATAATAATTTTTAATATTCATGCTTAAGTTAATTATAAATGTTATTGAACCATAGGGCAACAATTAAAAAATCACAACAATATATATATATATATATATATATATATATATATATATATATACACATATAACTATGCTATATACACTTACAGAAGATATAGGGGTGGGGAATTGTTTTTCTAAACAAGTAAACAAATATCTGTTATAGGGAAAATATTTACGCCGTCTTTAAAAGCATGTAAAACAGCTTAGATCTTGTCTTAACTTGCTTTGATACCTCTTGCAGTTTTTGAGGTAGCGAGTAAAATAGCGAAAGGTAGTGTTGAGCTTGGGGCGGTTTACACTCCGCTAATATGGGATTGGGCAGCTAAGAAAGTTAGCGTTGCTCTTAGACTAGTCTGTCTATAAACCAACAAAGTTTCATTTAAATCAATGATGGACACTTACCTGTATTCCCTTGTAAGCTTACCAAAACGGAGTTCTAAAGTCGAATTCATCAATAAAAATCTGACACAGTTATTTCAGTTAGAGTTAAAGATTGTGCAGTTTAAATACTGCTTCATAGCTATGAATGAAAGTATTGATATAAATGAAATTGCTCAATTAGAATTATTTATAAGAGGTATTAATAAGTACTTTGATAATATGCATGCGGTCGTTAAAGAGAACTAAACGAGGTGTGATATTTTTTGTGAATTTCTAGAAGAGCTTTCAACTTTGAAAATACCTATACAAATATACGTAATATTACGTCCAACGAAGCGGTCTGAAGCAATCACATGATCGCGCGCGCACCAAATTTGAGAGTATTACTTGTTTACGTTGATAAAATATATATTAACGGATACGCGTAAGAGGAATAGTGTAAACTATACCATTTCGTAAAGACCCTACGGACCTGTTCGTCTAAATACATCGTTAAGATTTTAGTTATATACATTACAAAAAATAATCAAATAAAAATAAAAACATATGCATTTGTGAAATTTATCAAATTAACCTTGTGAATTATTTTGTGGGGTTTTTCATGTCTCGAAGGGTACTAGCTAGGTTAATAATAGCTTGATAGGTAGTAATAGCAGAAATGTCACTTTCCGGATCGGCATGTTTCACTTCCGCACTTCAATAATTCACATCAGCAATTTTTATTTTTTGGTGCATTTCCTGCCTATGCCGAGTCGATTCTGCCGTTTCTTAGTACCCATTTACTGTTCAATAATAGTAACACATACTTGCGATGCGCACATGTGCAGAACTGCAAAAATGGAGATTACTCTCTGCAAACTAATCGCGCACTTAGCCGATCCGATTGGAATAAGCCTGCCGATCAGCGCTGCTAACGTAAATTTTTAGGATTCTCGCAATATTCGGCTTAAATCCCCAAAATAACCCGTTGCTTATTGATCATTTCTCCGAAAATTCCCCGCATTTTCTATGATTTTATATTATAAAAGAACATTATTATTAATGTTTATTTCTTAACAGTAAGTACAGCCCAAATAGGTACAAAAAGAGGAAAATATATGGTTACAATTACAAAAAAAGTAAGAAAATACTTGGGTACAAACATGTCAAATAAAAATACATTAACATGTGTAACGATTAAAACATTAAAAAATTAGCAGCAAAAAAGAAATAAATCAATAGAAACTATTCACTTAATTAATTTAATCAGTTATTGAAACTTATCTAATTTAATCAGTTTATTATTTTCGTTAATTTATTTACTTGTGTAGACATAAGTCAAACGCTATGTTACTATTTTTTCATATTGAGCACGTAACTTACCTGTTTTCTAACTTCATCTGTACTTCTTACCCACTTCTCCATAGTTATATATACATATCCTTCACGAAATCACTAAACATTGAATTTCAAGAAAATTCTCCAAATAAAGTGATTTCTTCGACATCAAAGTGTTTTAGGAATTCTCTGACTATAGACATTGAGCTCAGAGGATATAGAAATAGATACATTCACAAAATATGGCCAATAGAAATAAAATAATTTTTATTCCCTATTCCCCAAAATTTCATAATTTGAATCCCCGCGCTCTCTTCGTACAAACCTCTTATTCCCTGCCATTTGGGGAAATTCCGCGAGATTAGTAGCACTGCTGTCGATTGTTTGCTCTCGTCTCCTATTGCTACTGATCACTGTTAAGTTATACAGTTTTTATTTTACTTCTGTGAAACATAAAATGATGTGTTGTGGTACAGTAATACAGTTTTAACTACTTTGACAAAGGGAACTCAAAAAAATCACTGTTTGTCAACATTTTTAAAAACATTGTTGTCTCGCTGGGATACACATATCTACAGAATACTTTCCGGAACTAGCAAAAATGTTGAATGAGCAAAATATAAAAATAAAATATTTGATGAATGTGCAAGTGCCTTGGATTCTTTAATAGATGAATATACCGAAAGATTTTTAGATTTTTATGAGTATATTCTTACTAAGAAGTTGGTATTTGAGCTACATTTAGTAGACTACATATGAAATACTGTTGAATATTCATACGTACTATTACCTCCTTCTTTAAATAATAATTCAATAATACAGTCTAATAATAATAGAGCAGCTGAAGCGCTATAATAAATGTAAATGAAAAAGAAACTAAAGTAATTGTATGAAAGGAGCTAATAACTAGTAATTGTGTACAATGAGCATCAAAAGTCCAAGACGTGTACCAAGCTGAAAGAAAGATTATTAGTGGAAATAAAACAACAGGATTGCCCTTAAAATTTTATTCACTAAGTTAAATTAATTCCTAAAGCTTGAATATATTAAATAAAGATAATTAATAAGATCGAGCGCAACAAATAAAACAAGATAAGCGTAATAGCTAAGCTGTATTATTACAGCAAGTAAATCTAAAGATATTAAGCTGTTTGATAAAATGCAAAAAGGGTTAGAATAAAATATGTATAGGGCGATACATAAAATACTTGCGGTTTGTATGTGTATTTCCTGGGCCAGGATGTTAAGTATATTTTGCGGTCGCAAAATAACCACATGAACACTACAAGCGCGGGAAAACAATTTCACGAACGCGTCGAAGGGATGCGTGTGTCATGGTCGGAGAAGAAGTCTCTGTGTCTCACATGAGGGAGCTTTTTCAATAAACAACCTGTAAGCTAGGGGTTGAATACTGGTCATGTTTGAATCAACCAATAGCAAACGATAATAGGCACGCTAGAAATTGGCGCGTTAAAGATATAGGCGCAAATTAAAATTGCGATATTAATTTCAATATAAGTACCTAGCAGATAGATATCTAGACAGAATAATGGACATGTATTCTGTGTGAAAAGTAGAAGGATTAATATTTGAATCTCTATTGCATTTAGAAATCAATACAATAGAATTAATATTAAATGTGTCAATGGAAAGTTATAGTCACAAAAAGGTTGTAAATGCGATAGGGGTTGGTTTATAACAGCCTAACCGTACGTGACGAATACAAAGGATTCCTGCATTTCTATATATCATAAAAAGGTCAAAATAAATAATAATTTATGACTTGAAAATCGAAATATTTTTAAATTAAAATAAACTAATTTAAAAAACATGATATAAAGAATTATTATTTGTATATATGCGGAACGTAACAGTACAATATAATGCACGCCGTTTACTTTCCTGCTTTGGAAGTACTTACTGTTGCGAGTCAACATTAAAACTAGTTTAAGAACACAAATTACAAATGCTCAGTCAGAGGACCAATTAAGTTTGCGCATTAGGAAGCTTTATTCAAATATTCAATTACTTTCAAGTAAGAAACGAATGCAAATAACCCACTAAATTAAATTTGAGATAATATTTATCTGTTTTCTAGTATATTTTTTCAATGTAATAAGTTTATTTAAAAATATTTCTGCTGTATTACTGTTGTTCTAAATTGTACTTAAATATGCAGTTGTTTAATAAAACCCATGAGACTTCCTTTGTTACCTCCTAATTTAAATGTATATATCGTAAGTTACTTTATTTAGAAAAGACAAAAAATGATCGGTTCCAAGAATAAAGTGAAATTACGTTTTAAAGATCGTTTAAAATTCAATTTCATTTCGCAAACTTAGAAAAAAGATTAAGTAAACTTCACTGTCACATTTTACATTAATTTTCGATTAATGCTTTACTTCCGATTTCTTATAGGATGTTTATTTATATCCATGCATTTACCAGAGATTTAAATGAAAACGCAACATATTGATGAATTTCAATCGACAGAACTTGACAGTATTATGATAAGTGTGTTTACACAACGAATATAATGTTTTGTTTAAAACCTGTTCAATAAAGAACAAATCAATTCGAAAATAAGGCACTTATTTTGGAGATGACGTGAGTAAATATTGGAGAAGCTTAAAAATACTTTTCTTATTTACGGAAAGAGATAAATAAATATTCGTTGGATTACGTATGTACGTAAGTATAGATAGCTAATTTGAACTTACGTCACTTAATATAAAAAATCTTACATTATAATTTTACTAAATCCTACGATGAAATTCAGGAACATAAAATCCATATGCATAAAATCTTTGGTGAATTTTGTTTTAATATTGATTGTGTATATAATGGATTTGCATGAAAGAACGCTCTGTCCGCATTGCAATTCATCATGAAATTTTATATACTACCTAATGGTTTATTTGCAATTATTAGACTTCATTTTCGACATAATATTTGTGTTGGGCTCTACCCTATATACACGATGTTTTATTCCAAAATATTATGTAGTATAATAATATGCAATGCGGTAATAAAACGCATATAAACAACATAATATTTTCGTAAGCTTATTATAAAAATATCTAAACAAAATTTTGTTAACTGTTAGTGATAACTACATAAATTATCACCAAATACATCGCTTTCATGGCACGCCAAACCTTGTGTCTCTCAAAGCTGTTAGATATAGGATTTAACAAAAATGGTGAGCTGACTATACTCAGGCGGCTTTTACAACAAGAAAAGAAAAGAAATATATAAACGTATGTAGCAAAGTTGTTCCACAAAGAATTACAGCTACTTAATACAGCTACAATAAATGCTGTCACATTTTCAATTTTTTTTTTTTACTAAATAAGACAACGAAATTGTTAAATTGAAATTGCAGTAAATGTTAGAAATGAGTCCACGGCAAATGGCAACGCAGAGCTGAGCTCTTTTAAATTTCTTGAATGGTATAGAATATTCTTCTGATTTTGGTTGTCCTCATATATAATAATCTAAAGAACTAAGATCAGGAGGCAGTGTAGTCCAAGCCATAGGACCGGCACGCCCAATTCAGAAATTTCAAAAATTCTTTTAATATCAGACTGGAGCGGGCTGGTGCACCGCAATGCATAAACTAAATGCGTCTTCTAACATTTAATGGAACAGCTTCTAGCATTTCTGGTAGAATTTTTTTAAAATGTTCCGATAATTTTAGCCAGAAGTCGTCCGGGTAGTTCAAAAGGACCAATTAAATAAGTCGTCAATAATTTCTGTCCACACGTTCATTGAAAACTCATGACTGGACTGAATAATTGAATGAGGATTTTCTTCTTGCCAACAATGTAAATTATGAAAATTAATGATGCCAGTTCATGTAAAGATCAGATATTGCAAAAAATAATCTTCTTATAACCATTCGCAAAAAGATACTCGCTGTGGGAGGTTATTCGTTTCAAGTCCCTGTTCTTTTGGCAAATGGTACAAATGAAGTTCTTTGGTTCTTAAAATCCGCCACAGAGTCATATGATCGCCACCTTTCGCCAATACAATTCTTCGAGAACAATCATCTGGATTCTTCTCGATACAATTTAACACACGTTCTCCCAAACCCAGTTTTTGTAATTCGTGATCTGTGATCTTAGCCTACCGATTTCTTGTTTGCTTTAATCTTATACGAAGTCTTTCGAACCTTTAGTAAAAAATGGTTTGGGAAACGGTCTGGCCAAAGTCTTCTTGCATCAGACCTTTTTCAATGTGGTAAACTGTACATAAAATGCATGTCAAACATCTCCTCAGAAGCAAATTTGCCATTTTTTAATTAAAACATTTTTACTAACTAAACGAATTAATGAACTGTCAAAATTCAAACCTTGTTTGTTTATTTTATTGTGCTGCATATAACAGAGATTATTTTGAACATTTATTATGAAAGTCTTTAAATAGATAAAGTAGTTCTTAATGGAGTCGCTTACGACATATGTTTATACAAACTTGTTTTACATTTTTTATCGTAGCAGTTGTCTGTGTACAGTCAGCTTACCATTTTTCTTGCATTATGTATAACTACAGCAAGGTTAAAATATCTTGGAGTCTCTAACATGCGAATATGGTGATGAGATAATAGCTAATTTCAACTATATTTTCTTTCACTGTCTAAATACAAAGTTATACACATAAATTCCATGGATGAAATATTAAAATGTAATATATTTTCTTCTATAAATCTGATATTCTTGCATCAAAACAGTCTTTCTGTGTTTCAAATCATTGTGAAATTTGTCAGAAATGCAAAACTCACATTTATATATTTAATTATATATATATATATTATTATATATTCATTTGTTCTTCAACAGAATTATATATTCCAATAACGGGATAAATATATATTATAATCAAACAGATATAATATCAATGTAACTTCATAAAATAACTAAAATTCATAATGAAAATAAAATAAATAAAGAATAATAAATAAATTCATAACCAAAATAAACATACTTTACATGTCCTAGGCAAACTGCAACATAACGATCACATTGACTTCAATAAGGTGCATAAAATTTATAATATGAGAAACACCATGGAAATTACAACACTTTGCAAAAATGGGAGATATCATGCTTCCATAGATTTCATACCATGAAAACGTATGTACATACATACAATTACTTCAGGAATAAACGTTGAATTTTCTCCAGGCTATAGACTTCATAATATGAACACCAAATTAAAATAGCATAATATAATCTATATCTGACGTAAAAGTAATAAAGCATCCATGGTATGGTGATGTTGGCGAAAGATTTTGAATTATGAATAATACAACCCAATATCCTAAAAAAGTATTAATTGTTGCATATAACAATTGTTTCGCCACATTTTGACTTCATCAGATGCTAGAAGTAAGCTAAATTCATATTTTGCACAATGTGTTTTTTATGACCTAAATGACAATAAATTAGAGGAAGACACGCTCTTCGGGGTCGTTAACTTTTTTCAATCAGACAAACAGATTTAGTTAGAGTAAATCGTTTACCTCTGTTTGCATTATCATTTGCATTACTTTATATCTATAATTTGACATATTGTTATTATTAATTAAATAATTTACGAAAGAAGAATCCGCTTTTTTGTTTATATATGAGTTACTATGTTCTAATATATATTTATCAAAAGATTTTCTATAATCAATTGAGGTTAATATAACCTCTTACCACATCAATGTTCGCACCCTATATACGTCTTTCGACAGTTAAGTCGTCATCATCAGCAGATAATTCATGTTGATCAGTTTATGAATCATACTATTGTATGCTTCTAACTTCTGTTGTATGGTATGAATTGACCTATTGTATTGTGACGTGCCCACAGGGCGCTTGCCAGTGTTTAAAAGAAACAGTAATTCTAAAGTAATAAAAATAATTAAAACCTGACACTTATTTAACGAGAGTCTTGTATAGAACCTATCATTATCAAATGCGCGTTAGAAAGTATACTTATTGCTTTAATTAGTAAAGTATATTCATTAAATTGTGGGGAAAATAAAGTATTTTACAATACGGTTGGTAGTAATCACTAACATGCAGGGTATTGTCTGTTGGTATTTCTGTGACTTGACAGACTTTAGCCTGACACATAACATTATTAAACCAACTAAAGTTATTCAGTTCGGGAAACAGATCCGAAAGCTTTTATTATCGTTATAGTCTACGCTCAAACAAATAAAACAAAATGCTATATTTTAATTGTGATAATGGGTGTGTGTTTTCACCATTCCACGATAATTCAGATTAGGCTTTTTCCCTAAACATTTATTTACAAATATGTACATGTGAAATAAACAACCCTATATTCTAAATGCAACCACAACGTGGCGATATACCAAAATCAATATACTGTTAAAAATCCCTTGTTTTATATCAAATATTACAATAACATTTTTTTCGTTAAACCCACCTGTTCTTTCGTACTCGGCAAATTCAATTTACATATGCAAACAGGTGCCATCTTGCATTGCGGAATACACGACAATATAAATGTATTACAGTAACGTTATGTTTTCTTTATTAATTTAAACCTGGGTAATTTCAGTATAAATAGATCAATAGTTTTAATTATAAAGGATTTCTTATACGAAAACAATTCGCGTTTCTTTATTCGTATTAGTTTCTCCCTTTGCGTGTTGTTTCTCCAGACAAACAAAAACATTGCCGATAACTGTCGATGTTTATTTTATTTACATAATAAATAATTCGTTTGCACGAGGTTGCTTTACTATAATAAATATGATTTAGATATGTTATATACTTCAGTTTTATACAGCGATTGCAACACAAATTTTTCACTTAATATAAGATATAATATGATTTTGCATTTAAGTTTATTTGATTACGGAAGTTTTGTGAATTTCTCTCTATTTCAGAAATTAAAAGCTCGAATCGCACAAGTGTTTTTTGATACTGGATAAAACGGTAAAACTATGTGTCGACGATATTTTGGTACATCAATGCCTCTGGCCAAGAAGACGATGAAACGGCTAGAATTCGTCGATCGAAAATAACGTTAATCGGAAGTTCGCTCAAGACGATCCTGGACGAAGATTATATACACAGTAGCGATAAATGTTATTATATTATACTTTAATTGGTCTTACTTAAGTAATGGGATCCCCTCGGATGGACTTTCCTCCGCCGACGGACGGATGCGCTTCGATTCAGCGCTGAAATGAAGCAGAAGAAATGTCAATCACGGAATTAGTCATTAAGAGAGTTGTTTGAATCGACAGGTGACCTCCTAATTAACTACAAGATTATCATAAAGATGTTGCCCAAATCGGCGTGCAAGCCACTAATAGACTACGGAATCTAACGTGAGACGCCTAAATGACGCACAGGCGACGTTGGAGAAGAAGAAGTTTGCTTCAGTATATTGTTATATCCGTGCATGTTTTTTGGGGCAGATTAAAAAATTTTAATTGTCGAGTCTGTGAGATCTAAACTTTCATTTGTTTCAGTCTCTAGTATAAAATGTACGCTAGCGTGTATCGAATTAATATAATTTAACAATATGTTAAGCTGTCATTTCGTACCTGTAAAATAAGTTATAATGACGTCTACGTATCTATGCCAAACGAAATGTTTATTTAATGCATTATTTAAAATTGTGTTTTATAAATTGATAATAAAGATTTTTGCTAGCAACGGACTTAAAGGATTCTGTTTGGTTGAACCTTATTGCTATACGAGCTATTACTTAACTCAAAATAATTTTGATTTTTTGTATATAATAAATCCAGAAATATATTCTTAATTACAGGGTTTGTATTGTTTTGATCTAAAAGGATTTTCATTTACGTAGCGTATTCCTCTAGTGAAACATTAGGACATAAGTTTCTGACGCCAATGAAATGATTTTTATATTATTTTGTATAATTTTATGAACGAATATAATGTTAACGGTTGTAGCTTCGTCAATAATAACTACCGTTTATCTTTTTTTTACTAAATATCGCTGAAGAATTTTGATTGTCTTTTTGTTTGATATGTGTTTGTAGGACTTTTTTAGGTAGATAGTAGTTCTCAGGTTCTAGGAAATTATAAGTACTAAATATGTAATCAGCATTATTGCAATTATAGCGTTACTTTGTCAGCACGGGTAAAAATTATATTATTGTCTTCTGCTTCTTTTTTGTTAGGTATATTACTATTTTTTTCAATGCTATTGTCTCGTTTTCGATAGGTTTAATAATGTTGCAGCTTAAGTATTCTACTAAAACTCTGTAGTTGTTATTTAAAAATAATATATTTCTTTATTATCGACTACAGTAAATAAAAAAAAAATGGCGTAAGGCGGATTCAAAGAATGTGTACAATATGTACCCCGAGATTTATACATAATCTCATACTAATTACATTTTGTAATACTTCAGGCATAATTTTCTGTACTTCAACAACCTGTTCTAAATTATGGAGGCTGTTGCTGAATAAAATAATGAGAGAGGATTTATTGGCGTTGATTTATTTATTTGTCCATAATATGAACTTCGAATGTTGTGCTTTTAAAGCTAAATGGAAGAATTAATTTGTGATAGTACTTTAGCTGTGCGAAAAAGGTACAATGTACGTCATCATTGACATACTAAGCACTCGAATCAATATAGAAAATCAACGATCGCAAAAATTTTAATTAAATTAAAACAGAATGAAAATTTTAATGGAGACGCTAAATATAATATGTGTTTAACGGTTAAAATTTAGTACGGAATTATTCTGTACGAGTTTTACCGCGAAAACAGGTGCGACACTGTGATTAATTTGTCGTTGATGATGACAACTTAGTAATCGAAATCGTATGCAGAATACGAACATTGATGTGGTAAGGGATTTATTTATCTTTTCTGATTACAACAAAATGTTTAAATTGTAATGAAATTTATTCGTAAACATAGAAAATACGAATAGCCACAAAAGAAAACCTTTTACTAGCTATAAATTAATTAAATCATGAAAACAACTATTAGATGTGTCGAGGACATCGAAAACTGCAGGAGTCAATTAAAAGACAAGGCTGGTCTTAATGAATCGACAGGCATTACTGATATTGTCCAATTGCTGCTGTGTATTCAAGAGGTTTATACTGAGCATGAGGTTACTGAAGAATTAGCTTCTACCAATAGCCTGCATGGAACAACTATGGACGAAAATATCTTTAAGGAAGTTGAAAAAACGCTAACACAATTTGCGATGGAATCAGTTGAAATGTATCACAACAAATAGTAGTAAAATATGTGTGGAATGGAGAAACGGCATGGACAAATTTTTAAGACTTGTGAAAAAGTTGAAAAAAGTTCACTAGCAGATTCTTCATGGAAAACCCCTCAATTAGGCATACATATACTATGGAATCAGTTGTGCCAGCAGTTAAGTTTGTTCGTTTTTGTGGGTTTAATCATCGTCAGTTTCATTCTTGTTTCTTAGAGATTGAAGACGAATACTATGACTTACTTTACCATATAGCAGTTCGATGGCTCAGTATTGGAAAATTTTTATTGAAATTTCTAGAACGCTGAAAAGTAATAGAAATTTTTCTAAATGGAAAAAATTGCCCATAACTAGTATTTTTTTTACAGTGAGTGGTTATGGGAATCACCAGTTACTGTAGACATTGTAGTATATCATAACAAATTTAATGTAAAATTACTGAGGAAGAAAATGCTCATATGTGAAACGTAAAAATACATTGTTTGAAGCACAAATCACATTAACCCATAAACCGCCAAAATAAAACGCGAAGCGATACTTAACAAATAAGTTTGTTTCTTAATCATTGCATACAAAGTTAATATAAAATAAGGAAAAAAGTTTAAACAATAAAAACAGCTGAGTGGGATGGGTGTACTTAAATGAGTACAGCCGTGGCTTACAGATGAAAATCTTCAAATCATTTTTTTTCAGTGCACAAAGTTTTTAAACAACTTTTGCATTACCAGTTAACTCTTGCATGACATAAAACACATCTTAATTGCTTTTCTATCTTCTTGGGGTAGTGACCTATACCATCTTGAGGTAACCTCAGTACTAATGAAGATGAAAGTCAAACTTTAGTTTGCACGTTTTGGCGTAAATAGTACCTTGCAATGGAACGTCTAAATAAAAGTTGATCCATGCTATCGCTGTGACTCATTACATATAATCGCCAAGCATTTGAAATGGCCATATCTATTATATAGGTAAACAATACCCACCACCATTTCTTACCACGAATGGCTATTCTATAGAGTAAAATGGACTAGTCCAGTTCATCTAGTCCTCCAATATGTTTATTGTAAGACCGAAATACTTTTTAATATTGATATCAATTTTTTGTCGTTGTGTAGTAGACCAACGTTTTACAGCTTCTATTGGCTCAACTGTGTCATAATTTGTTGCCATTGTACAGACGCTATTATCTTTCCATTGTACCAAAAGAATTTCATTTTGTTGTCAAACCTATAGTCATATGAGGCTCGCTCTTCTTTTTTCATTTCTTTAGCACTTCTCAATGGACATTTTCTCGTTCTATTCTTTCTAATTGTTCCAGTCGCACGAAAACTCTTTTCCTTGAGTTCCACCTTCAAATTATAATTAGTAACAAAATTTATCGAAAAATACTTCATGCGATGCTGGGTCAGTCTCCATTTTTCAAGCAATTTTTTTATTACTCTTGATCCTAAGGGATCAGTAGAATTTTTCTGTGTAGCAATATCCGATGAAACTGGCTGCCCAGTTCTTAAAGCCAAATCGCACTGGTTTTCCACGTGCGATGGTCAAAGTATTTTACCATCTACTCATCAATTGAAATGTGCTCGTGCAACACTCCCCACTGAAGAAATTTTTTCATTACAATATTAGCTAATGGTCGAATTTTAAACATTTTGTCCCTGGTGGTGCCTGCTTCGTCATTGTCTGCAAGATGACTGTTCTTTTTAATATCACGATATCTTTGTCTAGACAGTGATTTCGATACCATTTCCATGCCAACATCTTCATCGTAAGACCAGTATAAATCCTATCTGGGTAATTTGTGATATCCAGATAGTATCAGTACACCTATAAATTTTTTTAAGTCGACGGGGTCAAGTTGAAAGTTATGTCTATTATTTTGACTAGCATATAAAACTGTATTGCTGGTAATCAAACTAGCCGCTTCTGCATCAAATATTTTCTCGTACTTGTACTAAGCAACTTCTTTACATGTTCTTGCCTGGCGAGCACATCAGTCGATACCCGAGATGTTGAAGAGTATGTTGGTGAGCACTTACGCCAAGCTGCAGCTTCTCTTTACCTTTTCGGCCAATGGTTCGTCATTGCTACTCTCGTTATCTTCACTTAAAATGATATTATTGTAGCGTCTAAATACCTCAATGTTACCTGGCACATCTCTCGGCAAGTTGTCAGGTACCATATCCTCATTACCACCATCTTCTTTATCTGTCAATACACTCGGTTCCGGCGAAATAATTTCAAAATCATGTAACGAATCGTTAGCACTATCTTCCAATATTGCGTTAACAGCTTCTTGTAATCCTTTGAAATCATTACGAACCTTAAAACGTTCAGTACTCCTCATAAATTTTTGTACTCTAAACTTATAACCACAACACAACTTAACGATGCTAACTTTCACCACTTAATAACTTTATTCGAAGCAGACACAACGATTAGAATTGATACTTTCATATTTTGGGAATCCCCTTCTTACACATGTGGATAAACGTACAAGTATACTTTAATATTTCTGTAGTTGCTACAATTTTTATATGGATTCTGCCGCTGTACTCGATTGAGTACAGATGTATCTAAAATACGATAACTTTGTAAAAGTAGCTAGCAGATCATTTCTATTTTGCTTATTTTCTCAAAAGAAATGTTCGTTTTCAGAAAAATAAAATAGAAAAGAAATTAGCAATATAGTAAAAGCTGAAAAAGGAGAAAGTCTGTTCTTATCTCGCCACACCAACTTTGTGTCAGATTAACAGTCCATTTTTTGACAGTTGATATATGTATATCTAGGCAATTTTTTTTATTTTTTTTAAAGAGGTATAGGTTTCTTTTAATATACAAATGCAAAAAATTCACAAATATTTTTAAATTTTTAAAATTTTTGCAAATGTTTAGTTGTACTGAAATGAGTACATCGGCGCCAAATGGGTTAACCGAATTTGACCATTTTCTATGTTATAAAAAACAAATATTAGCGAAATTCCTACTCCCAAAGAAATTTGCTGCGTGTGTTTTGAACTTAAAGTAGAGTTATAACCTCATTTTTTGGGATTTAAGTGCAAAATATATTATTATATTTCAAAATCTATCTGGCTGTACAAGAGCTTCCGCAAAAGATGATATGCTAAACATTATGTTTAAAGAAATGAATTTATATTTATATTTAGAGGTAATTTTCAATGTGAGAGACATCTTCGATAGTGAAGTATATGAAATCCTAATACTTAATGCATGACCATTTTCGAATGTGATGGAAAGTACTTCGAAATCCAGTGCGAAGTAATATTTCCTCTTACAGAGGAAAGATGATTGGCCCACATTTTTCGAGAACAACGACATCGTTACTGTGACTGGTGAAAGCTACATTTTTCAAGGACTTCTTGCGAGCACGGAGCAGCAGTGAATATTTGCACTAATTCACAAGATGTCCAGATTTCGTCATTTCAAAACTTTCTTTGGATTTTTCGAAGTTACCGGTTTGTAAAAACCTCTAAAGGGGTCAAATGAGAACTAGAGAATTTATAACTAGAAGTTTTAAGGCGAAACTTCGAAAATTCTGCGAAACAATTTCCAACGCGCATCGACTCTGATAGATTCCATTTGACCGATATTATCTTCGTGACTTAAGGGAAAATAATTTAAACGTCTAAGTAAACATAAGCAACAAACAGAATCAATTGCTTTTATTTACAAACAGTTTCTACCTTAGGATATTGAGTGAAGACTATGCCATCATGTATTTAATTTGGCGATCCTGAGAAATTGCTTGCTATATCATATCTAGACATTTACTTTTTAGGTTAAAATAAATTACGACTAGTTAAATTGATTACAATTTTACCATACCAAATGTTTGACAAATTTGAATTTGAAAATCAGGCATGTCAATATAAAATTACAGAATTGTTGCCAGCTTGAGAAAAAATTTGTAGTTACCCGGTATAATACACATTGCTTTGTAGTAATCGCTACGTAGGTTCTTAATCAATTGACTAAAAAACGCAAGAACGAATGTAATAATACAACATATATTGATTGATAAATACAAATATAAAGCATTAGTTTGAACAAGTAGCAGCAAAAAAATCTCTACATATGTAAATGTATAAAAATTAAACTATTTCAATATGATGTTAAATACCTAGATGTACGATACATATATATATCAGAAGTATGTCAATTTAGGATACTTTGCATTTGAGTATTACAATCTTGGTACAAAACCACTGAACATCTAATCTCGGATTTAAAATTACAATTAAATAAAAAACTATTAAATCAACATGAATACATTAGCAACTCAAATTGTCCATCTGACCTTAATTATCCCTTGCGTAATTGACTTGATGACGCTTCCTCCTACCCGGTTCGAATATGACCGGTGCATTTTCAATATCAGTAAAGCAACGGAAATACAGGTACCATAATAATATTGCCCAAAGAAAGTACGGTAGGAAAAAGAAATAAGAAAAAGAAAACTGTAACGAAAACCCTCAGATCTTGGGCGAGTTTGTAGTTTCAAGCACGAATGATTATAGTAATGTTCACACGAGTAGATGGCTTCGTTAAAATCTTCCATAGAGAACTTCCAATACTTTATAGATAAATTATATTACAACTACACTTGTTAGTGAAGGAATAATGAGTGACATTAAACTCTTTCAGGGCAAGGATGAAGTGCGGAAAGATGGTAAGGTCTAGAACATGAGTCAAAAATCAGATAAGAATTTTAATAAATTATTTGCACACAGAGAGAGAGAGAGAGAGAGAAAGAAAGAGAATCTTTTACCATTAAATTGGAATATGCAATTACCATTACCATTTATATATCTATATTTTATTACAAACTTTATTTGATATTTTAACCTAGTTCTTTACGACCTTAATTTTAGATTAAACGTTTTGGTCTTACTTATTTCTTCATTTTTCACTAAGGGATAATAAATAAAAAAAACACCTTTTTCACTACCGGTCACTGCGTGTATTTTTTTGATGAACCAACTGATTTCACCAACTTCAACAACAATAGTTAATTTAGACTAGAAAAAATTAGAAACAATTATTTTCAAAGAAAAAAGATATGTAGACGATTGAGCACTAGCAATTACATAAAACTCCAAACAAAAAATACAAAATGTCTGTAATTAATTCCACCTAAAATTTTAATTTAAAATAGAGAATGAAAATAACATCAGTATAAACTTTTTAGTTATACAACTCTTAGAAAAATCAAACAATTATAACCGACTGTGAAAGATAAACTTTAACATAAATGCATCATTAAAATATAAAATCAGTGCCAATAACAAGATAATATGCATTTTCAAATAGGTTATATATAAAATATACGTATAAGGTAATTAAATAAATGCTTAGACGAAAACAATTTTCCAGATAAATTTCTTAATCAACGAATTAAAAATAGAATTAATAAGATCAAACACAACATTACAAAGAATAAGAATTTGCACGCTTTTTAAATTTGAAAGTACAAAAAAATATAATAACAAAAACTAAAAATGAAACACAAGTAAGTTACTTAATTTCGCTTCAATTAATATCTAAAATAAAGATATAAGAAAATTAACAAAACATAGTCGTAGGTTTGAAAATCATCTTTTTATAATGCAATTCTAAACAAAAAAAGGCAAATATTGCAGTTTTTTCGAAACGGCCATATTTAGATTATAAAAGAAAAATTGACAGTTTAGAATTTATATAACTAAGTTTAATTTACTTAATAAGTATTTTGCAGATTTAAATAATTAAAAAAATAACATCTCGCTTGTTTGATTTAGTAAAAAAAGGAAGTAAAAAGATATTTTTAGAATACGTAGTAAAATTAATTAATAAGTATCATAAAAAAATAAGCTAAATGCGGTTACTAAATTTCACAAACAAGGAAAGACAAAAAGTCTATAGCGTCGTTAAGATGTAAATTTTACGCTTAAGTAAGTGCTTGATCCCCGTACTTAGTTAGTATTTAAAATTTGGTACTTGTGTAGTACTTAACATTCATACATGATTAGTACTCAAATTCTTGTTTGATTAATACTTAACACTCTTCTAATTGAAGGGTCTAGAAGGCAAGTCTTTCGGAAATGCTTTGAATCTAGTTAATAATGTGAATAAAACGCTTAAAACTAATCTCGATAATTATTTCGCAATAATGAAACGTACTACTACATAATATTGGCAATACATAAAGACATTACAAATCCAGAATTTTTCTCATACTAAAACATACCGAACTACATGTTTTACGTATGAAAGTGTGATATAAAAAATGTCTATAACTTGTTAGATCCTTAATATTCAAAAGCAAGGGCATGCGTATTCCGTTACGAAATCAAAAGGAATAGACACGAATACTTCAAAATAACCAGAAAAAAACACATAATAACGATAATAAATTCAGGAAAATGATGAACATATAACATTTATAGCTAATCTATAAACAATTCGAAAGCAAAGCAGTAGATAGAAAACCACTTCATGAATGTACCCTTACATTACAGGATTTAAGCGCTATAAGAGCCATGTAACCTTCAAAACAACACCAATAACGATAATATAGCAGTACGTAAATGGACGATATGGTTATAATATATGTAAACAACAAAAACATTTATGGAAAACTACAAATAAAAGTGCATTTACGAAAGTAATTAGACCTACGAAATAATAGGGCTTAAAGGAAGCTCAAAATCTTCAAGATATCATGAAATGAATATAAAATTCTTCATAGTAAATAGTTACTTACAAGTTAAATAAAACATTTGGACGATATATGTAAATGAGCAAAACAAAGCGGGATAGCAATATATCTTATTTACTTACTTTTACTATTTCTCAAGGTTTTGAGTGGTGCGCCACTTTGATGAGATATAAAATAAGATAAACATATAAAAAATCAAAGTATTTACCGGCTACATCATTTAATATATCCAATTTAGAGTAAATTAAAAATAAATTTTATATACCTGTCATTCCTATCTTCAAATCTAATATAGCATCTTTAATATAATATATTGACTTTCTTCAATATTTTCTTTATGACTATTATCAAATATCAATTTACTATCCAAAAGAATTAATTTGATACTTGTTACTAAACTTGTTTAAATAAAATAGTTTTAAATAAACTGTATATTGTAAATCAAAATAAATAAAACCTTTTATCATTTAACAACTAACATAGTTCTTGTTATTTATAATACTATTGAAATTATACAATTTAACAACTAAATAGCTTTTCAATATTTTAAATTTTTAAATATATTTATCTAATTTTTAACTTTGGCCTATTTTCTATTAATTTATTTGAATAATTAATTTCCAGTACCTTATTTTTAATTTAAAGAATGTTTAATATTGTCCATTTTGCTTCCTAGGTGTCGTTCTTCTCAGCGTCAAGTTTTGTATTTTACTATATTTAATTTATTTTTAAAGATGTTCATGCGCTTTAACTAATTTAGTCTATATATGTATATACTAAACTATCGCAATTAGTTTTTGTTTATTTCACTGATAATAATAGTTTTAAAATTAGTTTACTCACTCTGAATAACTTTAACAACACTAATTTATAATCTATTATTCTCTTGGAATAAATAGTATAGTAGTTATTTTACTTTTAAATATCACTGTAAGTATTTTTGTATCTTTTTCAAACACCTTTATTTTAACATATCTCGATTATTTTTTATTTCAGGTACACAATACGTGTTTTCTAAGCAATCGATTAATAGAGAATCTCAAAAGAGAGATTTTTAATTCCGGTCTTATTTACACATCTCGTCATAAACGTTTTTCGTTTAATAGAATTTTAACAATAAACAAAAACTAACGCCTCTTCTTAATCCTACTAACGGTTTGTAAATTTAATAATAAATTTTAATTTCTATTTATATTCTAATTTCCTATTTCTTTTATCCCCATAAAATATATAATTTTAAAATTAAATATTAAAATTTACCGGTGTTACTATAACCCTACTTCTTCCCATCAAAGTCCAACTTTTCATATTGATATCTATAACAATAATGTTCCTTTGAAATTTTTGCGTTACCAATTTCCTTATTACTTTCTACTTTACATATAATTATTTGATATTATTTATTACAATCTTACCATTTATTCTATTTTAATTGTTTATTTTGATCCATGTAAACCCATTATAACTATTCTATTTCTTCATTTTCCCTAGTAAATGAACTTGTAATAACTCTAAATATTATTTCCATTAAATTGATAAGTTTTAATTATTCTTACTGTGATTATTTTAAAATTTATGGTATTATCTAAAATTTTTTGACATTTCCTTCCAGTTCCTACTTGTATCCAATGTTAATTTAACTTGTATTAATTTTATATTCTTTTTAGTTTAAGGCCTGTATATGTACAGTAGTTATCAATACTCTCAAATAATATAAGGTTTTATTTAATATCGACACAAAGAAACATGTTTTTTAAATTTTTTAAAAGTCTATGTATCCTTTGTTATATTGTCATAAGTAAGTGTTTATAATTAAGTAGAATAATACTGATGCATATATAAAATTCAAGTTTGTTCGAAAAGTTACTTTATATAAAAAGTGTTCTTAAATTTCGTTACTTATAATGTTGCATGCTTTATATGTCAGTTATAGAATTAATTTTTCTCTTAATGTGTCTTGATATTATTAAAATAACATAATATATATATATATATATATATATATATATATATATATATAAATACATATATATATATATATATATATATATATATATATATATACATAGAAATAATTCAACGGTAATCAAAAAAAATATGTTAACGATTAACATTATTACTATTATTACTAATTAGAAAAATTGTAAGTGCATATTCAGAGACAAAAATTGATTGCAAAATGGAATAAAATCAATTCATTTGGAAGGATTTGAAGCTTTACTGTAAGAACGCTGAATGATATTCGTTCTGGTAAATAAGTAAGTTATTCATGTCTTTCAAAATTAAATAGGTCAATGTGATGTAAAACTTTGTGGCCAATGAAAATCACCTGCTCCGTTTGGTCGTTTTTTTAATGTGCTTATTACAAAATTATGTATTTTATGTTCCACTAGATAATCACTTAAAGTTGATATATAACCCTTTCCACATTAATTTTCGTATTCTGTATACGCCTTTCAACAACTAAGTTGTCATCATCAGCAAATAATTGGACAGGGCGCACCTGGAAAACTACGGCAAAAACCGTAACGAAGTAAATTCCGTATACGATCTGTACCACCAAAATGCACACTGAGTGTGCGTTTTGGCTTTATATCAACTTTAAGTGATTAAGTTAATCAACCACAGACTCCAACAAAATTACTTTCCACTAGATAACTTTTAAAAATTGATTGAAATTGTGATTATTGATCCTGTGTTTATGCATTATATACTACTGTGGGCAAAAAATAGTAAGACTTTGTTCATAATTTTTAAATTCTTAATTTATTCCCCCTCAAAGTAATCCCCCTGGCCCGAATACACTTGTGCCAACGTTTCTTCCAATTCTCGAAACAGTTGTTAAAGTCAATTTCAGGAATAGCCTTCAATGCGCGTAGTGATTCACGTTTAATGTCTTCAATTGACTCAAAACGGTTTCCCCGGAGCGGTCGTTTGAGTTTGCTAAATAGCCAGAAGTCACACGGAGCTAAATCAGGCGAATACGGTGGTTGCGGCACGATATTGATTGAAAATTTGGCGAAAAACTCACGAAGAATTAATGCAGTATGCGACGGTGCATTATCGTGGTGCAAAAACCAAGAGTTGTCGGCCGATAATTCTGGCCTCTTTTTACGAATAGCATTGCGCAAACGATGCATAACACTCAAATAGTATTCTTTGTTGACAGTTTAGCCAGTCGGAAGGAATTCGGAGTGCACCGCACCTCGATAATCGAAGGAAACTGTCAACATAACCTTGATTTTTGACTTGTTTTGACGTGGTTTTTTGGGCTTCGGCTCACCTTTGATACGATATTCGGCCGATTGATCGTCTGTTTCCTGGTCGTAAACGTAGATCCATGTCTCATCTCCAGTTATGATGCCATTCATTTTGTCTTGATAGTCGGAAAGCATTGTTTCACAGACGTCTACGCGACGCTGTTTTTCGAAAAAGTTGAGTGATTTTGGAACAAATCGTCCTTTCACTTTCACAAATGATCTTTCAAAATGGTTTTCATTGATCCTTCCGATATTCCAACGATGCCAGTAAGGTCTTTGACTGTTAATCGTCTATTCTCAAGCACCAATTCCTTGATTCTATTGACGTGTTGATCATCAATTGATGTTGATGGCCGTCCTGGACGTGGTTCGTCATCAACGCGTTCTCGACCCTCTTTGAATAATTTGTACCAATCAAAAATACTTGCTCGCGACAAACAATTATCACCGAAGGCCTTTTGCAACATTCTGAACGTTTTGGGAACCGGAAATTTGATTTCGTACACAAAATTTAATGGAACTTCATTGTTGAATAATTTCACTCATTGTAAAAATCGCCGAATGCACTTTTTGTACTTCAGAAAGACAAGCATAAACTAAACACTAATGATTATTTTGATGTGACATTTGGCACAGATGTCACTGACAATCATACCAACCTAGAAAAGAAATATTTCGACGAATGGGTTTTCGCGCGAAATTTAAATTAAAAAGTCTTACTATTTTTTGCCCACAGTAGTATTCTGCCTTCATTTTCCACGGTTTCGTTAGTTTACGTCTAGTTGTCACGAAGTATTCGTGAACGGAAAGTGTTTATTCTTGTCTTTTTTCTAACTTCGGTTCTATCGTATGTTGCTTGTTAAGATTATCAAACACTTTAAACACTTAACTTTTTATAGTGTAAAGCTCAACAAAAAATTATTTAGTCTATAACATTTATTGTAACAACACATTCGTAATTTGTTATGAAATTTAAGAAAATTAACCCTATTTATATTTCGTCAACGGAACTGTTTAATCTGATTCTTTCCCTATCTTCCAATTACTATAAAATTTTTAGAACGGTGAGCGAACATCACATATTGGAGCAATTTAAATGGAGATGTGCGCTAAAAACTTTGATTGGATGTGTGTTAAACTTACAAGCGTTGTTAGTAAACATGTTTTGATGGAACTTTTTCCTGCTATTCCGCGACCATCGTTTATTACATAAGTTTAATAACTATCCTATTATTCCTCATTTCGCTGATTAGTTTCTGTATTGTATGTTAATCTGAATTAGTTCTCATTTATAATCATGTGGTCCTGTGACTACAAAGACTAGAGTGCAGTATTATTGTATAATAGATTTCACATATATTAGGCTTTTCAAAGATCACATCTAAATGCTAACACAAATCATGTAAATTGAATGAAGAATCCTGATCACCTCTTCCCCCCTTCCCACCATTCGGACAATTCAATCATTCAGAGGAAATAACATGCATTTTAGAATGCGTTTGTGTATACCGCAGCAGCGATGATACAGTAATAAGCACTATATAAAAACCAAACCAGTATCTACGCATAAAAAGTTGTCAACATATTATTATGAATTACTCTACAAGCTAACCGGGATTTGATTTAGAATAAAAGAGAACTGCTTATAGCTTTACGGGCATATATTTACCAATAATCTTTTTAAATCTAAAACGTGTATTTCTCAGGGTAGGTTCTTTTCATAACAAGATAATTTAATAGATCGGATATTTTCGAGGTACATAATACAACGATTTTGAAATAAACTCACAATTTATTTATGTAAAAAATGCTATTCTATACATTTATATATAAGAACTCCCGTATTGAAATTATAAAATAAATATGTGTATTCCTTATGGAATAAATAAAACACTGTCTAAATTTCATACTATATTATATATTAAGTGGGACTAGTTTCGTTAATATATAAATAGTGTGAAATTTAGACAATATTTTATTTATTCCTTAATGGAATTTTACAAAGTAACGACATAAAAGACTATTTATTCCTTTATTTATAATTTAGTTATACCTTATTAATTATTAATTATAACTAAAATAATAGTTTATTCATTAATGAGAGTTTAATGAAAGTGCATGAGAATTTCATGTGAAATAGCATAACATGAAATTATAAGTATAATCTTAGAAATTTTGAAGAGAATGTGAGTACATGATCTTTTCGAGTTTTCCAAAACAAATACATGCTTATTATATAAAGGGATACCTTAAGCCTTCTAAATGCAAATCAGTATTTCATTATATAATAGCATTACTTTGAAACTTAAATCATAAAATATTTATTGTAAACTTATCTGATTCTACTAATAAATCTCCTTAAAAATGCAAGTTCAATTTAGAGGATAACTCAAGCCTCTGTCGTTTTATTGCATAACCAATTATTGCAGTTTAACAATATTCCCCATTTCTCTTCATTTTAATTCTTAAAAAATAAAATGCAAAAAATTTAGGGGATAACTCGCCCCTCTGTCGCTTTACACACAACCTTGTATATGATAAAGTTCACATTTATTTTAAATACTTTAATTAAAAATATCTAGAAATCAAAAATCTATAAAAATAAAATGTATTTTAATTTTTTAAAACTTCGAACTTCTCAATTATATCTACAATATTATAAATATATTTCATTTTCATATAATGCTTCGAATTCAGTATCGCCTAAAAACCATTCGGACATATTAATGTTTTTCAGTCTTAAAACAATAATAACATAACAATAATATAATATAATAATATTTGGATCTGGATTATAAATTTAATTACAATATAAGTTTTAATTTTATATTAAGATTTCAATTAATTATTAATATTTTTACTTATTTTCTCTAAACCATACGGTCATCTTTATTACACCAGTGACATTCCGTTACAATGCAGAAATCGTACCATTGATTTATTACACAAATATCCATGTCGATCAACAGAATTTTGCATGAAGGTAATTTTGATGGAGCTTGTGCTTGCATTATATTAAAAAAAACCGTCTTTTTCAAAATGCTTCTCTATACTTCCTGGTTTTACTGAGAGTTTATTGGGTAAATCTTGTTTGATACTATTATAAACATTTATTGAAAGTGCTGAACTAGAGAATCTAATGATATTAAAGCTTTTGGATTCATGGCGACTAAATCAATTCTGATACAACAGTATAGGTAACTTGATAATGTATTTACTATGTATCTAGAATATAATTAAAATTATATTTGTAGAGCACGAACTTTAGAAGCTATTGGTGTTTTAACAAACACATATTAAAGAATTTTAAGGAAAAGCGAGCTTGCTGAGGCTGGCGGTGGTCCTTCTTTTAGTATCTCTCATAAGAAAAAACCTCAACTAAGTCACACAAGTGGGTTGATGCAGTCACCCCCGAAGATCAGGAAACCATAAGAATAATTTGTAATTTCTCCTTGACAAAAGAGCACCAACTTTAAACTGTAAGTAGATACCCGTAATTTATTGAAATGGTTGTTAATTTACATATCTGTATATTATAGTTATTATACAAAGAATTGAAGATATTGGGCTATCGTTTACAAGATCCAGGACTACTTTATGGATTTTATTTTTAAGAAATTGTTTCAGGTATATTATTAATGAATTAATGAATATACATTTTTACACGCAAGTAAATTAAGGTGGTAAAATACTGAAACAAATAGAAGAATTCTAATGGATTCACACGACATTCGAGTGAAAAATCAATTTTTAAAGAAAATGGGAGCTTACCGAAATGAGGGGTGAACCTTCATATACACTGATGAAACATATATTTATTGGAGCCACAGTATAGGTAAACATTGGTACGATGATACCAAAAGGGCATTAAGCGACCTATATCAAAGAGGCCTCGTTTAATTATTATATATTCTGAAGGTGAATATGGATTTGTGCCTAACAGCTCATTGATATTCCATTCAGGTAAATATAAGATTTGTGATAACGTCATTCATTTTCAGTAATAACGGGTCTTCCAATAAGAGGTTTCATTTGATATATAAAGAAAACGAGTATTTTTAAGCGAAATCATCAGATGTTTATTTAATTGAAAAGAGGAAGCTATGCCATTAATAATGAAAAACAATATCAGCCAAATGGTCGCCATGGCTATGCTTGCAGGACCATATTCTTTAATGAAATTTTCCATCACCGATTCGCACATTTACGGCTGTATGTCCTCGATAACTTCACGAATTCCATCTTGGAGGTCTTGAATTGATTGTGGGCCATTGGCACAGACCATATCTTTCACGTAGCTCTAAAGAAAAAAGTCTAAATGTGTTAAATCACAAGATCTCAGTGGCTAATTATGATCGCCTCTTCGAGAAATCACACGGTCAGGAAACTTTTCACGCAAAAAAGCGATGGTATCGTTACTTGTGTGGCACGTAACGCATTCTTGTTGAAAATAAACGTCGTCCACATCAATATCTTCCAATTCCGGTCATACAAAATCATTAATCATCGTTCGATAGCGCAATCCATTCACCGTAACAGTTGCTCCAGCCTCATTTTCGAAAAAGTAAGGTCCAATGAACCCGCCAGAACAAAAATCGCACCAAACGGTCACACGTTGAGGATGGAGAGACTTTTTAAAAATAATTCGTGGGTTGTCCGAGCCCATAATGCGACAATTCTGCTTGTTAACGTAGTATCCGAGGTGAAAATGGGCCTCATCACTCGAGATGATTTTTCGATGAAATTCCGGACCAGTTTGATGCATTTCAAGGAGCCAATCAGCAAAGACACAACGTTGTTGAAGATCGGTAGGCGTGAGTTCTTATGTTAACTGAACTTTAAAAGCCTTAAGACCTAAGTCTTTACGCAAAATACGGTGTAATGTCGTTTGTGGAATGTGCAATTCCAAGGATTGACGAGAAATTGACAAACTTGGGTTTTCTTCAACACTATGGGTTACAACAGCAATATTCTTAGTTGTTCTTGAGCGACGTGCACGAGTTCCATTCTTCACATCACTAACTTGTCTCAACAGCTCAAATTTTTCCACAAGTTTCAAAATTGCTGACCATGAAGGTGCTTCACAACAATCCAAAAATGCTTTAGTTTTGCGAACTGTGACCGCGAAATTTTCACTATTTTTGTAGTGAATTTTAATAATTTCGATGCGTTGTTGAAGCGTATATCGTTCCACTTTTATTAATGGCGTAGTTTTTACTTGTCATCTGTCAAGTAGTTACAGGTTGAGTCATGACAACTATTAAAATGACGGGCTATTGAAAATGAAATGTCTTATTGGAACACCTTTTATTATATTTTTCATTAAAGGTAAAAAAAGGTGATTACCGTAATGACATAAACCGCAAAAATTTCAGGCAGTGTGTAGAAAAGCAACTACTACCACGATTCGTGTTGGTAATAGGCAATGCACCTTACCATAATGTTTTAAATAAAATGGGTAGCAGAAAGAAACAATTTTTCAGAAGAGTTGACGAAACCTGAGTTATATACAATAATATTATTCAAATAAACAAATCTTATTTCGAAACCCAGTACAAATACGTATATTATTTACCATTTGCAACAATGTTATCAATATCAAATTATATTACTTATACACTTGACACTTTATTAAACTGTTTTGGTCACTCTACTTTACGGATACCTCTTTATCATCCCCAATTAAATCCAATTGAGAACATACACTACTGTGAAGAACTGGGTTGCATCACACAATACATCCTTCCACATTAAGGAAAATCTAGTTCGTGGAAAATTTAAAAATGTTGGGGTGGACGAATGGAGAAAAATTTGTTAACATTTGAAAAATATTGAAACTGAAATGCTTTCGCAAGAATATTTATTAGATGATGCTCTAGGTAGTATGAATTTCATAGTTAATAGAAGATTTTCGGAACAAGAATTTATGGATAGTAATGATATATTAAGCGGTATTGAAATTTTAAGTGCCGATGAGTAAATAAACTTGAAAAAATTAGTTTCCACTTTTTTTTGCAATGGTGTATAATAAAATTCCTAACAGTTATAAGTGCATGCAGCTTTAGAAGGATACCGAATATCGATCAATTGCTCTTCTATAATTAATAATAATTATATTTTAATGCATTTCCCATAAAATACTGGGAAAGTTGAATATAAAAGTAGGTACATCATTAAAAGCACTCATTTTAATTTATAGCTTTGCAACAATAAAACTTCTGTGCCACAACCATTGTGTTTTTTAAAAAAATATTTAATAAGCAATCCACTCGTCAAAATACCTTAGACAAAATATTCAGAAGCCTTTTGTAGCAGTACGCCAATGGTACGCCAACTGCTGTAGTATTTGGTTTGGCGACGTCACACTTCGCGCATGAGATTGGAACACAGTTACTCTGTGTTTTCGCTCCAGTCTTTTGATTTACTCTGTATTGGGAATAAGTTAGATAATTAGTGGGTTGTAACGAACTTCCGTCCATTGATCATAATTGACTGTTTATAGTGCGCGTTCTGTGTTACGAGTTGATGAAAAACGCTTGCAGTTGATTAAGACAATACAGTTTAAAAACATGCATTGTCTGCGGAACTTTAATTTAAGAAATATATGTAATGAGAAAGTCAATTGGCTTGCTTGATTGCGTAATTATTTTTATTATGTGTTTTGTTTATTTAATTAAGAGATTTAAAGTAGAAGTCGAGGAATTTAAATATTTTTAATATTTTTGTAAACGCTCAATGTTTTTTGGACAATGGTGTACATTATATCAGGAATTCTATTAATAGTTTTAAACGTAGGGTCTACAATGCGTGCGCGTATCCTACCCGCGTACGTCACGGAATTGTTTTTCTCTTGAACCAGGAGGTATATAAAGGCCTGCTTGTTCGTAGAAAAGTCTTAAGGTTAACCCCATCCTTTTCTATTCTCTAGCCATCGAGACTGCTGAGTGTCGTAATGGACGCCTTTTCTCGAAGACCATTTTTCCTTAGTGTGTTAAGTGCGTAATGTATGCCCTTTTCATTAACTTGTATCCTGAAATGCACGTAATTATATATATATATATATATATATATATATATATATATATATATACGTGTGCAAATATGCATTAAAAATAAGACCTACTGCGGGCTTTCAATTAAAGATCTGTTTCAATAATGAAATTTATGGCGTAATTAAATAATGGAATCTCACAGTGCTTGGTAAGCTCAATGGTAGAGCACCTGCCCGGTAAACGGACGACTGGGGTCCGATCGGCAAGATTTTCTTTAATTAATTTCCGCCTTAATTATAATGACGTAATAAATAGAAAATTACCATTTTTCACTGATAGTTATTACGAGATTATTGCTAACCTCGTGCGTATACAGCAAAAAGTCAATAATTACCAACGTTCAAACAGACTGCTAAATTAAAATACTTAAAAACATAGGTATATAACTTAGTTTATTTTACTGAACGAAATATAAACACATTTAATGATATTATGTAGATTTTAAAGCGAAGCCTATATTGCAGTCATATCTAAAATCGCATATTTATATACTTATTTTGTATGTCATGCAATTTATGCTCTGCAAATACTCCAAAATAAACATCCTACATATACGTACATATATAAAATGTATATTCTCCCAAAAAGATAAATTCACTCTCAGACAAAGTGTGATAAATTTACTCCACGTTCTCTGATGACTCAGTGATGAAGGATGTTGGACTGTATTCGTATATATAAAAATTACAATCTTACGAACTGTGAAAAATCAAGATATTCATATTTTCGTAGTATACATTAGGACGATATCTACGAAAGGAAGTTTATATAAAAATCGCATCCTTTCATCAAATACTATTATGTATTATACACAAACATATAAAGATTACATTCCATATTCGAAGTGCTCAAATGTCATAATAAATATTTTATAGAATTATTCGACGTTTTGTAAGTATTTCGAAAAAAATCGAGGCCACATTGTTTACTATGTCTTATACAAGGGTTAGTATTTTATACGAATTACCATTAATTTCATATACAGTCAGGTTACATAATAGAGTGAAGAAATATGGAATTTTCTTTGTTATTTTAAAATTTATTCTTAACATATAACATATGCAGGGTCATTTTCTGTTGTACTTTGGTAAAACGAAGTTTATTAACATTTTTACTTTAGACAATAAGTTGTTAGGAAAGAGATTTTAAGAGAAAAACATGTGCAGCAAATCAAACCTGAGTTTATAATTAATACCATTGAAGGGTTATAGATCTCTTCGATGTTTAATTTTATTTCGTCGTATTTGTATTATTATTGTCATAATATTTAATTCCATTTATTCTCAATACTTTCTAATTAATTAGAACAGCATAGAAGATAGAGGTATCGATGTATCGTCCTTGAATGATTACTAACTTCGTACAGTTAAGAAGTCTACTATCGAGCACGCCATTAAAAGTTCGATTTGGATGCAGATTGTGCATAATTATTTAACTAAAGATTTTACTTAGCATCAATTGCGTTAGAAAATACTATGCCGATCGATTAATTTATCGACTTATTGGATTGTTCTATGTTGAATTAAGCTTGGCGTCTTACTGAAAGGACGATTGATTCCTCATTAAGTAACCCTCGAAACTTGCAGCGAGGTATGTAATTCGTAAATTTTATTTTACATAGTGGCCTAATCTTCTCTTTGTTTTTTGCTTCGTTTACTTCAGGGTTCTTTCCTTGCTTCCCTATCTTTGGTTGCACTTTAATTATTTAATGGACTAGATTCGTGTCTTTATGAAAATCCCGCTTCTATCTGATAAAGAAGAAAAATCTTTACATTCTTGCTTAATGTTTAAATAAAGCCGCATCTACAGTACACCTAAAGATAGGGGATTGTAATTTTGCCAAGGATCAAGGACAAGCATTTAAATAGTTTATTGTTATTTATTTTTGGTTCATTAGACTATGGATATAATTATTTAGTTTATAAACAACCGTTCAGTCTGATTACGGACTACTTTGAGAGCTGTTACATCTTAGATCGTTATTTTATGCTATAGTTTCAGTTTGATGACTAGCTGGTAAAACGGAAGGTAATTATACAATCATTCAAACGTTGCATAGATTTATTCGCTTTAACTAGCTATTGACTCATTAGCCATCGGTTATTATTAAATTGGCACACTTACAGCTGTAATGCATTTAAAGGATTTGTTAGAAGACTACATTATTTAAATATTCCTACATATATTAGAAAGCTCTAATTTAGTTAAGAGTTTGTTAACAAACTGTTCATTATTTTAAAAAATGTCTTCATATATTTAATAGCCTTAATTTGATTAAGGGCTTGTTAATAGACTGTTCTTTATTTAAATATTACTTACAAAATTTAATAACTCTAATTTGGTCGATAAATCTAATTTCCTTGCTAGTAAATTGCTCTTTATTTAAATATTACCTTAATATTACCCTTTGAAATTAATTAACTAAGAGCTTATTCGCTTTTTTAGTAAATTTTTCATGAGTCATTATCCAAGAATTACCTTCATATATTTGATAGTTTTAACTTAATTAACGACTCGTTAGTCGGTTAACCATCGTTGATCATTCTGCTAGATGACTATTAATTAGCAAATCGTCAGCTAGTTATGATAGTTTTTCCTTTCATATAATTTTTTGCTCTTCATAGACCCCAGTCACCTGTACGTCATATAGTGAATTACTTAATGTTGATTCAGTAGTGAACTGAACATTACTTTCTTATGTGATTTACTGTTATTGTTTCGTTTCTGTATCTTGTTGGGAAGTGCTCATTAAGTGGCACTTATCTAAAAGAATATTTTTGTCCGATTAGTGTAAGTTAACTATACGTATAGGTGGGGATGAGTAGCTGGAGTCCCAAACTGTCACTTAGACGTTTCTTGTTTTGTATTTAAGAATATAGACTGTATAAATATTAGTATAAGTGACAGCTTGGGCGAGATCTATAACCCTTCAATAGTATTAATTATAAACTTAGGCTGACAAGTACGAGAGGGCGATAAGAATAAGAAAAAATAATATAACGAAAATTGGTGAAATACTTATTATTAAAATATGAACACAAGATAAATTGTATATGTAACATGCGATCCAGATATACCCAGACTGACGCTGTAGCACGAGAACCCACAATAATATCGGCTTGCGCCGATAAATGGTGAAAGGTCTACGGAGTGTGTTTGACAAGTGTCAATGTGGTCGACACAGTATTCGTTAGGCTACGTGCAAATACATAATGCGATAATTATGTCCCGCCAGCATCATTATAATGGGTGAAAAATATGAACAATGAGGCTACATTAAATTTTGTTTCAAGCTCGACGTTTACCACGCCTGAAAACGTCGTAAGAGTTCAATGTTTCTTTTAGGGGGACCGTCGTCGGACAATTCTTTACATCTGCGAAAAAGTGGGAATCGTCAATGAATGATTGAAGAATTGGGTACGCATATCTGTGAAACTCGTTGTGAAACTTCTGGCTTCAGATTAGATACAGGAACGAATTTCGATTTGCACTGAGCATAAACCGATTACTGCGGACGATGAAAGTTTTTTGTCAAGAATGATTACTGATTACGACGTGAACTGAATGTATTATTATGATCCAGAAACTGAACAACAATCGAGTTAGTGGAAAAATCTGACATTGCCAAGAATTCGTTCCAGCTGGTCAAACAGTCAATTCCGAGTTTTATTGCAATGTTTTGAAACGGCACCGTGAGGATATCAGAAGCAAATGTCTCGAACTTTGGCGAGCAGGAAATTAGTCGCTGCATCATAACAATGTGTCGTCTCGCCGTTCGTTTTTCACACTAGCTTCTTTAACGAAAATATCAACGATTACCGTTCTTCACGCCCTATTCACCAAATCTGTCTCTCTGCGATTTCGGTCTCTTTCCAAAGAAGAAACTGAAGTTAAAAGACCTACATTTTGATAGCATCGAAGATAGAATTTAAAAAAAATCGCAAGCAGTACTTAACTCGTTCACAACAAACGACTTCCTGAGTATCCTCCAGAACTGGTAGAAACGCTGAAATCGGTGCATAGCTGCAAGGAGACTACTTCGAAGATGACAGTAACCGTCAGGAATAAAAGTTAAGTTTCGAATTTTTGTACCATCAATCAGAGAATATCTGGATGGCACTCGTACAAATTAAATCTACCATAAACTACGTGTACCATATTTGGTTACTACCAAAAACATTTATTTTACATTTTATTAAAAAGATAACATAGTAAATTCCTTTATTAATGTAAAATTACATTCCGAACATACAAAATATACAAATACTTAACGTTATTACTTAATGAACAAAGTAAGACGCTCGATAAAACAACTCACACATACACATATATGTAACATTTTCAATGCATGCAGGGCAAAAAGAATATTCCTTTTGGTAATTTTTCATTGCTGATCGATACCCTCTTCCTTCTAAGTACTTTTGTATAGCAAGTTGAACACATGCCTCGAGTTGCTTCTCCTTTATAGTATGTTGCATTTGGTTTTCATTGTTGAGTTAGTTTTACACATCCAATAAGGCACCAACGGCATTTTCACGAGATTCTGTGATACTCATGTTGTTTTTGGTTACCATAACATAAGTTTTATTTGATAGTCCAAGACTTTGTGGCCAAACTGTATATGACAGACTGCTGTTATATTTTATTTTTAGTTCATTTAAAAACATTTCACATTGCAAATTTTTAAATATGGTCTTAGTGTACGACCAATGGGGATGCGAATAATGAATTATTTATGTAATTCTATGTTTCAATATTACAATTATTTCATTTTTTTGAATTGTGAGTTAATTGTTTGAATTTTCAACGTTTTGACGTCTACCCCAGGAGTGTAAGAAATCCCTTTGCGTTTTTTAAGAATAAAAGAGATTTTCTTCCTTTGTTACGTTTTTATTTTAATTAGATTTCTCGTATTACATAACTTTCTTTACCTGCTGAAATTTTGATTCTTATGCCCTGCTAAACTTTTTCTCCCGAGCACTACGGAAAAACAAACACTTTAAATACTCATTTTAATTGTTTGTTTTAAAACACCTAAAAGTAAGGAACAAAAAGGGAAAGAAGTTTCTGGAAAATTCGAGGGAGCAACGACAGCGAAATGTTCTTTTCATTTTTGATTATTATTCTGGAAACTATTCAAATTTATCATATTTCATGTGTTAACTGGTATTGAAATAGTTCTCTTGCTAATTAATTAATTATAATAATAGTAATTTTCGTTTACAGTAGTATATAGATTTAATTTACAATCAATTTTGGTAAAGTTTTTTTTGTAATTTCAAATCCTTTATACGCATAAGCCTAGAAAGACCTCAATTATTATACTATTAGTCATTATTAACGCTAAATTCCTTTTTTGTTTTTATTTACAAACTAAACTTATAGAAGAGCAATTATTGTACAGGTGAAAATAATATAAATAAATATAGAAACACTTTATGCATTCTTAACATTGCATAAATTGTTTTTTAAAATTTTCTGTCGAAAATCATGTTTATTACTGTCAAATAAAATTATGCAACACTACAGTCGTGTAATTAATCGTTTTATGCCAATACTTTGACATTTCGTTAACTGCTTTTTTAAGTTACACTACATATGGCAAGCTTGGCCCCGAATAATATCTGTAATTTAAAAATAATTATTTGCCAAATTTTGGCGTTTGTAAGCTTAACGTTCATTATTTTGGCTTCCATTACTTCATTTTTGTGATATTCCAAGCAATCTATAATGTACACTTTCAATGAATATCCTGATATGTACATACATATATGGTATTCAGCACCCATCTGCCAATATATTTCGAAGATTAGATCAGATACTTCGTGAAACGGACACATTTTTTCCTAATCAACGTGATGTAATTAGACCAAATAATCGTCATACGATCTAAGTTGAAGCAAGAATTTTGGATATTATTCATCGGAATTGTGGTTACAGCACTGGATAACAAATAGCCCAGGAAATGAACATTCCAAGTAAGACAACAGTTCTTTCAGTGCTTACGGAAATACTTTTGAGACCATTATTACAAAAGTACAACCATTATGCGAAAATGACAATTTGAAAAGAATAATGCTTTGCAACACAATTTGAAACAAAATTTAAAAAGATACAAATATTTTATTACTTATTTTATAAAGTGACGATTGAATATTTACAAGAGATGGTGTCTTCAATATTTGCAATTTCAATTTTTAGGCGATTGAAAAATCCAGACCTAATCAAGATTTTGATTGTCAAAGAATGTTTTCTGCGAATGTTTGGTTAGGCATCTTAAACCCTTGAATTGTAGGACCAATACTACTTCCGAGTAGACTAAATGCAAATGAATATGTAAATATATTTGAGGAAGTATGGGAAACCCATTAAATGTCAGAGCCAACATGTATTATATGTACGGTGGCGTATCAGCTCATAATGCAAGAATTATGGTATGGTTAAATGAACGTTTTTCAGCTAGATGGATCGGGTAAAATAGACCAATAAAATGGCCTGCAAGATTTGACTTCTTTGCTTAGAGTTTCTTGAAGAATAAAGTTTATGCGATGGCTCTGGGCAATGAACAGGGAATAATAGATAGAATTAATACCACAATACACAAATTGCCCTAGATATCTTGCAGAGCGTCCTAAATTGAATTTCACAATGGCTTCGTCTTGAAGTCAATAGCTTCCAGTTTCAGCATTTACATTAATTACCATTATTATTGTTATTTTAAGTATATTTAAATAAAACTTATTTTGTCGTATCATTCCTACTGACTTATTAATGGTTTTATATCATGTTGCATCTACACTTCTTTTAAGTAATTCCTATGGCTTAACTAATGACAATACATCATTTATGTATTACGATTGTCGACATAGAATTAGTCATAGAATCGCCCTACCTGATCGTTATCCGTAAATTTCTGAACATCCAGCAACGTAGCCTTTTAATTAAGAAAAAAAATTAAACCTAAAAATGGGAATAAAAAAAGGTTACATACCTTCGTATACTTGAAAATGTGTGTCACAAAATAAATAACAAGTTAAACGAACTAGTTTAACTCTATGAAAGACATTATACAAAGGTCATCCAAAAACACGCCTAGATGTTTCCTTTTAATAAAATAAACTATTTGCGATTTTTTCAAGATGTCATTTTTTATTGAAGTATGATCCATTACAATTGTTCGTGGAACAAAATGTCCACTCCAGCTGTATCTGCAGGCATCAATTTGATTATCGAAATTTTCAATGACTTTTCAGTATGTTGCTGGAATTATTTCATGTATTGCAATTTGAATTTTGTTCTTTAGGTTATTAATTTTTGTTGCTTGTTAGCATACGCTCGAATTTTCAAAAAACCCTACAAAAAAATCTAATGGTATTAGATGTAGATTGCAATAACGTAATGTTATTTCGAGTTGTGTGACATGAAGCATAGGAAACAGACATCAGACACGTCAATATGATTGTAGCTTTTAAAATTCACTCAACATTAATTGGTATCACTCAGTGTTTGTAATAGCAGTGGTGGTTCAATGATACAATTTACTCAAAATACAAACCAAACAGTAATTTTTTGTGGATGCAGAGGTTTCTTATGAATGAGACGAGGAGTTTCGTCACCTCAGATATGGAAATTTTGCTTATTAACGAATCCGTCCATTACGAACGCTAAACAAAATTTTGCTTGAAAACAATGGCACTGTCGTTCGTTGTTCAATAATCCAACTAGCGAAATTACAAATAAAGTTGTAAATGGTTTCTTTCGTTCAGTTCTTGGATTAATTGAATTTTATGAGCGTATAAATGCAAATCTTTCTATAAAGCGTCCTAAGATATGCTCAATTCTCACGATCGGCGTGAAATTGATGTTTTCAGTTCATTTTCAAAGCTTTCACTCACAACAACATGTTCTTGTTTGTGTGTTTTTGGTCTTTCAGTATTAGGTATATCAATAGCACAACCAGTTTCTTAGAATTTTTTGACTAATCTTGGAACCCAAGATTGATTTGACCGAATATTTACACAAAAAAAATCACGAATTTTACGATGGATATTTTTCAAAGAACACCCATGGTTGAAACTGCACTACTTTCTACTAAAACATATTGACTTATGTCATTTAAAAAGAATATTATCCATTGAATGAGCCTTATACAGCCAGCTAACGGCTTAGTGATAATTCACTGACTCATCACACCGGAGGTATCGAAGTCGAGTCCGATGGCCTGCTGTCGTTTTTAGTGGTTTTATTTTCCTATTTACGCGAATGTTGATATACAAAAATCTTAAGTCACCCCACGAGTGCGGACGAAATAATGCCAAAGCCCCCTGTAATTGGCTTTAAGCTGTTGGAGAATATGAAAGCATGAATTATTATTATTATTACAGCCCCACAGATAAACCAACAAAGCAGACTTGAACATTTTCTTTTATCTCTCTATCGAGAATTATGATAGGTTAAGATACCTGCTAATCTGGGATTCGACGCGCAGATCTGGAGAATTTTCATTCTGTTTGACGCATAGTTAAACACATTGTAGAACATAGTTTACTCTGGTAAATTTTAATGTAGACTGTGGTTGATTAAATTAATCACTAAAGTTCAATAAAACATCTTTACACAATAATTTTCGTATTCTGTATACGTATTTCGACAACTAGACTGTCATCATTAGCAGATAATTAATCACAGTGTCGCACCTAGAACTACGGCAAAACCCGCACAGGAACAAAGTCCGTACAAGACTTGCACCGCCGAAAGCCAAACATTCTCTGTAGATTAATTTACACATAATTTAAATTGTATTCTAGTCTTAAACTACTTATCTCAAGGTATCCCCCGCTTGCATATGCAAACCTTTTCGTCGGTCATATATTACTTTTCCATGAACTAAAGCAGACATGAGTAAGAGATCGGTCCTCTGTCGACATTTAACACATGGTTTTTCAAAATATAAATGCTTTCGTAGATATTCAGTTCACGGTAATTATACACATTCTTAACAAAATGCAAACAATCCACGTTTATGTTATGACTATTGTCTAGCACATGCTTTGCTAAACTAGATTTTTCAAGTCGATTACATTTGATTTGCGCCATATGTTCTTTATACCGGATTTTATCAATTGTTTTGTCTGGCCTATCTATTGTTTATTGGAATCTAGACATTTAATTTCGTAAATCTCCGATTTCTTATTCACCTAGACTTCGTCTACCGCATTTCCTAAGTGGGACTTAATAGAATTAGTGGACAGAAATGTAACTTGAAGACTGCACTCTTCAAAAACACTATTTAAATTTTTCGTCAAAGAATGAAATGGTAAACATATAAATAGGTTGTCTCGATTACTTTGAGGTGACAGAGGTTGATGTATCCCGAATTGTCTTTTTTATATTAGCCTTCCTAATTAATTCATTGATTATATCCGAATCAAAGCCATAGTATAAAATAAACGTTTTTAAAAAGAAAATATCAGCTTTTATGAAGTATCATTATTTTAAGGGAATAAAAATCGAAAAATAATCTTTCCGAAATTTCTTTATTTTATTGTGTTACCTCGGCAAAGTTTATAATTGGAAGAATCATTTATTTTCTCTTTATTTTGATCACTGCTATATGTAGAAAATTTGTTCTCGTTCAACTTTAACTGACAGTAATTGGATCGATTTTTCTAAAAATTTACGTCTTCCGAGATTATAGTGATGTTAACTAAATAGCGCAGGACAAATATAGATATAATACAAAGGGGACAAAAAAATGAACACCGGGACTTCTATTGAAGCATACACGAAAGAAATTTGTATGAACACATCACTATAAAACTAAATAAGTAAAATTTTTCTTCTAACTTATTAAGTGGTGCATCAAGTTTAAACGTTGATGTATTAGATAAAATAATGTTTCAAACATTATCTAAATTAAAAAAAAGTCCATAGAAGTAGTGATCTATTGGATATATATTATTTATATAATATAATCAAATATAAAAAGGAAAATTTGAAATGATTCACCTTGGGGATGTCTTGTCAAGTTTTGCATTAACTAACAAGCTCCTGAACGATTGATAGGGCACTGTCTATTTCGTAATTTATGTAATAGTGATATAGTAAAATAACATTTTATCAACATAATACAATATACAAATACAAAAGACAAGATAGAATCTTCCACGCAAATTCCTAACATTTTATACTAATACAAAAGGACAAAAGAAAACTGAGATATTTTGAAATGTACAGAGACCATTACACAATTAATGTGAATAAAGTGACTGGTGGATACGAACTGCATAATAAATTTAATCCCTATGTAATTCCTCACATTATCTGGTAAATTTTAATGGAGAACGTGGTTAATTAAATTAATCAATTAAGGTAAATATAAACCCTTTCTACAATAACTTTCGTATTATTCGTATTTCGATAACTAAGTAGTCATCATCAGCAGATAATTATTCAGTGTCGCACCTGGAACTACGGCAAAATTCGGATGGAAACAAACTCCGTACCAGACTTACACCGTCGAAAACCAAACACACAATTTGTTTCTGCGCGAGTTTTGCCGCGGTTCTAGGTGCGACACTGTGATTAATTATCTGCTGGTGATGACAATTCATTTGTCAAAATACGTACACAGATTAGGAAAATTATTGTGGAAAGTGGTATTATTAACCTTTAGTGATTAAGAATTTATCCTCTTGCTTTTGCAAATAAAAAAATTTAAATAAATTAATTATTGTTGTAGCATTAATTTATGTCAAAATTCTTATTTTTTAATCTTTGTACTTGTGTTATTTACAATATCATTTAAAAATGCTCTTTCATTCCTTGCAAGTCATTTTTTGTACAAAAAGAAGGATTATTTTATTAGATTGTATATACATATTGTACATACATCGACTACATTTTATTTCAATTATTCTTACATGTTATTTAATTTCCGCTAACTATAAGTACAAACGTGTATTATACTATTATTAATAATTATTTTTGTAATTATATTCTTTCAATTTAAAATTAGCACATACCATATTTGAATTCATAAATGTTCCTTTTTTTCAATCTGCGATTAATTTCTGAGCTATAAACTTCATCATTATTTTTATTATTATACAAAGGGTACTAGAAAAGTTTTGCAATATGACGCAACAATGAATCGTAGGAAGCTCATGTTGCTGCATATTGAAACATGTTCATACGTGCATAGTATCCGCCGCGCCATGTCGATGGGCGCAGTTATTCATAACCAGTGAGAATATTGAGTGCTTGCGATGGCATCATGGTCACGAAATGAGATAAGAGCAGTTTTGCGTTATAATTTCGTGCGTGGTTTAAACATAGACCAGTACTTCGAAAAAAATGACTCTTATACTAGGTGATGTTTGTTCACATCGCACAACGATATTCAGGTGGTATAGAGAATTCCAAAGGGGAAATTTGACTGTGGAGGATACTGAGAGTCCGGGAAGGCCACGAACGTCAGTTACGGAGGAAAACGTTACTACTGTGAGGAAAATGCTTGGCTAGGATAGGTGAGTGACCTACCAACAGATAGAGGGTACTTCAGGCCTAAATGCACCAGCAATTCGTTTGATTCTGCATGATCATTTGCACGTGAAGTAACTTTGTTTTCTCTGGGTGCCGAATCGACTGACTGAAGAGCAGATGGCACTACGTGTGACTTGGTACCGGGAGATGCTAAAAAAGTTTAATAAGGAATAATCTTGGTATGTGAACAACATCGTGACAGGTGACGAGACTTGGCTATACTATTACGATGTGCCGACCAAAGCTCAAAGCAAAGTTTAGGTGTATTGGTCTTTAATGATGAGGAAACACCCGCAGTTGTCAGAAAATCCTGATCTGTAAAGAAGAAAATGATAGCTGAATTTTTCAAATCGAGTGAAATTGTGGAACGCGTCGTTTTAGAGAAACACAGGAGACAGTCACAGCTAAGTGGTATACTGAACAGTGCCTGCCTAAAGTCATTGGATCTATGAAGAACCTGCGGCCAAAGTCGAGAATGGACACCTGGTTCCTCCATCAGGATAATGCTCCAGCTCACCGCCCCAAAGCCCGCACCAAATATTTGACCACGACAGGATTGAAACTTCTCGAGCACCCTCCTTACAGTCCAGATCTTGCTCCCTGCGACTTTGTACTGTTCCCGCATGTGAAAATGAAGCTAAAAGGGAGGCGGTTTTCCAGTGATGAGGACCTTCTGCGGGCTTGAGACAACGAGTGTGCTTTACTTCCTAGTGAAACTTGGCAGAACTGGTTTAAAGATTGGTTTCGAAAGATGGTGAGGTGTGTTGAGTGTAGGATAATTATTTTGAAAAAATTAAATAAACGAAGCTGTATTGCAGTAGTACCCTTTGTATATCGTTTCTTGATTTATCAATCGTCAATAGTTGATATTTTGAATATATATTAAAATTTTATCTTATTCTAACTTTTTTTGAGCCATTTTTTTCTTGTATTATTGGTAGCTTAAATATACCATTCTAATTAATATTTCGTTTGTGTATTTAGCGTTTTTAATTTTTCAAGTTTTAATTTTAGCCTATTTAACAATCGGTTATCACAATTTTTCTTCCTGTGTATAAATGTGGTGGTACTGAAATTGGAACACCATACAATTAGAGAAAAATCACCCCAGACATCTTAGCTAAACTGGTTAGAGGTGACAATCAGATTCTAGGTAAAAGGTAGGATTTGTAATTTTTTCCTCGAGTATATTTTGCTTTTCTGTCTCATTATCTTATTTAATTATTTTTTTTGATTCTGCTTTTACCACTTATAAACCATGTATAATCGCAAGTTCACACACTTCTTTTCAAAGTTATAGGCGTTTAAATAAATAAAATTAACTTTGATCATCATTTGAGTTTCGGTTGTAAAATAAGTAAGGCATTAAGAAATTAAATCTTTAACCCTACCAATAATTAGCTTATCGAGTTTGTATAGAATACATGAACAAAATGTATTAATTGTATTAATACCATAAATTACAGCCACTAAAAATTATCAAAACATGCATTGATATGCTACTTGGCAAGTTTACACTTTTCAAGTTATCAAAAGTATTCTACAATAGTTTATTGTTAATGTTGTATATTACAGTTTCAATTGTTTGCTGAATTTATATATGATTTTACATGAATGCTTATATTATTTTTTATTATCGAAAATAGTTTTATTGCTTTTCAAAATATTCTCCTTGAAAACCAATGCACAAAGCATTGCTGCCACTGTGAAGACGGTATTTCCAAAATATGAGTTTTGCGTAGAAAACCGTTGACCACGAAGTTTATTCTTCACGTGTGGGAACAAAAAGAAATCACAGGGTACTAGATCAGGGCTGTACAGCGCATGGCTCATCAATTCAATGTTTTGCCCGGTCAAATATTCAATTGTTTGAACCGACCTTGAGAGCTCGCATTGTCGTGATAGAGAATGATCTGTCGTTTTCGGTTTGTTTTCCTTAACGGTTGCAACGTGACCGGTTTTTCCGAAAAAACAGGCGACCATTTGTTTGAATGTGCTTCGAGCACGGACAACTTTTGTTGGTTTTGGCTCATCTTGGAATACCCACACAGTCGACTGCTGTTTACAATCGGGCTCATACGTATAGATCCAAGATTCATCACCTGTGATGACTTTATAAATGTTCTTTGAAGCACCGCGATTGTATTTTTGTGCATTTCTTGACACCAGTCGACGCGAGTCCTTTTTTAAGCGGTTGTCAAATTATGTGGTACCAAACGTGAACATAGCTTCTTAACGGCTAAATGCTAAATGTTCATGCAGGATCTTATGCGCGCTGGTGTTACTAATACCTAGAGATGACTCGATCGTACGGTATGTCACATGACTGTCTCGCATTATCAATTCGGACACTGCATTAATGTTTTCCTACACAACAACATTTGTGGGACGACCTTCACGAAATTCATCGTCCAAAGAACGCCGTCCAAGTTTAAATTCACTATACCAACGATAGTCTGTAATTTTCGATGATGTTTCATCACCATATAAAGAATTCAGCTCGTCGATGCATTCTTATTGAGATAATCCACGCCGAAAGTTATGAAAAATAATTGCACGAAAATGTTCGCGAGTTAATTCCATTTTTTTTGCTGACAAAATTTTCAACTTACTGTCAGCAATGGAAATAGCGACCCGATAATAAAACTGTCAAGGTAAATATATTGTCAAAAATGACAAACTTCACGATGCAATCATCAGATCAGAGGCGACACTAACAGTGTTGAAATATAAACGGCTACCCTCGTAAAGAGAGGAAACAAAATGTTTATAAAATTATTTATTTTAATAAATGTTTAAAATGATACATTAGGTAAAATATCTACAAGTTATATTCAATACCACATTTACATACTTAAAATGTACTAAAATTCTCGATATTCTCGAAATCATTATTTAACCCTGCTTGAATTCTTCTATTCATATTCTAAAAGACGTTTCGTAAAGTTCCAGCATTAATATTATTGATTGCACTTTCTTTAATATTGTGAAGTCCTTTGCTAGAATTTTAATTTCCTAAGTAACTACTTAAGTGAATCGAAATTTTGTGAAGAGATTTCAGACGTTTTGGCTCATCATCTTTGCCTATACTATACATAACCCTTTGCAAATTGTTCTAACTCTTACAACAGCAGCTGTATATTATTGTTTCTAAATTGATATACAATTATTTTTTCTATTTTTTCGAGCAGTGTAGTGATATCTTTATCGGTGTAGAAAATATGTATGTAATTCATTTCGTGTAATGAAATCTTGTGGAAGTATATAGTTGGGGAAATAGTTATTTTGTATAGAACCACGTGCAATTCCTTTCACAAAACCGTATGACAATTTCTTTATGACAATCGAATAAATTAGTTTATTATTTTGAACATGTCTGGTAACCACTGTACACTAGTGATATTTGGTGATAATTTATTTGCTCTTATTGCGCATATCTATAAAGTTGCATTAAAATTATAACTGTTTAGTGTACAATATCCAGATTATCACTTAATATTTCCAAATGCAGCATTATGACCCATACCGAAACGTTTTGGAAAGATCATACTCAGTAAGGGATTTAGGAATCTTTAGACTCGACGCTGTCTTTTATGAAATTACCATAATTATAGAGAATTCGAATGCCCGCAAACTCTTACTGCTTTGTATTTTGAACGGCTTAGTTCAAGATTAGAATACTCTGTTATGATTCTTAACTTATAATATCCACAATAGTAATGTTGAAGGTACAAAGAAAATTTTTGAAATTCATATACTACTTGGAAGATGGAATCCTGAAAAAGACTTCGAGTTGAACTCACCCCTGCTAAATAGATTCAGCTACAATTCTTTATATGCTAGACATTAATGCTGATACTTTACAGTTTGTCTTGACACGCGCCTCCTGTTTATTCTGTTACAATTATGTACTAACCTTTCCTCCAGTGCTTTTATCTGGTTGTAACTTGCTTATTGACAAAATTGGCGAAAAGATTTATTTAGGCTGCCTTGCATTGGTAAATGTGCGTCTCCCTTAACTTCTTCGGTCAAGATCTTACATCACGAGAACTTCTATTGATAAATATTGTTAAAAACTATGAAACAGTCAATAACATGTTATTGATACTGTATAAAAGTCCTGCATGTACATGATAAAAAATCACCATATACACGTACTGTTCGTTATTTATATACTTACTTAAGGCACGAAAAAAAAACACTCTTTCAAACACTCGGCACACCAATAATGAAATGATAAAGATTATTTGATAATATCCAGTCTTTCAATTGTAACAAGCTAAAAAGCAAGCTTATTGATCGCATTGTAAATATATGCCACATATTATATTATACTAAACCTTGAACAATCCTAAAAAACTTTTACGATCATCATTGCCATTTTAAATAGAATAATGATGTTTGCATTAGGTCCCTCGGAAAGTTTTGTTGTAATTTTTAAATAAGGCAAATGTAAATACTTATTAAAGAAATTATGCACCAAGATAATTCCATTATTTTGTACGATGTTTTTTGTCTTTCAGTTAGCCAATAAACACTCTCTTGTAAAAATATTGTTGGTTTGAAATTGAGATACTTGTATAAGGTTATTTCAATAACATCTTAGATACAGAAAATATTTTTCAATGATTAAAAAATAGTGAATTTCGGAGAATATTGTGGATGTGATTAACATTTCTCATCTTAGTTGTACTAAGTTTCTCTGAACCGTCAAAGAAATACATGTATCTAATACAAGAAACGTAGTAGGTCTAGTCTCAAACCACAAAGTAAGCAAAGTCTATTCCACGGCGACCTTTTTCCACAGTTCTAGAAATTTGGCTCTAGTCCAATTGCGCAAATCCTATAGATTGGTTAGTGGCAAGTCTTGACACGTTTATGCATCTATCCTACGCAATAAGTTTATTTCAGTTATTTGACTGATACAAACGTATTTCCGTACCGGTCATTGTTCAACCATGGAAGACGTTGCTTAATCACAAAGAGGGTGTTGAACCAGAAATTGTTCAACGTCTGCAAGATGTATTTGGAGAGTTTGCAGAATGTAAAATTACTGTCAATCGATCATTTTAAAACTGGTAGGATATCCTAATAAACGATCAATGCAGTGGATGTCCGAGTACTTTTTGTAAATGAAAGAAACATTACTGCCCTGAACAACCTTCTCAAAGGTGATAGGCGAAATTAGTGCTAGTGTAGGAATAGGCACATGATAAGTTCATGAGATCCTACAAGAACTTTGAGAGTGGATAAGGTTTCAGCCTGTTGGCTATCAATGCTGCTGGGTCTGAAACAGAAACCCAACATGTCCATTACATACCGTCGATTTCAAGAGCTAGCAACTCCGAATAAAGATCGTACAATTTCGTCGGTATTCCAGGATTACCATGGGATTATTTTTATGGATTATCTACCGAATATTGTTCTAACTTTTTATCTAACCTATTACGGCAGGCACTTTGCAAGAAACGGCATGGAAGTTACAGAAGCGAAGAATTGTACGGGTATTTGCTTCCATTTCAACCCTATTCACCAGATCTAGCTCCTAGTAATTATCGTTTATTTCTAAGTTTGAAAAAAAATGCTACGGGATTAGAGCTCCAATTAAGTAAAACTTGTTATAAAGTAAAGAAGAGGATTACAGAGACGCCGAAAAAGTTCTTTGAAGACGGTCTAAAATAAATTAGTTTTCCGTTAAAAACTACACTTCAATTTTAATAAAAATTGATGAAAAAAAAAATTATAGCCAGATTCCTAAAACTTTGGAAACATTGTTTGTATATTGTGTTTCTTGTATCTTTCTGGAGACTCTGGCTTTTTTGCATATCACTGTTAAAGTTAGTTTACATTACAGCTTTTTTAGCTTCTATTTTAGCAGTTTGCACTTGACATTCGAACACATTCTCTTACTTTGCGGTACTAACCCTCACAACTTTATGTAGCTTTATTTGTGTAGATAATGTTGCTTCAACCTTGCCTTCCTGCTATTTTCCATGGAGGGTTCTTGTCCTGCAGTTTTAGAACTATCCTCGCCTGCTCTCTTTGTTCTGTACCGCTTGTTCTATGTTCTCATGAGCAGGAAGGAAAACAACAATAAGCCCGTTCAGAGCCTCATTCGACCGGGTAAGCTTAAGAACAAGGGAGTTGTACTTTCCGCATCATGCAGCTCCTGGCATATTGCTTTAGACCTTAGATTGGGTATAGCTCTGGTTCCTCGGTAGCGCCAGTTCCGTACTTACAGAATTCCTTAGGAATAGGCAGACTTAGGATTAAGTAAATTTTGTCGTACAAAAGTCAATTATTCCACTTCTTTATATTTTACACAGCTTCCTGATCTTTTATGTATGACCGGCAAAATAGTTTATTTTAAAATATCAATTTAAATTTTTTATGAATAATTATTTAAAGTCAGCATATATGAATATTAGAATACCAAAGAAAAGTTTCTTTCAAAAAATATGTAAAAGTTGTTACTAAGAAACGAAATTTATTTTTTTTTTGTTTTAGGTAACATATTAAGTTCTTAAATAGAAATGTGTACAAAAATTAAAGAAAAATGCACTCATTGAAACATCTATTTTATTTAAATTTGAACTACTTTAATTACATTTCCATCAAGTTGACTTCCACAAAATTCAATACAGGTTCATCTCGTACTTTACTAAAACCTCTCATCTCCAATTTTTTCCCGTTAATACATATTCAAACCTCATCCGCGCTCAATTTCTCCAGTCCTGTCACATTTCCATTGAACAGTGCTTCGTCTTGCTGCGCCTCTTCGCCAAATTCATCCACTTCTCCCTCCATTTCACTAGTTTCTGATTTCCCTTCGACTGTGAAGGCCTCCTCTTTCACAACCAGTCCGATTCTTTGTGGTTCTCCACTTACAGCCCCTTCGTTTCCGATCGCTTCGTCCACGTCTGTTTCACCAATATCGTTCGATATAATTTTCCGTTTTGCTTGTTCTTCGGTTATCGCAATTTTCAGGCGCTCAGACAGGGAAATAAGCTGCACAAATAAAGCAAGAAAAGAAAATAACATCGAGCCGTGACAATTGTGAAATGTGTATTTAAGTAAATGTGAAATGTCGAAAATGGATTATGTGATTTTTGTATATTTATAATGGAATTTGAGGTGTTATATATAGGGTGTTTATGAAAGTTGCCATGTATTGATTGAGTTTAAGCCGCCTTATATTTATGTTCAACAATATTTATGATATAGTAAAATGAAAAAGTGTGTTAATCAATTAAGGTTAATACAACCCCCTTTCCACAATAATTTTCGTTTTCTGTATACGTATTTCGACAACTACAATGACATCATTAGCAGATAATTAATCACAGTGTCGTACCTGGAATCACAGAAACGAAGTCCGTACCAGACTTACATCATCGAAAGCCTTTCGCATACTGTGTGTGTTTGGCTTTCAACGGTGTACAAATATTCATTTATAGTACTGCTCACAAAGAAGCGGATCTGTTTCATTAAAAAAATTAGTATGGAAATGTAATTTACTATAACCTATTTTAGTAATTTGATGGAATATTAAATGTTTGAAAAACTAATACATTTCTCTTGATTGAATAATTGCAACATCAACTTTAATAACAATAACTTAAAAGTTAATTTGGTACGTAGACTTCCGCGGTCGTGGTCCATGCTATCTATTACATTTGTTATTAGCCGTTTGTACACCGCGTTCGTATTTTGTCCATTTTCATATGATTTTTGAGATTTCTTAGTAACAAAATTATTTTTTATATATTTTTTTTCTTTATTTATGTAGACTGTATTCTAAAGAATTAATTCTTTGCCAAAATATTTCCTAATATTAGTAATAAGTTAATAACAAATATTGTTCTAGAAAAAAAATGCAAATAGCACTCAGATCCTTTTGTGCTCTTCAAATGTTAAAACATATATTGTTTAAAAATGACTGGTTTTTATTAGTATTCAATACAAATAGAATTATAAACTGATATAAAATTGCAATATTATCACTTCGTATATATACATACGTATCTGCATGTTACATTTTCTAGAATAAATTTGAATGATTTCAAATGAGAAAAAAATAAAGAGCAAAATCTCGAACTCTATTGTATTTTTTCAAACACCATAAAACAATTAGGACTATATTACGAAAATAATTATATTTGAGGCAATTTTTTTCTATCTTCTCTTTAAATGATTTTAATTTAGTGTGGTAACATTATATTTTAATACTTGAGTAAACACTGAGTAAACAAACAATGATGCTAATTAGATGAACAATTTTTCAAAGCACATCAGTTTTCGACAGAGTTTTATGCGGAAAAGGTAACGACATCAGTTTGGCAAACATCTAATAATAATTAATTAGAAATATAGATTATTTCTATTAATACGAGACGCATATACAGATTAAGTGCAATTGACATACTTTCTAAATATATATAGATAAACACAGCCCACTAATTTAAGGTTTAAATATAAAATTACAAACGAAACTTAATTGATTTTTCCGATTTAATAATTTGTTACACTGCTTCAGCAGCATGAGTTGAAATCATAAAAAATACTTCACATAAGTGACGATATTCCAGTGTTACAGTCAAACAGTATAAGTATTTCAAACAATAGCTCGTTCTTCCACATATGTATATATATATATATATATATAGTTCACAGTAATTCACACAGCATCAAGTGGTTTTACTTAAAGTTCAAAGAAACTATTTATTAAAATCTTCGAGTATTAATAAATGTCTCAGGGATACAAAAATAAATACTATCTGTACAAAGGGTACTAGGAAAGTTTTACAATATGACGCAACAATGAATCGTAGGAAGCTGCTTGCTACTGCATCTTGAGACATGTTCATACGTGCATAGTAGCAGTCGCACTATGTCAATGGGCTCAGTTATTCATTAGCCCTGAAAGTGTAAAGTGCTTGCGACGGGCATCGTGATCACGAAATGAGATAAGGGCAGTTTTGCTTTATAATTTCGTTCGTGGTTTAAACATAGACCAGTGCTTCGAAGAAATGACTCTTGCACTAGGTGATGTTTGTCCACATCGCACAACGATATTCAGGTGGTATAGAGAATTGGCAACGGGAAATTTAACTATGGAGGATGCTGAGAGGTCGGGAAGGCCACGAACGTCAGTTGCGGAGGAAAACGTTACTACTGTGAGGAAAATGCTTGGCGAGGACAGGCGAGTGACCTACCAACAGATAGAGGGTACTTCAGGCATAAATGCACCAGCAATTCATTCGATTCTGCATGATCATTTGCAGGTGAAACTTTGTTCTCTCTAGGTGCCGTATCGACTGACTGAAGAGCAGATGACACGACGTGTGACTTGGTGTCGGGAGATGCTAAAAAATTTAATAAGGGACAATCTCGATATGTGAACAACATCGTGACAGGTGACGAGACTTGGCTGTACTATTACGATGTGCCGACCAGAGCTCAAAACAAAGTATGGGTCTTTGATAATGAGGACGCACCCGTAGTTGTCAGAAAATCCCGGTCTTTAAAGAAAAAAATAATAGCTGTATTTTTTAAATCAAGTGGAATTGTGGAACGCATCGTTTTGGATACTGAACAGTGCCTGCCTGTAGTCATTGGATCTATGAAGAACCTGCGGCCAAAATCAAGAATGAACACCTGATTCCTCCATCACGATAATGCTCCAGCTCACCGCATCAAAGCCTGTACCGAATATTTGACCACCATAGGACCATAGGATTGAAACTTCTCGAGCGCCCTCCCTACAGTCTAGATCTTACTCCCTGCGACTTTGCACCGTTCCCGCATGTGAAAATGGAGCTAAAAGAGAGGCAGTTTTCCAGTGATGAAGACCTGCGGACTTGGAACAACGAGTGTGTTTTACTCTCTAGTGAAACTTGGCAGAACTGGTTTAAAGATTGGTTTCGGAGGATAGAGAGGTGTATTGAGTGTAGAGGAAATTACTTTGAAAAAATTAAATAAATAAAGCTGTATTGCAAAACTTTCCTAGTACCCTTTGTATATTATCAATGTGTTAATCATTAATTCAGTGATACAAAAAAAGTCGTGGGTAAGCACTTTGCAGATGTCGACCTATACTTATTGTCCTTCACGTCTCGATCACCAAAATTCCTGTAGTCGCTAGGCAGACCTCAGTTCAGGCATAGGCAGAGAAGCCGGCAGGACGAAATAAATGAATACAACAGGACACAAGAAAAAAAAACCTAAAAGAACATATCTCAATCAGAACATACTCGTATATATGCAAATGACGCTAATGAATGACATACCTTCGTTGGTGGGTGGTTCTAAGATCTTTTCTAATCGTGAATATTTTCTAAGATTGCCAACTGCCGGATGATTACATTCATCCAAAATTACTTAAATACAGCATCGCTATTTTATTCCTCTAATCGAGGAGCCACAACTTGAGAGGATTGCACGACTATCCAACTTGGACTTAATGCAATGTATTGTAAATAATCATGGCCAAATTCGCGGCCAAGGGAAAAGGGGTACGGAAGAAAATGTTCTAGAAAGTTCGAGAAAATAATTTGCGTTAGTCTGATTCTCATGTAGACAGAAAATAACAACGCACTCTTGCAGTTTATCTATCGATTCAGCGAGAGTGAGACAGATATCAGTATGATTCACTGCGTCGTATTATATAGAGACATAATAAAAACTCTAAACATCATAAGACTTGCTTTTTGCGGCTTATATAAAAGTCTCTATTGATTCAAATAAGAAGTTAACATAAAGTACACATAAACTAAATGTAATTCTTGCGATGAAATAAGCGAATATATGAGAATATACTAATGGAATATTCAATGAAACTAAATCGAAATAAAACGCTACGTAATGATATATGAACATCTAAATATACAGACTGTACCGGGTTTTGAAAAATGAAATAAAATATGCGGAAGATGATAATGGAACCGTAACAATCCCACCCTAACTCCCTTTTAGACATTTTCCTAAGAATGCTTTCGAGCCAATCGCACGAAACGAAGCCAACAGAATACCGTGACCAAAGAATCCAATACAAAAAAAGTAATGAAAAGTAGTTAACCCACATCCGGAACAAGATAACATAATGGATAAGGAACACAAAGCTACCGGAACTTAGTCAGCATGACAAAGCAGAGAGAAGCTCAATGAAGAAACCTTATATGACAAAAGAAAGTCAAAATCGAGGAACAAAGTCACAATCGATAGTCATAATCGGGTAAAGTCAAAATCAGTAAAGTTTCTGTCTGTCTACAGTCTATAGTATAGGTATCCAGAGGACGATCTAAGGAGTGGAAGTAGCCGAGTGTGGTTAGTCACGTCTTAGGACACGGAGATTATCCGGTAGGAGTAGTCTTACAGCCCTCTCTACAGGTTATACAGGATTTTAAAAAATAATATAAAATGAATACACATGTCAGAACTCAGTCGTTTCAACAAGTTTCGTCAATTAATTTATGTAAAAAGAAGATTAATTGACCTGATTCATGAATCTTAAATTCACTGTTTAATATTAATTAGTAGATTGAATTAATCAAAAAAAGGTAAATAAAACCCCTTTCCACATCAATGTATGATATACCACTGTACAGTAAAAATAATGGCATAAAACAGATTCAAAGAATATGTTCAATATGTAACCATAGATTTATATATCTTCTCATACTAATTACATTTTGTAATACTTCAGGCGTAATTTTCTGTACTTCGACAACAATCGCAGTTTGCTATAAATTATGTAATCTGTTGCTGAACATAACAACGAGAAAGGCGTTAAATCGGGCGGATTAACTGGCCACCCATTTTGATTTATTTTTTTATTCACAATATGGACTTCAAATGTTGTGCTTTTAAAGCTGAATGGAGTATGAATTATTTTGTCGTAGCAGTTTAGCTGTGCGAAAAGAGTACAATGTACGTCATCTTTGCTAAACTAAGCACTCTATATAATACAGAAAATCAACAATTGCTAAAATTGAAATGTTTAAAACGGAATGTAAATTTTATTGGAGACGCCAAATACACTTATACACTGTGTGTTTGGCGTTTAACAGTTAAAGGTTAATGCGGAATTATTCTGTGCGAGTTTTACCGCAGATCTAGGTGTGGCATTGCAATTAATTATCTGCTGATGATGACAGCTTAGTTGTCGAAATACGCGTACAGAATACTAATATTGATATAGAAAGGGGCTTTATTTACCTTTTTGATTAGTAGTTTAATATGTTTCTTACAATAAATTATATGAAAATTAATCTCATGATTATTAACTTACTACGTATAATATTCTTGTTATAGATATACGAAGATAACTTGATAAGAGGTAAGACTCAAAATAAAACAAATTCATCGATTTTTTTTTATTTTTCAACATACTCTGATCCAACTTCAACATCGTCGGACCAACAATTCTGAAGTGCCATTATTTTTGGAAGAATCTTTTTCAAAATTTTTAAAGTACTTTGAAAAAGTTTTGGAGGAATAGGGAAAACCTCGATGACGATGGGTCATGATTCTATCCTCTTTTTTAGGGTCAAGGATTGTTGATATATGTTTCGACTTCTATTATTGCATATTTATAATATGATATCACGCCAGGGAACGTTTCCTGATTGTTGAAAAAGTTCTAAAGTTTCTTCTGTTTTCAAATCTGGGAATAAAAATTAAATAAAAAACTACACACCTGTATCTCTCATATGTAACTTTGCCAAGATTTCTGAAATAGTGATTTTTAAACCAATTTATAATTATGTAAGTGCTTTCTATTTATCAGCACGGTTTCATCAAAGGGAGATCGACCACCACCAATTTATGTTCCTTTGTATATTTTGTTTCTGATCTTTTGGATAATCAGTATCAATTCGATGCAATTTATACTGATTTCTCCAAGGCATTTGATACTGAGTAACATGATATAATTTTACAAAAACTAAATGGCTTTGAAATTTCAAATGATTTAATGCAGGTCCTTGGATCTTATTTATTTGTATGTACGAACTATGTAGAATGTAATGGTTTCACATCTTGCCCATATTTTCATATTCCTAGGTTGTATACTGGAAGTCAAAGACTTTTTCATATACCAGTTACGGCTACCATTTATCTAACACTCGCCTATTATATCTATGTGAATAGATATTGCAATGATATTGATTTGTTTATTGCAATTTGCTTTTAATTTTAGAATTTAGAGAATATGTATGCATTAATTCCTTTTTAGTATTGATTTTGCTATATTTTTTATAGACTTTTTGTATAATTTTTTCCTTTTCTGTACGCTGTATCTCTCATATGAATTGTATACAATTTTTTGTTCGTTGTAAGTATACATTATTAACCTGTAATTGGTAGTTAGACTGCTGTTGGATAATAAAGTATTATTATTATAATTAAAGCGAATCTCTATACTTCTTACACAAGTTTATTATTATCGATTTCATTGTCATTTGTAAATTACACACTTTGAATTTAAATCTTTCCAATATTTGAATGCTTGAATAAGATGCAGACGCCCACACATCATCTATATATATTACAATATATGGATTTCAGAATAGTTTGTAAATTAATAACACGTTATTAACAAACAACTTTTCTATAAAAGAGCCAGTATATATCTCTATTTGCTTTCGTTACATGAAGATATGTTTCCTCAGTGTTAGATGTTTATTTAATATTTGAAATCGTCGTGCTTTATTGTTAATTGTAACGGGCGGACAGTTTACTTTACGATTAATACATATGTATGATACGTTTCGATTTTAAGTCATCAACATCTATACGCCATTGTTTGTCCAATTTTTATGCAGATGATTTTGTAATATTTGAGATACTATAGTAGCATCTGTATAGGATACCAATATCGTAATATAAGCAAATGTTACAGCTAGTACTTCGTTGATTTTTGATAGATTGGCTGTGTATAGTAAGTGAAGCATCAACTCAAGCACACTCTCTTAATGCACACCGTTTATGTTACAAAGTAATATCTGTTCATCAAAGTTTTTAACACAAAAGTAACGGTCTTTAGGAAAGAATCTAAGAAGTAGCTGTGAAGTAGTTTTTCTAATTTTGTCTTGAAATTCAATACGCCAAACCTTATCAAACGTTTGAGTAACTTTTAGAAATGTCGTAGACTCAATATTTTTTATCTTCAAAGTCTTGACTTAGAGTACCACAGCTGTCATATTTAGGTGACATGGACAGTCGGTCTTAGCATTTAATTATGCAACATGATTGAACAACATGTGGAAGTTGTGAAAAGTGCTCTTTTTAACAAACTTTTCGTGTACTGCGCCCAATTTATGGTATTCATGGTGCTCCTGTAGAGTCTAGAACACATAGTCTATTGAATAAATTCGAATCAACTGAGCGCAATTGAAAACATTGCTGCTGTCTGGGACAGTATGATAAGGACTCCAAATGCGCGCAAGTGCTTGACATGTCTTCAACATCTACTTGGTGAATTATACGTAAAGATTTGAGTCTTCACGTTATAAAGTGTAATTAAGTCAATAACTGATGCTCAATGATAATGGGTAGCGCCCTATAGTCATTGACTAGTCTGTAGAACGTTAGAAACTAATCCAGCGTTTGTGAATAAAATCATCCATTGTAACGAGGCACATTTCTGATGGGTAGCTTTGTCAACAAGCAGAATTTGAATTTGAAGCGACGAAAACCAACGAAACATTCATCAGATTAATTAACCACCCAAATCCTGTGATTTATCTCATTAGTAATTAAAGCATAGAGAGTTCAGAATGAAAAACCCAAATAAAAAATAAGGGTCTAAAAACGTCGCTCGGTCATCAAAAATGTATACAGAGCGCGATAATATATTCGTGATATTATCGTCTGGCCCGAGTTTATTTATCAATGTTTTCGCCTTTTGAATTTGAAGTTTATATTAACTCGTGGGTAGTAGCGGGCATGCGTGGTGGCGACGGCAAATAAGCTTCTCCATTCAGATCTGTTCAAACCTGTTTGATAACTTTGAAGAAGATATTCGATAGCTGTTCAGGTTTGAACAATTTGGAACAAGTGTATATATATATATATATATATATATATATATATATATATATATATATATATATATGTAATAAGTAAATAACTAGGTATACTAGCCTAGGCAATGACAACTTTAGTATTAGTATTCTGTTAATATCATGATTTCAGATTATATTTTCTATTGTTCCTGTAGTCTATTTCGTTATGAATGCTATTGCTGTAGTATATAACATTTAGTATTTATCTACTAATTATATAAGCTATTGAATTGATATATAACAAGTTTTCCAATAAGGACAAATTTGTCTTTTAATACGAACGCAACCTTGAACGTTTTTCATAATCTATCAACGTCAAAATTTCAGTCAAAGTTAACATTTTTATCATGGTAAAGTTTACGATGGAGCAACGTTTGGTAGTTATTAAAAATTACTACATAATTCCGAGTCGGTGGTCGCAACTTTAAGAGCGCTTACTCCAATTTTTGATCATAATAATCATCCCACCAAACAGGTTGTGCCTGCTATTATGCATAAATTCGAATTAAAATATTCACTATTGGATGCTCTTGTGCCAGCGAGACGAGGCGTCGGTCGAAGTACCGAAAATATCGCAACCATAAGTACTTCACTTCAAAATGAGCCAAATCAGTCGATTCCACGCCGTTCATAGGAATTGAGAATCTCTCAAACTACATTGTGGCGAATTTTGCGTAAAGATTTTGGCTTTCGCCCTTACAAGATCAAATTAACTCAAGAACTAAAGCATCTTAATCATTTGAAGCGCCGAAACTTCTTCGTTTGGGCTCTGCTCAAGTTTGATGAAAAGCTAAATATGCGTTATTGGACAGCAACAAACCCAAACCTACTCCATTACAACCACAAAAATCTACCTCGTGGTGTGGATTTCATGCCGAAGGTGTGAATCGACCATATGTTTTCGTCGATGAAAATGATCGCATTGTTACAGTCAACAGAGTTTGCTACCGTGCCATGTTAAATGAACTTAACATCAGTGATATATGGTTCTATCAAGATGGTGCCATATGCACCACAGCTTGTCAAACAATTGATCTATTGAAGGGGAAGTTCGGTAGCCGTTTAATCTCGAGAAATGGTCCGATTGAGTGGCCACCTCGTTCATGCAATTTAAAGCCGTTGATTTTCCTTTTATGGGGTTATGTTAAGTCGTTGGTTTATGACAACGTTAGAGGAGCTCAGGGATAATATCGAACGTGAAATTGCCAACGCTCCAAACGTGATTGCGGTGGTCATGTGAACGAGTCGAATTCCAATGGCCAAAATTAATGAATTAAAATTTGAATTCCTACCTCATGCACGCTATTCGCCAGATTTAGTCCTCTCGGATTATTTTCTGTTCCCAAACTTGAAGAAATGGCTCAGTGATCAAAGATTATCTAACGATGAAGAAGTGATGGCGGCAGTTAATTGCTATTTTGAGGCGCAAGACAGTTCTTATTGTAAAAAGGGTATAGGACTTCTTGAACATCGCTAGGCAAAGTATATAGAGCTGAAAAGAGATTATGTTGAAAAATAAATATATTTCTTTCCAAAATTTTTGTGTTTTCTTTGTCGGGTCGGGTACTTCTGGGACCACCCCCGTAACTTACTTCAACAACAATTACAAATATTTACATAATGTCACTAATTTATATGTGGTTTAAGTGTTTTGAATTTAAGAAATTTCAAATAAAAATATTAATTATTATTATGTTTAATAGTAAGTACTTATGATTAATTTATTTTTTAATTACATATCTTCAATATATTTTTTACGATATTCACTATCCATATACCAGGTTCATTTAAAATTATTACTTTAATAATTAAATAATTAATATTTCTCCTATGATGTAGCACACATACATATACATATACATATATATATATATATATATATATATATATATATACATATATATAAATTCAACAAGTTGAGTAGAACAGAAAAATTTTTTCAAACGAGTACTATTTAAAAAACTTAATTGATTTGCTTGTAGGTAAAACTTAGATTGCGAATAATTTTGTCCGGAAAACGAAATTAATAAGGGATAGACAACTTCTATTTTAATATATTGAATAATACAAAATATTTAGGAAATTATTGAACATTCCATGGAAAACTATTTTGAAAAAATATATTAAGGAGATTGGGATAAGTTTCAATCGATAACATAGGAGAGGTAATAGGAAATGCTCTGTATTGTTTCCTAGATAATCCGAATTTACATTAACCAGTTAAGTGCCATAGTCCGTAACATACACATAATAGACGATCCCCAACATCGAAATCGGTTTCCTATGATACGGAGCATCGACTTCTGGAATGTTGACATGTCCCAACGAGAAAAATGCCTACTACATCGTATGCCGATTCGAATTAGGATATCGACTTCTCTTTCTGTTATACAGGGTGAGTCATCTAAAAATGCAGTTAAATCGTCTGACTAAAAAAGTAAGTAATTACAACAAAAGTTTAACATCTGCATGTACATATATTTTATGAATCAGCATAGGTATAAAGAAAGTAAAAATTGTAGCTGAACTTCTTAATTCTCTGGCTCTCGCTTATGAGATATCTAAATTTACTTCAGAATAATCAAGGCACTTACGTAGCCTATGGATAACAGAGATTGTGTTTCGTTCATAAAAATAATGGCAGATGTATCATTGGATGGTATACCTGTCACAGTTGCAAAACAAATGCTTATTAAATTTTTACATGTTGAATGTTAGAAAGCTGCCAATATTTACTGTCTATTGCAAGCACAATTTGGTGAAGAATGTTTCACAAGATGCTTCGTATTTAATTAGTGCAACTTATTTATTGGGGGTCTCAAACGTGTGTTGAATTTACCTCAAGCTGCAAGACCCGTTATTGCATGAACTTGATTTAACGATTTGATGAGTCGATGAGCTTCTTCCTATCATCAAAAAAATTATAAACCACTTCATCAGTAGACAAACTGCTGGCTATAGAATTCCGGTTTATCCAATTCTGGTAAAACAACGTGGATTATTAAATAAGGTATTATTCTTCTCCACGATAATGTTGAGGAGTGAACAATTATTAGAGAGTATTATCTAACTTACTATATAGTTCAGATTTATTACTGTGCGACTATTATTTTATTGGATTACTTAAACAGGCCTTTTGGCAAGAAATTAAAGTTGCTAGAGAAAGAAATAAAGGATATGCGAATTTAGTTGCACTCGCGACAAAGTCTATTTTTCTAGTTGTATTCACAAATTGCCCGAACGTTGGAACAAATGTATAATAAAGCACGGACATTATATTTGATATCATGTATTTTCAACACGGTTTTCTTGTCAGAAAGAGCTACATCCTTGGATCTTTTTCAGTGTGTTTACGAAGAGCTTGAAAAGGATATATTTGTGGCGTCGATATATTCTTGCCTATCCCAGACGACGTTGATTTTATCGAGGAAAATTACATGCATTGGAAACAAGGGGCGATATTTTGACACGGGTTATTCATATTTGGCAGATCGCGCACTAAGTGTAGTTATACCGAAAGGCCGGTCAAATCTGAGAAGAGTTCGGTTGAGAGTCCCACAGACATTGGTTTAGGGCCCTCTTTAATTTCACTTCCGGCCATGTATATATATATATATATATATATATATATATATATATATATGCCAATGAAACAACAGTAATTAATTAGGAAATGCAAAAAGCCCTTGCTACATCGATGCTAGTACTCTGTATATATATTTCACATAGACAGTAGACCATTAATCACAGTGTCGCATCTGGAAACGTGATAAAGCTTACACAGAAAAAAATACACACTCTGAGAGTGCAACACTGTTATAAACAGCCTGCTGACAATGACAACTTAGTTGTTGAAATAGGTACACGGAGTACGAATACTGATGTGGCAAGAGTTTATTTTTGCCTTTTTTGATTAATTCAATTAACTACAGTCTCCAACAAAATTTACCAACAGTAACCTCCTGTCACAGTTAACAGGAGGTTAAGATCTTATAGTGAAGCAAGCTAGATCAAGCAGTTAATGAATTAAATTCTTGGTGTTCCAAAAACAGATTTGTACTTTATTATAAGAAGACGGTTTACACAATTTGTACAAAAGAGAAAGTTCAATATCGTACAATAATTCGCCAACAACTAGTATTAGATTTATTTGGATTATAATTGATAAACTGACAATCGAGCAGCATATGAATAACATTCCTAAGAAATTAAGTAAAAAATATTATGCTACATTGAAATTAAAAAATATTATTACTTCAAGCTAGTTGATTATCATTTATTACGCACCGATTAACTCTATAATAGCAAACAATGTGTTAATTTGGGGTCGTGCCATGAATAATAAATATGTTTTGTTATGTAGAAAAGGAAAATAGGGCTTAATGTTTTTTTGTCCTGCTCCAGAATGTTGCAAACCGCTCTTCATAAAAAACAAAACACTATTCATGCCCTCGCTCTATATCACGTATACAAAACAGTCACGTATGTTAAAAACAATATCAAACGTTTCGATGTTCTAGATAACTCTTATTTAACACATAGACCACAACTGTACATTCAGCCCCATAAAATGCTATATGTATATTAAAAGTCTCTGGATTTCTCTTCAGTTAAAATATATAATTGTGTGCCGGCTGCTCCGAAAAAAATTAATATCAAAGAATTTAAAACTGTTCTAAGGACCACCTGGTATCTGGGTGTTTTCATTCGTACGAAGAATATCTAAATTCAAGTGGTTAAGCAGATCGCTCAATACTCTTTTTAAATGTATCCATTCTTTCTCGTTTCTATGTATGATATTCTTTTAACATTTTGTGTATGTCTTTAGTTTCTATTTATTATTATTGTTATATATGAAAAAATAAAGTTTGTTTCATCTGTCTTTTCTTATTTTTATTGCTATGCAAGAACAGGTTAAATCTATTTTAAATGTAAACATAGGAGCCTCCCACTAGACATTTTGACTTGCTTGACTTAGTTTGAAAAATTATTGAAGTGTTTACAATACTATAATTAAAATGATAGTAGCATTAGTGATATTTTATAATTATGTTATAATAAAAATATCGTTTTCCTTAAAATAATTTTAACAAAAAAAATATAAAATATTGTTATTTTACTTTTAATGAGATAGTTGAAGTAATCTAACAACTGATATTTTCAAATCATTACATAACTGTTTATTTAGACAATTTAAAAAAGCTTAGTATTGTACCTGAAAAATATACAAATAAATATTTAGCTAACTAACCTCATTAAAGTTATCTCCATTACTTTGTTCTTGCCCGACGATCTGTTCATCGAATTTAACCAGTAAATCACTGGCTTCCTCTAAGTACCGATTCTTGTAACAAAGGACCGCCGTATCTAGAAGAACAATGGGTTGATCCGGAGTTAAAGTTAGGGCTTGTCTCATCGCTCTGAGAGCATTTTCTGTGTCTTCCAACAGCATTAGCGCACCTTAAACAGAATACAAACCATTTCCAGCTGTATCGGATCACGGAATAGTCTCTACAAAAGATGTGGTTTTAAATCTACATTTGAACAAATGATGTGGACTAGACAACGGGAAAGTGTGAAGTTAACTTAAGCTAAAACACAATAGCTCACCGACAGTTATTAATCAACAACTCTGAAGGGTATTAAATATGGAAAATGTATATCCAAATTTAAAAAACGTTAATTTAGTTTTTAGATTAGAATTTTTCCTCAGATAGTTTCTAAATATTTTTATCAAAGTAATCAAATTATTACATAGACAGAGAACAATTAAGTTCAAACGTTATAATTTGTCCCAGAAGTGTTTCTTTGAAAAAATTCCAAATAAAGCGTTTACCATTTACAGTTAAAAATAATAAGAAAAAGGTTTATTTAGTTATTTTAATTTAAATCTTATTTTAACTTGTCAATTTCATTCTAAAATAGAATTTTTTGTTTTGTAGCGACAGTTGAAACTCTTTACTTTCTACTTATTATGTCATTATAATTAAGGCAGAAATTATTAAGAAAACCTTCACTGAGGAATCGAACAGCAGTCATCCGCTTACCCAGCGGATGCTCTACCATCGAGTTACCAAAGACTGTGAGATTCGATTCATTAATTACGCCATAAATCACTCAAGTTTGTGAAGTGCAATTCCATGATTACAGTGCAAAGACGTCTCAGGTTGAACTACCAAATTGATCCCCCAAATGGGTGGAACATTCGCAGATGGTATCCACAGTTTGTAAACACAGGATGTGTATGTAAAAGAAAGAGTTCTGGTCGCCCTCGTATTTCTGTAGAAAATGTTGCACGAATTCAAACTGCTTTCCAAAGTAATCCTTCAAAATCAACCCGTCGTGCCAGTCGGGAGTTACAACTGCTTACAACAACAATTTGGCGTCTCTGCGTCCTGATGACAAACGGAAACGTGTGGCATTTTGTAACGAGATTGAGATTGAGATGATAACAGTTTCGCACAACGCATCATGTTCAGTGATGAAGCGACTTTCCATGTTAGTAGTCTGGTAAACAAACACAATGTTCGAATTTGGGGTCTACATGTGTTTTGTGGATATCCCGATCATCTGTTTACGGCTCATTCTTCTTTGAAGGAAACACCGTTAACGGTCAGCAGTATCTCACTATGTTACAAAACTGGTTGTTTCCAAGGCTGCACAAAGACAATTTTATTTTTCAACACCTCCGACTCCTCATTATCTGAATGAAACCCTACCGAATCGTTGGATTGATCGTCAAGGAGCTGGCGACTTAGCATGTCTCAGCTGGGTTCCGCGCTCACCCGATTTGACACCCTGTAACTTCTTCCTGTGGGGTTTCATTAAAGACAACCTTTATGTACCACCACTTCCACAGAACCTAGAAGAGTTGAAGAACCGGATCCGTACTGCCATAATATCAGAGACGAAGGACATGCTGCCCAAGTATGTGAGGAATTTGAGTATCGATGTGATATTGTTCGTGTCGCTGATGGAGGACATATTGAACATCCGTAATCTGAACTTGAGAGGTTCGTAAATATGTGTATGAAGTTTCATATTCGTATGTCTTAAAGTTTAATAAATATACGCATTCAAAATACGTATATTCTTTTTGAAACACCCTGTATTTATTGACGCGAAGTGTTAGCATTACACAAAAGCGTACGTCTTCACTAATCCGGTGTCAAAATTATATTGAAAATGAAAGACACGTATTTCTGGCAGTGAATTTGATTGAACTAAGAGGTTATTGGGTAAAAATATATCTAAAATTTTTTTACCGTGTTCTTATGTATTCGCTATTAATTATATAATAGTTCTATAAATAATTTACTGATAAAATATCAAATATTCCAGCAAAAGACTTTGTCAAGATTAGACAACAAAAAACTTATTTGCCTAAATTTTGTGTTGCCGAATTGTTATTTTATGTGACAATTAAGTATGTTGGCGTAAAAAAATTTTGAGATAAATTGTTATCATTCGAGTGTGTAGGTATAAGAACTAGAATATAACTTTACCCAAAAACATGTTAATTTTAATCAAATTTATCGAATTAGTTAAGATTCACTGCTTTGTGTTCGTCAGTTTCCATTTTTCTATACAAGACTAAAACTTCTAAATACGGATGGTACGAAAAATTAGTTTAAAAATTGTTAGAATTAACTAAACTTAAATTTTTATGTGTGTATAAAAACGATTTTTTGTATGAAAATTATATTATTTTCTGCTACTCCATCGTTAATTAAATACACAGAAATTAATTAAAAATTTCTGCGCTGTAGAAGGACTCGAACCTCTATCTGCCGTTTTCTAGACGACTGCTTTACCAATTAAGCCACCAGGCAGTGTAACTTCGAGTCCTTTAACACGCCATAAATCGTATTATGGAACAGATCTAATATTTATTTGAAAAACCCGCAGTTCGGTTATGATGTCGTAATTATATATAAATATATAAATTAGTTTCACGATGGGAAATTTAATGAAAATTATATTATTTTCTGCTACTCCATCGTTAATTAAATAGTAGTAGTAAATGATATTCAAATAAAAAATTTAGATCTAAACAATTAAGTCTTTACATTTACACAAAAGCATACATACATATATATATATATATATATATATATATATATATATATATATATAAAATAAAATCAAAGAATTATTCGTATATTACTCAAATGCAAATCTTTGAAAAATAAGGTATTTTCGTACTATTATGTCATGAGACATGCTCCAACTGCCAATCCTTTGTTTACATGGTGTAAAGACCATGAACTCGGCAAATATATTTTCGTGTAATTTAGCATTTCTCGAATACAATCCATGATATTGATATCAATAATGAGAACCTTTACGCCTACCTTATATTGAGGACTGAATATCTCAGCAGAGGTGCGTTCTATCGAAAAACTATAAAAGCATATAATGTTATTTTTTATATGAAAATAGCATTATATGTTTATAAACTTTGCATTACGAATGTTTCTCAATTTTTTCTCAAACGTCCCACGGTTGAGATTGCTTAGGCTGTTCGCTAAGTTTCGTGACAATATTCAACATTAGCAAAATTATTTAGTAGTAAACAACAAAGAAAGAAATTGGAGCAAAATGGAAGAGAATAAAGTGCTTAGTCTAAATAATAATGACCAGTGCCCAACTTGGTCGTAAGTTTGTTAGTTAATTGTATGTGATAGCTTAATATTTTTAATTATATATGTATTTGCAGATCTTCTATACTCATACTTTCTTTATAAAGTCTGGTATTTTTATATATTCGAGGATAGTTTGACAAGTAGTGAGAATGACACATAGGTGGCGCTCTAATTGGTAAAACAAATATACTGTAATTTAGGTTGCCTATTTATATGTTTACATTCCGATATTTATATAAATCGGTTGATTAGTTTATTTTTGACAGCTGATTGAAAGAGAAGCAACACGTCGTTTTGCTAAAATGGAAAAAGCAGAGTATCGTGCGGTGATTAAATACTTCGTAATTAAGAGTATGAAACCTACCGAAATAAAAGATGAGTTACGGGAATCATTAGGTGAATCTGCTCCATCATCCGCCATAATAAGTAGATGGGTAAATGAATTTAAACGTGGTAGAACAAGCTGTGTTAATGAAGCGCGCTCTGGAGCACCCAAAATCGTGACTTCTAAGGAAATGTTTATAAAAATCCATAATATTATTATGTAAGATCGAAAACTCAAAGTGAGAGAGATGGCAGACATGATAAACATTTCAACAGAACGCGTACACCACATTTTAACGAAAGAATAGGGCCTTTCCAAGCTTTCTGCAAGATGGGTGCTGCGATTGCTTACGACTGATCAAAAGTTCACTCGTTTGCGCATTTCCAATGAGTGTTTGGACCTTTTTAAACGGAATCCAGTTGATTTTTGTAGGCGATTTGTTACTTGAGATGAAACTTGGATACACTACAGTACACCCAAAACTAAACAACAGTCGAAACAATGGTTAGAACGTGGTTCTGCACCTCCAAAGAAAGAGAAAACCACTTTATCGGCAAAAAAGGTGATGGCATTAATTTTTTGGGATTCAAAGGGCATTTTGCTCATTGATTACTTTCAGAAAGGTGGCACAATAAACGGACAATATTATGCAGAACTTCTACAAAAATTAAATGTTGAGATTCGTGCTAAGCGACCAGGAATGGCAAAGAAAAAGATTCTGTTTCACCAAGACAACGTTCCCTCGCATACCAGCACAGTTGCGATGTACAAAATCCACAAGTTGCATTTCCAATTAGTATCGCATGCGCCTTATTCGCCGGATCTAGCCCCTTCCGACTTCCATCTTTTTCCAAAATTGAAAACGGCACTAGGTGGAAAGAAATTTTCGTCTAACGACGAGCTTATCATCTTCGTAAATGAGTATTTTGCAAGCCTTCCGGAATCGCATTTTAGAGATGGCATAAGGGCATTGGAGCACCGTTGGAATAAATATATTGCTGTTTTAGGAGAATATATTGAAAAATAAAAATTATTTTGTATTTAAAAAATTCGTTTTTCTTTTCCATTCTCACTACTTGTCAAACTACCCTCGTATATATATACATGTATATCAAAAAATAGTCTTCTTTTAATGTAAATAAGGTTCTTATGCAAATTGCAATAATTTTGACACAAATCATGTTAAAGCGTAGCATTCTAAGTGACAATTAGCAGGTTTCACTTACAACCCAAAAGAATGAAAGACATTGCCGCGTCCGGCCTCAAATTTACGGCGGCACACAAGAAGTTGAATGCGGACGCGGGCTGTTGTGTTGACAGATGCACCATTCCCAGGTTGAGGAGCACCCTCGCATTCAGGGGGGCTAACCACAGTGCCCTTTTCAAACATGTAATTGCCTGTAAGTATATTATATGTTACCCTTTATCCCTTTGGAAATAATGAATGTTTTGGTAGGGTTCGCGTTTGGAGTATACAGTTCAAAATAATTAAAAGTACAATTACCCGTGCTTGTCAACTCAAGAACTCAATCAATCAAGTTTCTCTAATAAAATTTAATTATCCTAAAAGCCGTTTTTATAGTTAATTTCGCCCCTGATAATTTTATTTTGGAATTTTTAATTTATTTTATTTTCTGATAAAAATACATGCGTTTTCCGGGAATTTAAACGAAATTCGAGATACCATAAAATTTAATTTAATAATCTCACTTGATTAAACATATACGAATCATACAAAAGCTATACACGTTGAGTAATATCAGTGACTCATATATATATATATATATATATATATATATATATACATATATAATATATATAAATATATATATATTTACGGAGCGTGTAGGAATTGGTGCAAAAGCTACACACAGGGACATCCTTCTTTCGATTCTGAACCGAAAATCTTATTGTTAAAATGTTATATCATGCATCGTATGTCTTCAGGAACCATTCGAAAGAAACATATATTTAGCAACATCGTACTCGTACACTACTGTAATAACAGGTATCGTAATATTTAAAAGTTTCAATGATTTTCGTTGAAATCATATTAGAATACAAACTTATTGTTCTGTGGAAGTATGCTAATGAAGCAATGCTGAAAAAACTTTAAAGTCTAAAACAAAAATGTTAATATGTATCAAACAAAAACGCTTATTATAGACTAAAAGTCCGTGCTTCTAGAACCTCGTAAAGACATGTGACTAATATACAATATTTTGATGTTGATATTACACACCCGATATATTATATTAATTTTGAATGTAATCCGAAATGGGATATGTGAGCTGTCAGAGATTCACGCTTGGAGGGCAGTAGGCCAATCGGCAAGAGAAGGAGCACAACAAAGTGATGCTGATGTGTTTGAAGTGAGCGAAAGCATAATTTCTAGATTGCTTTGGAATTTGGAGGTATTCAACCAGCTGAAATCAACACCAAAATATAATCTATACCCACACAATTGCCATTGTAATCCAGTGAGTTTGCTGCTACCACTAGAAAGGCACTATTAACGCAAACAATAAGAAATCGTTTGCAGACATCTAGCTTATATGATTGAAAATCCTGGGTTTTCATTCGTTTTACTACAGAGTATAAAAAGTGTAGGCAAATGAGCATATTAAATGTGATCTTAATGAATGGGGCTAAGTATTATTCAATGACGAATATATATATGATTACTCACGCTAGGTAAGGTCTCAAGATGAAGATCGTGGCGGAATAGTGTAAGCCAGAATAAACTCAGGAGAGCACACCGATTCTGGGATTCATTGTTCTTGTGTGGTAGCAGTTGGAAAAGAATTAATTTCTATGTTCGTCCTCATTGACCAAATATCATGAATAACTTGGTATAGGCAAAATAGTCAATTTTCAATGGTAATCCAAAAGAAAATTATTTTAAATGGACTTTTTTATAATTGGTTATTATCAACTTGTCTATTATCTGGCTGCACTGAATAACAGTCGCCTATATTCCTTGTGATCCCAATTTAGATGCTCATTTGTCCACATTTTATGATCTTGCATTATGAAGGAATGCAAACTAATGGTTTTCAGGCATATAAGACAGACACATGCAAACGATTTCTTATTGTTTGAGTTTATAGTAGCCTTCCAGTGACCAGAGTGGGATATCTAGATTTCAATTGCGACAAATACAAATCATGTCTTGTTGACTAATCTTATTATTACCTTGAAGTACACACCAGTTTTCAAAATAAAACAATTACAGACTCCTGTAATTGCACTTAGGGTTACTCCAAACCTTTCAGCACCACTTGTTGTGTTCTTACGCTTTTTAATTAATCGCCTTAACGCATGCGTAAACATGTTAAGATACGTTGTGTATCCGTTTTCTCATTAGGTTAAAATTAAGATAAAACTAGTTTTATTATCATTAGAGTGGTCAATTTTTATCGGCGTGACAGGATAGGCTCCGATGTAATAAGTGCGTAAACACATATGTACCAACAAACATACGTTTATAGCTAAGCCGAGTGATAAGCCTCGGATAAATCTCTACAAATACTCCGTATTTACTGTTGTGTGCCTGCATTGTGTTGAAGAGGTTTAATTAACTTTAACGTCGCAATAATGCAGGTAAATCAAAACAACAAACAAATAATGATAAGGTGCTTACGTAAACAGAGGCACAGCTGTAAATAAAAGGCTAGCGCAGGTACGACGTAAAATAAAATAGCAAAGATGCCCTTAAAGTACTTTATTCAACCAACACGAGACAAATAAGTATAAATTGACTTAAATAGCAGCTATTGTTTAAGGTGAGAAATTTATATGTGTCTGGAAGTACCAACGATTAGCTTTAATAATTAAATGCAAAGATGCGCAAATGTACACGCAGAGACAGCATGCATGGGGTTTATCTATCTGCATTGTAGAATATTGCGTAAAAGATTGAGAGGAAAAAAATAAATTACAAAACAAAGGAATATTCGAATATTAATAGGGATCATTCAAATATTAATAACACCCTGTCAGAGATTCACTCTTCATCAGGTAAACTTGTGTTATTAACGAACGATTCCCTTGTAGAATTTATCGTACCTTTTTGATAAGGAAAAATAACAAAAGAACATTGCCTCCCTCTTTCGTAAAACACACGTATGCATTTGAACGACAGAGCGAGAACGCGTTCTCAGAGTTCTCAGAACATGTATAGACAGACACTTGCTATCTCGGCGATTTGCCTAACGTATGGTGCAGTAATTGAATACTAAATCGCGCAACAATTATTGGTAAAGAAATCATAATGTTAAGTATTACGGCATCTAATAAATAAACATTTGCTAGAATATCACTCGTCTAGGTAGCTATTCCTAGGAATGAGGGTTTTCGCGCAAAACGGGCAAATATCCATATAACAGAAATTCTCTTCAGAATATGTATGAGAAACGCGAAAGGTTGTATACAAGGATATTGAAAATTAATGTAGGACATTACAAAAAATTATTTTTAAAAAATTAAGCAAGTCATATATGCAAAGCGTGCTACTTATTATTGACCTAGTAAGCAGATAAATGCAACCGCTCTACTCATCAGTTATATAAAATATCCACTAATTGTTTCGAGCAGTGTGTATGAACTATTTCCGCCCAACAGGATAAATGTTACCTAAATAGATCAATACAATCTCAAACTTACAGCAATATATTTCTGTTTCGAATAGAAACACATCCCGATGTTGTTCCACAAAGCAACTGAATCTGGCTGATTCTGAACTGCTAGTTTGTATTTCGTTAGTGCCACATCATATTCTTCATGAGACTGCAAAACATACTATAAATAGTAAATTTGCATGAAACATTTTTATTTTGCCATAAAAGTATCAATATCTTCTAAAGAGAAAAACTATAAAGCTATCAAAAAGAGATGTATATTATATTATTAACTATTATATATTTCAAAAAATTAAGCTAATAACTATAAGCAAACAAAATGTAATTGCTCAAATAATGGGATTTTATTTCTATTTTGTTATTGTAAGATTACCAACATTTCTTCCAAATTATACGCAGTATTCTGTAATATTTTTGTATAACTTTGCATCGATTTATTCCCTTGTACACTTTCAATACCTGCAGATTTATGTGGGGTTTCACGTACTTCAGATATCTTGCCAATCACAGTTACCGTTACGTAGGTATCTACCAATTATTGCATTTCGCATATATAATTTTTTTTAATCATGTTTTTAAATTATGTACTTTATTTAAATAATAATATTAGTTTATTTCCAAAAGAAATGCAAATATGCTTATTTTAATTACAAAAAGGACTAATAAAAATTTTGGAAATCACAGAACTTATTTCAACCTTGTTAAGCAGAGTTGTTCTTCCTATACACCCAGAAATTAAACTATCTTATTGAGAGAAGACATGCCTAATAATAACCTAAATTAATATTTATATTTAAATTAATATGTACATATTGGACTAGAGAGATAAATTTGATAATAATAGATAAGTAAATTTAAACTAAAGAAGTAATAATTTAAACCGATATGATTCGAAAAAATAACGATTTCTTCCTAATCAAGAATCTGAAAATGAAAATTATTATTTTCTGCTATTCCATTGTTAATTATATTCACAGGAATCAACGATGGAATAGCAGAAAATAATAATTTTCAGTTAATTCACATCGTAAAAGAACTTTATTATATGTTTATATATAATTATTAACAAGAATCTGAAAAGTTTCAGAGACAAAAGTTTAACGTCACTAGGAATGGCAGTTTGTTCTAGAACACGTGCATTCACGCTTCTATTTCTAATGTCGCAGTACATGTAGTGTTCAACGTGCTTATATCACGGTCGTGATATATAAGGCTAAGTACACATACACAGACAAGTACACCATGTATCGTTCAATACCTAGTTTTCCTCTTAATCCTTGTATATTTTACTCCACAGCTTTATTACTCAATTTATTTTATTACATTTGCTTTGGGATCTGCTTACATTTTGCTTTTAGCTATTGCTCTCGCTTATTATATTAGTAAACCAAATTTTAAGGACAACCTTCTTGTTTCATTTCCGCTAATAATCTTTCTTTCAGCATGACCCATGTTATGGATTTTTGATACTTATCACAAATTATTTTTAATTATTGATCTCTATTTTATTATAACGTATCGCCGCCACCAACGCGAAAAGGTTGATACTTTTAAGCTAGAGAGCGTTTGTTAAACAATTGGTAACTACATAACATCAGATATCAATTTGTTAAAGTTATCTCCTCCTGATCGAGGGGTTATCGGTAGTATATCTACCGTTCTGGCATCTTTTACGTTAGTTTGTTGGCACCTTGTTGACTAATGTTCATGAAATGTTACTACGTTTACATACATGTGTATGGTGTATGGGTGTATTCTCACATTAAGTTAAAGTTCGGTGTATGTTGTATGTTTAATATTGTAAAATAGAATATTTACATTATTATTTTAACATACAACATATAAAAATAATATTCATACATATACTGAGTAAGGACTGAAGTTCAACCGCCCGAAACCAATCTATCTAACATTATCATCTTGTTTTTCGGAAACCACAATAATGATGTGGATTTATCTTATTGATCTCTAAATACCTTCTCGATAACTTAAATGATATCGAACAGATATCTACTATGTATGAGAAACCGAATAATGGAATTGATATCTCTTTCTAGATACCAATTTTTTTTAATAATTCCATAGCCAGTAATTCGCAGAATAAGGTCAAGTGATCTTGCATGTTTAAATCACCATTTTGAACAATATCAAATTTATTAAACTCATTGGCAAATGTTTTCAATTCCATTGTGATACAAGTTCTACATTCGGTATCTCCTTGAAAAAATACGAACTAGTCAGAAACACAACTATGAAAGTGTATCACACGATAATTTTTTTTGTCAGGGAGACCTATTCGAACAATTTTGTAGGTGTTGAGTAGATTTTACAATTATGAGTATTGACTTCACCATTTAGAAAAAAATATACTCGTCTGTCTATAGAATACGAGATAACCATTTAAGCTCGGTTGCAATTTGAGACAATAATCGCAAAAAAATCATGCCTCATAGCTAAATCAGCCTTATTTAATTCAAGCAGCAATCGCTTTTTCTCTAATTTTGCGAAAAATTGTCCAAACCATAGCATTCGCGATTACTTAGAAATTGCATCTGCACTACTGAATCCTAGCTGGTTATTTCTAGCTATGTCCTGAGCTTCTTAAAAAAATTCTGCAATTTAGACATCACTAATTCTTAATTTTCCAAACCTCGGATAGTCAATCAGCTAACATGTGTAACCTGTATTTTTGGGTTAATTCAACTGATTGAATTTTTTTTTTGTAATTATTTCAATCAGATCATTTTTGGTGTTGCTCTTGTAAGTTAAAACTGCTTAGACTTTTGTAATTTTAGATTTGTTGTAAAAATTATGAAAATTAATTATTTTTATTATAGTTAGTGCTTATTCTAGCATATACTTTTGAACAGGGTGATGCATATAGATCGACATGATTTCAATGCTATATATTAAACTATCTAGTACATTTAAAGGCCGTAAATTATATTTGATTTACATATGAGAATCGTCCGGAAACTTGTACCCATTGTCATATAAAACACTAAATTTTTTACAAAACTTTTTATTTTATATATTCATTTCCTATACAATTTTTCTATACAGTTCCTATTTAAGTTCAAATATTTGCCATATTTTATCGTATTTTAACGTTTAAACACTAGCGCCAAAGAATTCTGCCGCCATCTATTAAAAAAAGTTGTGGCCCTTCTTTAAGCTCTTCATCGTTTTGAAAACATTTATTTCAACGAAATTTTTTCAGTTTGGTGAAGAGGTGGTAGTCACAAGAGGCGAAGTTAGGGCTGTATGGAAGATGATAGATAATTTCCCAACGAAATTCTTAGAGGACTTCTTTCGTTTTCACGGCAGCGCATTGTCATGCAGAAGCACAATGTAACTAGACAGCATTCCGCGCCTTCGTTTCTTAATCGACCGCCGCAATTTTTTCAGTGTCTCGCAGAATCGATCTGCGTTTATGCTGGTCATTCGTGGTATGGACTCAATAAGGAAAACTCCTTACCAGTCTAAGAAGACCATTAGCTTAGGAGTCGAAATCGTTTGCTTAAATGTTTTTAGTCTAGTCAGTGAGCCGGCACGATGCTATTGCATAGAGTTTAGGTGCAGTTATAGCGTAGAAAAGCCGAGTTTCACATTCTGTCACTATTAGAGAAAACAAGTCATTTCAGTCATTTGAATAGCGCTAATCCACGTTACACAAATTTTTCCATATTTCAAATTAATTTGTCACAACTTCATGAATAATAATTATAATGCTTAATTAATTCGTCGACAATAAATCATCCGTAATGATGGAAGCAAGGGCACTTCGTTCTTCATCATGAATATTCTCGCTTTCAGCATTAAAACCTCGTCACCAATTTCCTACAGATGATTTATCACATTATAGTACACGTCTTTGCTTTATCTAAAAATTTCAATTGGCCGCAATTTGTTAGCATTCATGACGAATTACAGCCTTCACTTCATATATGGCGGCAAGCTGAATTTTTTCGACATTTTGATCACTCACTAAAAAACATTGACTGCCAAAATACGATGCACACTTGTATGCAGTTAGCAGTTGACTGACAAACCAGTTAGCCATGAGTCATGTGTGACGGCAAACTGGTATCAGTTTCCCTCGTACATTAAAGTTTGTAAATGTTTAACACACACCCCTTTGGCTGTAGGGATTAATTGTACACTATCAGCCGTAAATGAGGGATCACATACTATCAATAGAATAGCTATGTCTTTATACTTGGGTTTTGGTAGGGACAATTGGAAAAGGAGATGTGAGTGCGTTTCTGGGAAGTTTACCAATAATATCCGAATCATTATGTAAATTATGTAATATTTGTTAGTGTAAAATACTATAATTTCCTTTAATCCTTTTATGATCCATATTTAGTATTAATACTTTTCCTGAAAATATCTATTTTATACGGTTTTTTTTATATTACATGATGATAATGGTCCTAAGAAACAATTTATAGGAATTCGTGGTACCATACAGAATATTAGAAGCTAAGAAGAATTTAGTATTCGTCTAGAATCTGCCCGAGTAAGTGTAATACAAGTATTCGCGAACAAACATACAAAGTGCCAAAGAGAAAGGAATTGAGTGCAGAAATTTGTAGTGCTATAATAACATTATACAAAGGAAAAATGTCATTGTGGACAATAGTGCAAAAATTAAAATTAACATATCATGCAGTGCAAGGAACAGCAAAAAGGTATATAACAACAGGTGCAATGCAATCAAAGAAACGTGTCGGAAGACCAAAGATGATCACTAGACAAGAATATTTGTGACTGGAACTCTTACCTAAACGGAATAGAGGTTAATAGCTTCACAGGTTCGAGCTAAATTAAATAAAAATCGTGAAAATCCGGTGTCGCTGATTACCGTAAAAATACGTTTATCAAAGGAGCGACTAAAAGAGCGATTTGCTGTTCGTAAACCATTGCCACGATCACAAAATCGTAAAAAATGATTACAATGGGCCAAGGAGCATCAACTGTGCAATGTGGAAATGTGGAAGAAGGTTCTGTGGACGGACGAATCCAGGTTCCAAGTGTTTGGAAGTAATCGGCGCATTTTTGTTCTCAGACGAGTTGGCGAAACGATGATACCATAATATGTTGTGCCAACAGTTATACACGGTGGAGGTTCAGTTCTTGTTTGGGGATCATTTTCTTTTAATAGTGTTGGAGATTTGCTTAGAATTGATGGAATTTTTAGAAAAGAATGATATTTGAGAATTGTAAAGGAACACGCAATGGAATTAAATTCATAGGAGAAGGTTTTTATTTTCAACAAGATAATGATCCCAAACATAGTGCTAAACTTTTTAAGACCTATGTGAAACAAAAAGAAGGAGAAGGACTTCTTGTAAATGTGGTTTGGCCCTCACAATCGCTAGATATATGTTGCTATGGGACGAGCTGAATAGTGAAGTAAGAGAACACTGTTAAAAATCTCAGAAACAACTGTGGGAACACCTTACAAATGCTTGGAATAATATATTCCAGTTGAAACTCTTGAAAAACTTGTGTTGAGTCTACCCAAAATTTCTAAAGAAGTTATTAAGTGTAAAGGTGGATATTTTGACGAAAGTCGCTTAAAATAAAAAGTGCTAATTTTTCTTCATAGAACTAATGATTTTATTTTGTTTTATAAGGATATATAGTTTATTTTTATAGTAATTACACTTTTATTCGAATATATATTGTTATACCAAAAGTCTACTATTTTTTGTTATTTAACCTACAGTGATCCCTCATTTATGGCCGGTAGTATAGATAATAATTGAATTCATTCCATATTTGACGAAGAAAATGTATTGCGTTGCTGAGTTCATCGTAGTAGCGGTACCGTTTCTTAGATTATTTAAATTTGTAGAAAAATGTGATAAAATATAAATAATCAAATGTAACAATAAAATATAGAAAATTATCATCTTTCTTAAATATGACAATAATATATTGTATTGTATTGTAAGCATTAGCAGTTTCGTCTTTTACTAGTTTGCCCAGACTTGAACATTCATTGATATAATTTGTAGAGTTAACATTAAAACACCGACGAGAAGAGCAGTGGGACACATTTCTCAATGTAAGAATAAATTATAAAAAGTTGCGAGAATTATGTCGAAATAAGTTTTCGAGAAAGACCAATCCCTGAAAATACACTAGCGGGTTTTATAGTCAGCAGGATGAAAATTGAATCTGTTATTTAAGTTGGAAGGAAAGTTTACAAAATATTTAATGTTGCATTAGATTTAGATGATGAGCATCTACAGAAACTAAAGAGTCTGAATTCTGTGAAATAGATAAGAGAACAGCGATGTTGAGAAAAACAAAATCTAAAGTTGTACCATTTTTACTGATCAAATTATTGTATTGTTTCATACTCAAAGTATATATAAAATTTTTTAACATTAGATCTTTTACTACCAGTACTGATGACATTACTTACCATCGAAGGATAATTAAAATCGTCGAAAATCACTAATTTTTTGTCAATTAGTTCTAATGTGAGGGTATTAAAAAATAATTCAAGTTCATCAGATGATACATCGACGGTACATAAATACAAATAAAATAAGTAACAATAGAAAATTAACACTTCGATATAACTAGATCTATGAAAGATTACAAATATATGAAATGGGACGACGCGTAAATCCTTCGATGCTGCAATTAAAACTCTTCTGTCTATAATTCGGCCAACTAAGTAGCAATCTCTGCCTTTTTATAATATTTTAATTTAATTAATAAAGAATCAGAATCGCTAATATCTAGTAATAGAAGTTAATAGTTAGTAGATTATACATACGTGGGTTGTCTTTTATATTTTCATAGTGGGATATAGAGAGCGCCACTAATCCAATGTCAGTACTAAGAATTAACCTCCATCTTTAGTTAACCTAAATCGAAAGTTTCAGTGCGACACATGTGTGGTGTTGTAGCGACAACGAACTGTCGAAGTTGACAAGTTAGTTGAAAAATGGAATTAAACCGAGAACATTTTCGCAGAATAATTCTTTATAAGAAGATAATTATCTCAACAAAAATGTCTCGCCGAGTTGATTTGTTTTTGACAATGAAACACCACATTAGTCAACAATTTCTCGTTCTCAAACGTGGATAGATTAGTCTTAGCGATGATCCAAGAGCAGGTTCACCAAAAACGGCGATCACTCAGGAAAACGTGATGCCGTGCGCAAAATCGTCAACGATCGACATGTGACATATGGTCAGATTGAAACATTATTGGGGATTTCAAAGACCTCAATTCAAAATGTTTGCATAAAGAATTGTGTGAAAACAGAAAGCAGCTAGGGTGAATTGCTGCCAAAAGACTCTAGATCGCTTCAACGTCCGGAATTCTAAAAACGTGTACAATATTGTCAGCAATGATGAATCTTGGATTTACTCATACGAGCTTGAAAATAAACGCCAGTCGTCTATTCGAGTGATCCAAGGTGAAGAAAAGCCGATAAAAGTCATCCGTTCTCAAAGTGTCTCCAAAAAGATGGTCATGATATTCATGTATTCAAAGAACTGTTATTGCCTATTGGTATATAACGATTCGTTTGCCGCAAGTCAATGTTGAGCTTCGAAAAATCAACCTCGAACGACGTATCATCCTCCACCAAGACAATACAAGTTCGCACGCAGCACGCAAGACAATTGAATTTTTAACACAACAAAACATCGAATCGTTGGACCATCCTCCATACGGTCCGGACCTAATTCCCAATGATTTCTTTATCTTTCCGCAAATCAAGAACGGACTGCGTGGTTCCAGTCGTCAGAAGGAACAGTCGATGGCTTCGAAAACGCAATCATTTTGAGTGTACCAATAAACGACTGGACAGCTGCTTCCAGAGTTGGTTCGAGCCCATGCAAAAGTGCAGTAATCTTCGTGGAGAATACTTCAAAAAACAATTCAATCTTTAAAAGATGCCTACTGGTTTATTCCAGTTTTATACGCAAACCTTAAAACAACCCACATATTTGTATCATGTTGACTGGTAACAAATGTGCCTGTTCACGAAGTCGCCGTACCAATCTTCGAAATCTATTGGTAGATGGGTGCGCCCGGTATAGATATCGCATTGTATATTCGTCGTTTTCCAGGTGCATATTTCCATTCCAATCAAGTAATGGAAACTAAAATAATGAACGTTGTATATGTGAAATTTAAAAGACAACCCACGTATTTACAAGAAACTCTCCTTATTTTGATAAGCGCTTTTAACAAACTAGCTCAACGAAGTTTTGCTTTAAACTAAAACTTAACGAATAGTCCACATGCTTTTATTTAATATTTTTTTTCTGTTACAAAGTTCTAAAGAATTAAGAACTTTGAATTATAAATAATTTCGAAGTTACCGACTAAAATAATTATAATTTAATTTAAAATAAATTTATACAATTGGATACCCCTATCATTTTATGATATATAGAAAGTTCCTACATTTGCATACATTTCAAAGTTAAATGAAAGTTGCCGATTTCAGTTCCCAATTAGAAACTACGTGCGATACTACGTACAACTTTCAAATAGTTTCAATAAAACACGTGTATTATGGGACGCAAGGAATACCAGTAAGATTATTAGTCAGCAAATAAGTATATTTTCGATAAGTACAACATTTACTTGCAAATTATAACATGCAAGTTTGTAATTTTAATGAAATTACGTGGAAACTCATGCAGAACATCACTAAATGTAAATTGGCCTGAATACGATCACATCAAGCACGTTAAATTGATTTCGATAAAATGGCGATTCCATTAATATACGCATATTGTATGAGAGTGTATTTAACAAACTAATTAGTCTTTAGAGTCGACAATATCATTTTAAATAAATCTAAATCGATAGGTTTAGTACCAACAATAAATCGCTAAAGTCTGAAACACAATTTTCCTAAATATCACATAAAATTGATAGATGTCTTTGTTAAAAAAAAAAATTGGAATTGATAGGTATCTAGCAAAGAATTATATTTAATACATAGACTGATATTGATGATCAAATATGAATGATACATATACTGGTCAAAACAATTAACATATATTTCATGAAAATAATAAATTTAATAATAAGTTGATTTCATTTTTTGGTAGGTAGGTACGTATATAGCTAGGCAGAATAATAAATGTGTATTCTGTGTGAAGAAAAGATAAATGTTCAAATATTTAATTGTACTTAGAAGTTAGATCGAACAGAAATAATATTAAATATAATATTAAAAAATTATTCTAAGAAATGGACTTACCCGCCGAAATACGTTCGCTCTTGGAAGCGAGACATTAATTTTATGATACCGTTTAAAACAAAGAAAGAGATTTCTCCATGAAATATTTATTGACCCACAAATGTTGTTTTAAGAATTTTGTGTTTACAGTCAACTATATTCAAATTAAAATAAATTAAAAATATGATACAAAAATATTATAATATTTACTCTTTTTATGGGAGTTTCGACCGTTGAGTTAAAAAAATAACGTTTCAGGGGGAGGGTCCCCTTTTTTCAAGTTATTTACGACAACTTTTGAGATATATATATATATATATATATATATATATATGTGTGTGTGTGTGTGTGAATATGTATATATACATTAGAGCAAATGGAGATTTTCGAAATACATACGTCTATAGGAACTCGAATGTATAAAATCGAAAACAACAACATCCGTTGGCAAGAAAAATTGTCAAATTCACGTCACGTTCTGAATCGTAATACTCTCTAACATTATGTTTATTCAATCGGTCAGCTAAACGAATTAAAAATCTGTTTATTCGAATGACTGTTTACTTATTCACCAAAATGTACGAGTTTTAATTCCAGTAAATATCGATTTTCATTCGAAATTAAGTAGTTTCGGTTGTTCGCTTTTTCTTTCTGATTCATTCACTTTGATTGATGATAAAAGTCGAACTGAAATTTCATTGTCCAGCATTTTAAATCGTTCCGAGCAATGAATAAAAGAGAATGATGTGAAAGTAAAGTTTAAATTTTGTCCATCCAAATCAAGACAGGTTCTGGCTTTATTTTTAACGAAAATATTTGAACCGACATTGATTGGCAATGGAAACTATGAATAGTACTCATGTGATTTTCAAACAAAAAAATTATTGATTTTTTTTCAAATTGAAAGGTCAACATTTACCATTTGTATTAACATAGTCAGTTATGAAAAACTATATACAGTTAGATTGGACAGCCATCATCTTGAAAGCATACGATACCAGAAATAAATCATAATTCGGCCTAAGATTTCTCGGTCAATCAAATCAACTCCATTAAAGTATGGAGCTTGAGAACGTAAACACATTCTTTTAAGTACCTTCAAAAGAAAAAAATCACAGGCGGACAAGTCCTGTAATCTTGAGTCACCGAAACGCTATATCAAGCGCCCAAAAGATATTTTCTCAAAATGTTTATGAATGCTTTAGCAGTGCGCACTATGCACCATCTCATTGAAAATAACTATTCCTGTTGTGTCCATTCACTAGTTCCGATACAAAAACCATATTCCATATACGAACGTAACATTATGAATTCACCATCACTCAAAAAAAATACGGCGCGATCACACCAAACTCGGTAATCGAACGCCAAACTATCACACGTTCACAATGGAGAGATTTTTCATGAATGTTGTGAGAATTATGTGTACACTTAACCATTCAAGTGAAAATGAGATTCTTCGCTTATTTTTCTCACTGCATTTGGATTCTTTGCAACACTCGCGTACGTACAGTAAAATATTATCGGTGTATAGGTTTATGTAGATTTAAAATGTCAACCCTTCGAAATGATTTTGATGAATTTTGATTAAATTGTAAAATTCTTCTCACAGATTCACGGCTCATCTAACTCGCGTGCATGTTAAGGTACGGATCAGCTCGAACTCCTGTTGATTGCCTCTCTCTTTCATGATGTTTACTTTTCTAGCGTCCGCACAGTCTTTACTGGCCCTGATGACCTCTTCCTCATAATATTTTCTGTTGCTCTCAAAGCTTCGATTGTGGGTAAGAACTGCGCCATTTCGACTAATATTAAATTGGCGACGAAAGTTCCGCTGTGCAACGATGATAGGCATATTATTACAGACCTAGATATCGTTGACAAACATGCGATGATATTCTGGCCATTATTCCATTGCAACTAAAACGATATATCACCTCCGAAACAAATGACATCAATCCTATCACACTACCAGCACTATTATTACGAGTACATACTACAGATATTCTAACGCATAAGAATACGTTTACTGTGACATGTGCAGACCATATGGTTTTAATGGCCAATCATCACATCAGCCATCCTAATTATTACAAAGTCATCTCAATCTATTGAAAAATTGGTGTAAGCCACTGAGTGTAAAAGTAAATAGTTCCAAATCTGTAAATATAATGGAACAATATCATTAGTATACGTTAATAATACCTTAATTCCTATAATAAATGATGTTAACTACAAAGGAATTTACTTGAACATACATCTAAATTAGACAAATGTGGACGAAAAGACTTCAATTCGTTGCTATATACAGAAAAATATACTGATTCATATATAACACCTTAATATGGAAAATAAACTGTTTATCTACAAGTCAGTGCTAATACTGGTCATATAGACTTCCAATCTAGGGCACTAGTAGTAACTCGAATATAACTAAAATACAACTCGTCCAATTCAAAACGCTTCGCCAAATATGTAATGCACCATAGTAAGTTTTTTGTTTGTACCAGTATTATGAAAATAATGTAAGGGACGTTTAAATATGCTAAATTGACATAGTGCTGGTAATATATTCATACTTGATTATTTGATTTAATATTAATATAGTTTGCTTTACATAGTTATGTTGAGATTTTATTTTACTTCCTATTCTAACTTAATGTATCTATTTTTGCTGTTCAGCGTATGTTGCACTACTACATTCGTTGTTGTTTTTCTTATTATTATTATTAATTAATTAAGAAGTTACGGTTACTGCATACGTCCTGTTCTTGGACGGGATGATGATAGGAAAGGGCGTTTAGACATACTATATAGACTGAATGTACTAGTGAACCATCAAGACCACAATTCACCAAGACATTTAAGAAAGGAATGGAATCTTTTGGTTCAACCTCCATGATGAAAAGTATGGAATTGCGTTGGGAATTTAGGAAAACGAGAAAGTTATTCTAGGAATACCAACTATACGGCAAAGAAACAAAAGTGTCATCTACGTATCTGAACCAATATTTCGGCTTTAGATTGTAGTAGTATAGGATTGTTATTTGAATACCACCCTAAAAATGTTGGCGACAAGCAAGTTTTTACCAGATAGTCTAAATCGGTATAGAATCCGTTTCTGTCAAAATTTCTCTGACTATCATTAATATCATCCGTTTCGAAGACTCAAAAATCCTCACACAGACTAAACTACCAAAATCTAATCTTCAAAGATCCGGGGTCTAATCCATAAAACTGACGTTCTCTGACCCTGTCCTACTCAAAGCTGATAAATATAACGCTACTGTTGTTCTAGACAGTGATGAAACGTCGGCAGCAGAAGTAATGAGGATGCGGTTCCAACTCGAATGCTAAGATGAAGATAGACAAAGAATAAACTTGATAAAGCTAAGAAAATAAATCGTCTTTATGAAAAGTATAACAAATAGAGGGTAATAACAAAACAAAAAAAATTTCTGTTGAGAAAGAACCTTGGGAGAAATTTGGACAAAAGATGGAAGATAATTTTGTGCAAATTGGCAATTATTTTGCAGTTTCAAAAAGAGCTAAAAACAACAATAGGTAGACTAGTTACATTGTTAATAATAGAAGCTTTACACAAAACTAAATAAAACTTTTATAACTTAAAGAGCATGGATGAAGTATAAAGTATAATATGTATGCATACGTGTACATAAGCGTACATAAGGTAAACAAATTTCTAAGAACAAGACTGGGTATATTTTAAGTAGGTGAGTAAGTTCTAAGAATGATTAATTCTTGGAAGATGGATATACATGTACCATATTTCCAAAGTATGAATTTATAATGTAAAGTTTGGAACGTAAAGTATTTTGTTATTTGGCAAAGCTATGAAACTAAAAAGCTATAAGAAATTAGTGCAACATTATAAATACTCATAGGATGGACATAATACACATATATGTCATAATGATGAAGTGTTTTCAATATTTTTGTAAATATAATATAATACCTTTGTAAATAACCTAAATATGTAATTGACAGAAAGATTAAATTATTAAATAAGAAAAAATTTAAATAATGTACAAATATATGTAAGTATAATTATGATTTGCTAAAATTTTGTAAGAGTTTAATAGAAAGAATGACATGGAAATATAAAAGGAAATATGAGAAGAGCTGAGATATTTTTCCCGCAAGCCAAGACCGTAACGTAAATATGGTATACGAACAAACGGGAGACCTTGTGATGCATGCGCTATTTATATCAAGTATGTTTTGTTTTATAAATAGCACACTTACATTATTCACAGCTGTTGTTGTGTAGCGCAAAGTGGATAAGACTGACAAAATATCTGCAGGATGACGTAAGATTCCATATTTATCTCGGAGAGCAACGTACGCTCGATATCTACGGATGTAATGCACCCATAAATAAAATAATCTTTTCAAATAAATAACGGATCTATACACGCACATTCGCAAATTTGTATTAATCTGGTAAAATCGAAATCTTTTTTTATAACACTCTTTCTGCAACACATATTTTTATGTTACTTGTAACATATAGCAGTGAATGTACATCGTTCACAATTTGTATTGACTCCATTAACGACAACCCGGTCTTTTGAAATTTTTCTATTGAATCAAATAAACCTTTATAATTGTCGTAAATTTATTTTAAATCGGTTTCAACGGAAATATTTTCGAATCTATTCTAGCCTTTTTTAATTGCTACACCTTCGTTAGGTTTGATAGAACCACAGATTTTATTTGTTGAAAATTATCGCAATAATTGAAAGCCGCTTTCAACCATGTTCCCCCAACGTGTAAGAATTGGCTCTAGCGGTTCAGGAATACTGGGACATTTGGACGTTTGGGAGACTTCAAAAACACAATTTTGGTATTTGAAATAAATGCATCCACCTTTGGATACCACTGTCAATTACTTTGTGCTACAAGGTCTAAAGTACGAATTGTACACGTTACATGTAGAAGTCCCTCACACTTATCTTTAAGGGAACGGCCTACACTATACATTGTCGCTGCACCATAGCTTATAAACATCAATAGTTGGTCTGTTGAAAGTTGAAATTTTTTAGCGTATTCAGCAATATCTTCATAATTGCTTTGGCAATGCACTTTTCTAGCTAATATCATACAATACATTTTATGAAAATCGCAACATAAGTTTACAGTATCATACTGAAGTCAATTTTATAGTGATAAAATCGCAGATATAAAGAATACGAAGTATCTATGTATCATACTTAACTTACTAGTAATAAGAAAAAATAAGCTAAAAACGGATAATGGAATAATCCGCATATAGGCATAATTTTGGCGGACAATATGAGTATTCCAATAAGCGGGTTTCACTGTATAGCGTTTGCTTTGTATGAAAGACCAGAACTTTCCTGCTTCAGAAGTAATTGAGTTCTCGATCTTCTTAACGTTTACTTTTACGTTCTATTAATGTCCTTTTTAATTTGAGATCTATCTAGGTATAATTAAATCTTCCAGAGAACCAGATGTTTTGTAGCGTTTAGAGTAATAGCCTTTCGATATAATATTTCTCATTATATTATAGTTAAACCATGACGGATAATGTGTTCTCTGACTCTTCTGTTTTTGAAAATAACTTTTGAATATTGAAAACAAAACTTGGTAAAACTGGGAACTAACTAAGTTAGTGTCATTGACCGACAACAAGAAAGAATCTACATTATACTTCCTATGGGAAATAAAATAATATTGATCAATATTTATAATGGGAAAAATCATATTGCTTGGAGCCCACATATTTGTATTGCAAATTTATATCGCAAAATTGAATTTATATATATATATATATATATATATATATATATATATATATATGTATATATGAGTGAGCTATAATTACTATTGATTGAATTATTAAAAATTATAAGTAATCTTTTATATATTAATCTTTTCAAATTTACCGAGTTGACTACTTGTTTCGTAAAATGAAACAATTCAATATTTTAGTATTCTATTTTTATAACTCATTTTATTTATTTTTGTTAATAATACACTATTATATGTATTTATGTTAGACAATAAGATCTATCTCGAGCATGGGTATCGATAACACTCAGTCGATATGTTGGCGATTCATGCAATATTCCAATAGAAACAAGAATTTTTATGTTATTTAATACATCTTTTTTAAATTTGGGTTTTAACAAAATTAGATATATCACTTTAGTATACTATACCAAATTATTAAACACTCAAATACCTCTTACTTTTGACTAATTATAATGCACTTTATTTTTATTATTTAGTGAAAACTTTTGTTAATTTGCAGAGTTCTGAATAATATTTATAGTAATAAAATTCGACACTAAAATTGAATTTAATTCCCCAACTCTATTGATATATTCTACTAAATAAAATCAAATTGATTCTTTAAACTGTATAGTATATTAATATCAAACATATAAATAAACAATTAAATACACAAATATATGAACAAATAAACAAATAAACCACATCATTTTACATTAAACTTTGACAATTAAATTTAATTTCTTATTCCATTAAATTTAAATTACCCTCAGAAAACTATATTAGAATTGAACTAGCTATAGACCTTGAGAAATAAAAAACTATAAAATCGTAAATTACTTTAAAACGAATAACTGTTACATTTTTCTATCCAATAACACACATATTATTACTACGAAATTTACTATAACTAAAGCATAATTATTAACTTATCTTAAAACATCAAAAAGTCCACCTTTCTCTTCATCCCGTTTGTTCATATGTCCAAGACGGGTCGTTTCCAATAATTCCTACCACTTTTACTCCAATGACAGTGTCGATATAAGCTTCTTAGGCATACATGGCTTATGTGTTTTTGTATCACTTGTTTTAAAAGCTTATATACTGTCTAACACCGTTTTTAAATTTACTGGAAATTGTTTTAAATATTCACTTAAATACACTGTTTTTATTTATTATTCTATTACTCATTTATTTATGGTAAGTAGTAAGTATATTTATTTGACCTTTGTCAACGTCACTTATAAATTATCAAGTTTTGTTAACAATTAAAATTTTATTTTTATTTTATTTACTTTTTCAGTATGGTTACTTAGCAAGGTACTTATCATAGAGTAAATGCTAATTTTTTGCTCGTCCCTTTATATATATGTCGACAAAAGAGGCGAAATGTAAATAATCTAGGATACATAAGAAAAACAAAAAGGATCATTCAAGAATGCCTAAAGTGAAAACAATGAAATTTAATTTCTTTTTAAATGTTAAATTGAATATGATATTCAGATTTTCTGAATTTTAATTAATCAGGTATTCTATATATATATATATATATATATATAATTCAGTTTTGAGAAATTCAATATTGAGCGGAGAAATAAGTAGAATGCAGTTTAACTTATCAGTTAACGAATTTGCAAAAATATTAACGTCCGATATAAACAACTCAATAAAACGATGGTAATTGAAAAGAGGGTGAGAAATACATGTAATACGAAATTTTGGTTTAATAGCAATCTAAGATCTATGAAACACAACAAAATACAAAAAAAAAATGTGAAGCAAGATATGTAAACAAACAAAATCAATGAATGTACTACACCAAAAAGATATGTGGAGAAGTATAAAAAAAATAGTATTCAAGCCCAACAATTCGCAAGTCAATAAAATTGAAATAAATAGCAAACTCCTCAAGGATGAAGGACAAATTGCTGAAGAACTTAATCCATTTTTTATAAATAATGTTAATGAAGTTGAATTTGATGGAGCCTGTGGTTGATTGACTTGATCAATAAGGTTGATATATAACCCCTTTCCACATTAACTTTTGTAAATTCTGTATACGCATTTCGACAACCAAGTTGTCATCATCAGCAGATAATTTCAAAGTGTCGCACCTGGTAAAACACGGCGAAAAAACAATTGTACGAAAATCAAACTCCGTACGCGATCCACACCGCTCAAAACACAGATGTACACTGTGTCTGTTTCACAAGATTTTTAAAAATTACTTTTACTTAAACTAACATGCACTACATTGAAAAAGGTTATTATGGTCAAGCAAGTGCCTGTCTGTGTGATTTATGTGTGATTTATGATATTGTTCCTCCTGTCTTTCAGTAGAGAGAAAACCAATTACCATTAGAATTTATCCAAAGGATCAAAGATTGTAAATTAGAAAAAGGAGAAATTTTAGTTTCATTCGACGTAACGTCATTGTTTCCTTCGGTACCGATTCCAGAAACTTTAAAATATTTAGAAGAACTGCTTCACAAAAATAAGATCGAACCAGAGAAAATAAAGGAATACGTGAGATTAACAAACCTTTGCATGTCCCAAAATTGTTTTCAGTTCGAAGGGAAGTTCTATGAACAAAAACAGGGAACTGCAATGGGCAATTGTCTTTCTCCATTCATAGCGGACCTGTTTATGAGTAACTTTGAAATAGAACTAAAAAATAAAGCTAAATATTTTCCAAGAATTTGGGTCAGGTATGTCGATGATATTTTCGCGGTTTTCAATACACAAAAATGCAACTTAAATGATTTCGTTAAACAGTTAAATTCAAAATTCCCGACAATTAAATTTACAGTAGAAAAAGAAAACAATGACAAGTTGCCTTTTTTGGACACCTTAGTTATTAGGAATGATCTCAAAATAGAAATTGATATTTTCCGAAAAGAAACCAATGTCAATAGATTCATTACGGCTGACTCAAATCACAGCATGCAACAAAAGATGGCTTCATTCAATTTTCTGATTAATCGTTTGATCAATTTCCCACTAACAAAAGTAAGATATGAAAGAGAATTGAACCTCATTAAGAATATCGCGGTATACAACGGTTTCGATTCGGAAATAATCAATGGATTAATTAGAAAGGCCAACATAAGAAAAACAATCCGTGACACCACATGTCTTTCACCACAGAGCAATCGGGAAAAGCATTTTGTTTGTTTACCTTTCCATCGTGTGACAAAAAATCTGAATAGTATTTTTAAAGATCGCGGGTTTCAAGTCTGTTCCCGCCCCAATAATTCCCTTAAAACGCTTTTAGGAAATGCAAAAGACAAAATCGAAGAAAATAAAAAATCGGGAATCTACCGAATTGAATGTTTAGAGTGCAATAGACAATACATCGGCCAAACTAAAATATCGATCGAAACCAGGTATAAAGAACACCTTTCGCACATAAAATTCAACCGACCGGAAAAATCGGGTATAGCGAGACATGTATTAGAAAATAACCACAGTGTTAATATGGATTGTTTACATTTGATAAAGAACGTGTACAATTATCGCGAACTGGACGCGTATGAAAGCATGCACATCTTAAAGAATTTAAGCCATGTGGTGAACTATAATGACGCCGGCCCCTTACAAACTCCTCTTTTCTCTCTACTGAAAGACAGGAGGAATAATATCATAAATCACACATAAATCACACAGACAGGCACTTGCTTGACCATAATAACCTTTTTCAATGTAGTGCATGTTAGTTTAAGTAAAAGTAATTTTTAAAAATCTTGTGAAACAGACACAGTGTACATCTTGGTTTTGAGCGGTGTGGATCGCGTACGGAGTTTGATTTTCGTACAATTGTTTTTTCGCCGTGTTTTACCAGGTGCGACACTTTGAAATTATCTGCTGATGATGACAACTTGGTTGTCGAAATGCGTATACAGAATTTACAAAAGTTAATGTGGAAAGGGGTTATATATCAACCTTATAGATCAATGTTAATGAAATAGCAGAAAGTATACTGTACACAAAATGTAAATCTAATATTAATTTAAACCTGCATGAACGCTTCCAATCTGAAAATATAAGCATATCACAACTTAAGGCAATAATGAAAACAATGAACAACAAAAAAGATCCAAATTTTCTATCAGTTGAAATTCTGTTAAAAAACTTTGATATAATTGGTGTACATTTACGTCACTTAGTAGTTGAATCCCTCAAGAATAGTATTTTCCCGATAACCTTAAAGAAGCAACAATCATTCCAATTAAGAAAGTTCAAAATACATTAAACCCCAATGAAATTTGGCCAGTCAATATGTTGCCAACAATAAGTAAAATATTAGAAAAGGTGGCGTATAATCAATTAAGTAAATACTTAGAAAAACATAATCTGTTACATAACTGTGAATCACTACTGAATCTCGTCGTATTTGAATGGAATATTGACGTGGGGATAAAAGGTGCGTTGCGGCAGTATTTTTAGACTTAAAAAAAGCATTTGAAATCCTACTTCAGAAATTGGAAAAATACGGAATTGAAGGTACAGAACTGTCAGGGCGCAGTGCTTGGAACACTATTATTTCTAATTTATGTTAATCACATGGAAAAAGTTCTACAAAAACGTAAAGTCTGCATGTTTGCTGATGATACACTCATCTATACGTGTGGTGTAAATCCATATGAATGTGTAAATAACATAAATGAAAACTTAGCAAAAATTGAGAAATATCTTAAAATGAATAAAATAAAGGTAAACACGAATAAAACAAAAGCAATGTTGATCAATGGAAATTCAAATGATAACATATGTATTGAAAATGAAAATATTGAAAAAGTAAAAGAAATAAAATATTTGGGTATAATAGTGGACGATGATTTGAGTTTCATACCGCATTTTCAATATGTTTGCAAAAAGATATCCGAAAAAATTGCATTTTTGAGAAGAATCCGCTATAGGGTTTCAACTATCACTGCAACTATTATCTACAACACAATTATAAAACCGCATTTTGAGTACTGCTCCACAATATTATTCTTAGGTAATCGGCAAATGAAAGAAAGACTACAGAAATTACAAAATAAAGGCATACGCTGTATTCTGAGATGCAACAGAATGACACATATAAGTGATATGTTAAATAAGCTACAGTGGCTCTCCATTAATCATCGACTCGTTATGAACACTATTATTTATATTTAAAATTAAGACAGGAAATATGCCAAACTATATGCAGCGATATCTGGTCAATGTAGCAAGTCCAACCATACAAGTTGAGGAACGCCAATGATTATAGATTACCTTTGGCAACAACAAGTTTTTGTCAAAATGTTATATTTTATAAAGGTCTGAAAGTTTTCAATGAAATGCCTCCAGAAATAAAAAATGAAATAAATTATTATGTATTTAAACGTGGGATTATTGATTATGTCAAGAGAAATTTTTAAACAATGTTAAGTACCAATCAATTTTGAATTTAAATGTATACTTTTAATGTAATGTATGTTTTTTGTAAAAAATTTTAATATTTGATTTGAAATTGCATGTATTATACTAAATAGCAATAAGAAATGCTAAATAAATAAATCAATCAATCAATATACATATATGTATGTATGTATCGTATGTATGTATAGGTTATTCATATTTTAAATCCTTCAAATAAAATATTTAAAAATTCCATTTTGATTTGTCAAAGTGTTATACTAAAACATTATACTTTAATACGCCCCTTCTAGATTTCATTATAAGATTATGGAAAATATTAGTTCTAGAAAATTCCGGAAAATAAATACATTATCTATATAACTGATATTATATTTGTTTGATTTGAGTTACACCCTATTTCTATCTTGATTTACTTCTTTAAAATCAATTCACTTCGACTAGAATACTAGAATGATTTTACTGCTCACATTTGAATTCCTGTACCAAAATATTGTAATTTAATATAATTTTTAATTACTCGATAGATTCTACTTATGACAATAACATACTACTATTATATTTATTAAATGATTCTAAATATGTATTTTTCTTGGCTCATGGGTTCTATGTGTGACTATACATAAAGATACAATACCATGATTCGACAACAATTACAAATATTTTCAAAGCATTCCTAACTGTACATATGTGGTTTAAGTGCTTTGAATTACAGAACTATAATATATAATATATACCTATGAAAATATGTTGAAATAAGAGTATTATTGTGTTCAATAGTAAGTACTTAAGCTTAATTTAACTCTTAATGTGATGCATGACTAATTATTATATATATATATATATATATATATATATATATATATATATATATATATTATATATATATATATATATATATATATATACATTATTATATATACAGACTTGTTCATTCTAGAATTAGATATGCGCTGTCCACAAGTGGAAAGAGTGCAGTTAGGTTAAAGCGCGCGAGAAAGGAGGATAGAATATCTCTCACTGGCAGTTTCGTATTCTCCCACTTTTGTATTGCAAACAACTTCCCCTACTTTCTCGCGTGCATTGACAATACGTACCTACATTTTTGAATTGTATAAATTATTTGATGCTTTTAATAAAATGCAACATTATTTTCTTGAAATGTTTTGCCGTTTGGCGTGAATCTTTTGAAATAATAAAATGCAAACATGGCTATTTTCTTGAAATGTTTTGCCGTTTGGCGTGAAACTAATAAAATATTCTTGAAATAAATGAAATAGAAAATTCTAAAAATTAAAAAGATTTTCAAACATGGCTATTTTCTTGAAATGTTTTGCCGTTTGGCGTGAAACTAATAAAATATTCTTGAAATAAACGCGAGAAAGTAGGGGAAGTTGTTTGCAATACAAAAGTGGGAGAAAACGAAACTGCGAGTGAGAGATATTCTATCCTCCTTTCTCGCGCGCTTTAACCTAACTGCACTCTTTCCACTTGTGGACAGCGCATATCTAATTCTAGAATGAACAAGTCTGTATATATATATAATAATTAGTCATGCATCACATTAAGAGTTAAATTAAGCTTAAGTACTTACTATTGAACACAATAATACTCTTATTTCAACATATTTTCATATATATATATATATATATATATATATATATATATATATATATATATATATATATATTATAGTTCTGTAATTCAAAGCACTTAAACCACATATGTACAGTTAGGAATACTTTGAAAATATTTGTAATTGTTGTCGAATCATGGTATTGTATCTTTATGTATAGTCACACATAGAACCCATGAGCCAAGAAAAATACATATTTAGAATCAATTAATAAATATAATAGTAGTATGTTATTGTCATAAGTAGAATCTATCGAGTAATTAAAAATTATATTAAATTACAATATTTTGGTATATATATATATATATATATATATATATATATATATATACATACATGTGTGTATCAATACTTGAATATTGTTAGTAGATCATATTAAATTTAAAGAAAATAAATATTTAAAGTGTGTATATCTAATTGTATTACCGTTGACGTTTTATTCAATTTCAGAAAAGTATTTAGGAATATCCAAAAATTAAAAAAGGAAGCTATAGTATATCAGTTAATTATTACAGTAAATTTTAATATTGTTATCCCATCATTAATTTATTTGAACTAGTACGTTTTCATATATTTCGCGTGACAAAGATTTCGAATTACACAGTCTGAGATAAGAGAACATATATTTAACAGTATAAGTAAATCGTATGAGAATAAATTTTAATGTTAATAATACCTTGTTTATGACGCATTTCGAGTTATAACTGTTATCAGGTGAACTATAGCACTGTTAACGAATTTATTCTCGGAGTGTGTTTTCGTACCGTTTTCCGATACAGTAAAGAATTAACATCTTTGAATCTATTTAGGCTCATATAATTATTAAATTAATTATACCTTGTTTACGACGCGTTCCGAAACACTTCGTAAACAAGGTATTACTACACGTAACATTAGAATTTATTCTCATACAATCACCTATGGCGGGTTTGCCAAGTTGAACGAATGTCTATTATGCATTGTGATAATATAGTTACCTTTTTGGCGAATAGTCACTTCACTCTTTTGTTTGTTTGAACGAGAAAGCAAAGATATTATTTTTGTATATAGAATAATTGTATTTTATAATTCATTTAAATAATTGTCCACTATGATTTGATTTCAAATCATTTACCTGTGCTTTAACTAGCTTTAGTGAAATAACTTAATTTATTTTAATATTTAATACAACAGTGGGAGCAATATTTTTCTCACATCTTGATTTATCATCGCAAAAATTCAAATTAAATATTTTAACCCCTAGCAACGTATAGCTTGAAATTATGTAGCATAGGTGAGGATAAGTAGTTGATTAGTCAACAGAATTAGAATGATTCTTGTAATTTAATTGGAGAATTTGTTAAATAATGTAGCAATTTTTTTTGTATATTTGTCTCGTGTATTGTATTTTTAATTGTCGTTTATTTGTGCGTTCTTTTGAAAAATTAATTATTCGCTGCGGTGTATTCCAAAAAAAAATTAAATAAAAAAAAATTAAAAATAAATGTTCATAATAAATTATAACCAATAATAAATAAAATGTATAGTGGGAGAATAAAAAGTAAAGGTATGAGAAGATTTCAGTAAAGGAAGGAAACAAAAGATAGATACAAAACAAATGAGTTATAAACATAAACAAATGATGCCTAACAAACGCTTAACGAACATTTGAGCCTAAACAGATTTGAAGATATTAATGAATTTGATAATGGGCAAAAGGATAACTAATAACATAATAATAAAATACAGCAGCAACAAACAGATAGAGAAGTTTTAAACCTTATTTATAGAACTAAAATAAAGATGGCATCACTTGAAGGTAATATATGAAAGAAAAGAATTATTTCATTAGTTCAAACAGTTCCAAAGAGAAGATTTACAAATAGCTAATAGAGTAGAAAAAAATGAAGAAATCAAGATAGAAATTTATAATGTTAATTATAGTGAAGTAAAGGTATATATAAAAGAAAGGACAAAACAAAACAAGAAAAAACTTATAATGAGATTAGTCAAAGACTCAAGTTAAAATTAAAAATGGTAAGTAGAAGGAATGTTACATATAAAAGAAGATATGGTAAAGACTTAATAAATTAAAAATGAAAGTTACTAAAAATAATGATTAAAACAAAGGAAACACAGCAAATAAGGCCATTTGTCATTCATTATTTCTATTTTATATACAGTGATTTAAAAAAAATAATATACATTCTGCTATTAGGCCAGGCATTGGTATAGTAATAATAAAAGTAATTTTATAATTTAATATATGTTCGTACCTGAGTGATGCATCCAATTCCAAGTAGAGCTTCCGTACAGAAAGGATCCAACGCCAAACTAGAACTCAGTCTTTCGAAAGCCAATTGAGTCTGTCCAGTCTTTATATAGAGAAGTCCAGATTTTGTAAGCATATTGACACTGTCAGGTGAAGTTCTGTAGAGATTAGTAGAAAAAAATTAGTGCCTTAAAAGAACGCCTTGGGAAACATACTCTAGGGCTGCGTTACAAACAGCAATGGCGGACCTGATGTCATTTTCCATAAGTAACATTTTCACTAAAAGGGAATATGATACCTCTTGTTTTCCACACTGCACGGCCTTATGAACATATTCCCTGGCCTTCGAAATATTTCCCAAAAGAAGTAAGCATTGTCCTGTAATAATAAAACATTTTGTACTTTGAGGATTATGCAGAAGAATTTATAATTATGAAATGCAAATATATGCAGTTTCGAGTTACATTAATGTTGTTGGTTAGAAATTCAAGAGCGTTCTTCGCATGCGCTTCTTAGCAAAACAACTAGAAGCTATCGTAGAACATTTAAATAAGTATAATATATTTTTAATTTCATTTAAATAAACATGTTACTTAATTGGCATTTCTAAATGTAAATGTATTTTGATAATTTCCAGAAGGAAGGTTTTAATACTCTACGGTATTTGTATTAATTTAGTTTAAATATATTTATGTGTATTTTCCCTTAATATATTGTTAATGCAGTCTTCAGAATGGATCTAATTATACAAGGTATATAAACGCATTGTATAGTTTAATATAGAGGGTGTTTCAAATTGCGCGGGTTTTTTTTAAGAATAAATAAAATATAGATGGCGCACTGAATTTGTCTGGGTATGTGGGTATTTAAAAAGTGTGATGATGACATTTATAAAAATGGCTTCGTACACAGTACAACAACGCGTTCGAATTGTTGAATTATTTTATGGAAATCAGCGTTCTGTGAAATGTTTTTAGAAAATTACGTGAATTTTATGGTTTACATAATCGTCCATATAAAAGCACTATTGGAAGATTACGTGGAAGATCAAAAAAGTGAAAAATACAGTCGTAGTGGTCGTTCACAAGAAAATGATTTGGTTCGTGAAAGTGTTGCTGAAGATCCTGAAATGCCTATTAGATGACGTTCACAACAGGTTGGACTTAGTATATCAACAACATGGCGTATTTTGCACAAGGATTTGGCTCTCAAGCCATATAAGGTTCAAATAACACAGGAACTGAAGCCTTTAGATCATTTAAAACGTCGTTCATTTGTCAATTTCATCAATGAGCGACCAGCTGATTTTTCTCAAAAAATAATGTTTTTCGATGAGGCACATTTTGAACTTGGTGGCTATGTTAATAAATAAAATTGCCGTATCTGGGGTGAGGAAAATCCACGAATTATTCATGAGATTCCTGTGCATCCTAAACGAGTTACTGTTTGGTGTGCAATATGGTCAGGTGGTGTAATTGGACCTTACTTCTTTGAAAATGCTGCTGGGGAAGCTATAACTGTCAATGGTGATCGATATCATCGGATGGTAACCGAATTTTTGTGGCCTGAATTAATGAATATTGATCTAGAGGATACGTGGTTTCAACAGAATGGCGCTACACATCACTTTGCACACGAATCAATTGATTTATTGAGAGCAAAATTTCCTGGGCGTGTAATCTCAAGAAATGGTGATGTTAATTGGCTACCAAGATCATGTGATTTGACACCGTTAGACTATTTTCTTTAGGGTTATGTGAAAAATCGGGTTTATAAAAACAGTCCACAATCAATTCCTGCTTTGAAAGATGAAATTATTCATGTCATTGGTGAGATAGACCTTCAATTACGCCAAAATGTCATTGAAAATTTTAACAAAAGAGTGGACGTCTGTGGAACTGCAAGTGGAGGCCTTTTGTCGGATATTATTTTTTACATATAAATGTCATAACTGATACTTCAATTACCAATAAAAAGTTTTTGAAAGTGAATGCAAATTATGTGTTTTATTTATTCTTTAGAAAAACCGCGAAATTTGGAACAACCTTTAGTTAATTTTAAGACAAAGAAATAATTATGAATCTTTCAAATATAGCTCATATCCCTTTAAGTACACTTACTGTACTTATTAAGTATATATTTGCATTTTTCTTAATGAAATCCGGGAAATGTTTTATTGATATATTTATGGTCTTTATATTATACGTTTTCCTATTTTGTATACATTGTTCCATTTAAAAAGAATGTTTAATTTATATGTACCTGTAGTTTTATTTTTAGATATTGAATCTAATATGTTCATGAAAAGTTCATGAAAATTTTACAATTTAATTACTGGATGTATTATGTATATTGTCTAACTTTACTTTATATATATATAATGACAGCACTATGGAAGGGGCTTGCCTAGCACACATTCCTGCCGCTAGGTGTGCGTGACGCAACTTATTCTCCGTTTTATGCAGTCGGTTCTTTCGCCGAATAAGGTTGCTCTTGTTACAGTTCATTTCTTTGTATAAGCATTTCCGTTTGATTTTTTATAATGTCGAACTTAAGCGAACAGCGTGCGGATATGAAATTTGGAGTTTCTGAGAAGACTGCGTAACAGCGTATGACGAACGAGGTCTGATTTGTGGCACACGGGGAAATGTTTTTTTTCCACCATGACAATGTACCTGCTCGCACGGCCTTATCAGTTCACCAGTTCTTGGCTAAAAACAGAACGACTCCTTTGCCCTACGCCCTCTACTCACCTAATCTTGTCTGTGCGACTCTTTGTTGCCACGAATGAAGAGGGACATGAAATGGTATCATTTTAACGACGGTAAAGAAAAACGACACAGTGGCTCGCAGCCATACAGAAAAACGAGTGGACAATGTATCCAACAATGAAATTATCGATTAGATAAGTGTATGAAGTTACAATGGAGAGTACATTGAAGGTGTTAAGGTTGTTTTGTAAAAAAAAATAAAATACAGATTTTTATAGAGAAATCCGGTTTTTTTTGGGCACCCCCTCGAATACATATATATATATATAATATCGGTAGGTCGATAAGCATCGTTTAAAACTATTCAAGAGTGAATAATTAGGAGTGTGAATTAACGTATTTGGGAAAAAACGTCCGAAGTGGAGACCACTTGCAGTTGAACAAGGTGCATGTACTTATAAACAAACAATATACATATAAGGTAAAAAATTGTACGTTTAATGTTAATTTTGTTGCTTTCTTTTTTATCAGTTATAAGAAAGATCTCCTAAAGCGATTCTGATTCTTGTTGAACGCGTAAATATTTTATCTTTCCGCTATTTAAATATAAATAATTCAAGAATGTGTCTGTTCTAGAAGAAGAGTATTTCTGATACAGAGCCTATATGTATAAACGACCGGAAACGTGCACGAAGATTATCCATTAGATTGGCACTGATCGATGAAAATAGATATTAGGAATATTTGTAATAATTTAATCACTGAAGGTTGATATATAACCCCTTGCCACATTAATTTTCGTATTCTACATACGTATTTCGACAATTAAGTTGTCATCATCAGCAGATAATTAAACAGTGTCGCATCTGGAAAACTACAGAAAAATACCCGTACGAAAACAAATTCCGAACGCGATCCGTACCGCTCAAAGCCAACACCTACACTGTATATTCGTTTCACATGATTTTTAAAAATCGTTTTACTTAAACTAAGATGAATGACATTAAAAAAGGAAAACGGACATAACAGATAAGTACCTGCATGTGATTTATTGCACTGTCCTTTTTCTGTCATTTAGCAGACCTAAGAGAGACGAATTATTCGTTCCCGCGTCAATGTTTAACACATGGCCTTTATTCTTCAAAATGTACATACTTTCATATGTATCTAATTCGCGATAACTACACACGTTGTTAATCAAACGCAAACAATCCGCATTTACACTATGATTACAATCCAACATATGTTTTGCTAAACCAGATTCTTCCGGCCGGTTGAATTTTATATGCGATGTTCTTCATACCGGGTTTCTATCGATCGTTTTGTTTAGCCGATGTATTGTTTACTACAATCTAGACATTTAATTCCGTAGATTCCCGATTTCTTGTTATGTTCGACTTTGTCTTTTGCATTTCCTAAAAGGTATTTTATGGAGTTAGTGGATCGAAATGTGACTTGAAAACCGCGCTCTTTAAAAACACTATTCAAATTTTTCGTCAAACGGTGGAAAGGTAAACATACAAACTGCTTGGCCCGATTGCTTTGAGGTGACAGACATGTGGTATCCCGGATTGTTTTTCTTATTTTAGCCTTCCTAATTAAACCATTGATTATCTCCGAATCAAAACCATTGTATCTCGCGATATTCTTGTTAAAGTTCAATTCTTTTTCGTATCTTACTTTTGTTAGTGGGAAATTAAGCAAGCGATTGATATTCTTATCAATCGCTGAACGAAGCCATCTTCTGTTGCATGCCATGATTTGAGTCCGCCTTGATGAATCTGTCGACATTGGTTTCTTTTCGGAAAATATCAATTTCTATTTTAAGATTATTCCTAATAACTAAGGTGTCCAAAAAAGGCAACGTGTCATTGTTTTCTTTTTCTACTGTAAATTGTCGGAAATTTTGAATTTAACTGCTTGACGAAATCTTCCAAGTTGCATTTATGTGTATTGAAAATCGCGAAAATATCATCTACATACCTAATCCAGATTCTCGAAAAATATTTAACTTTATGTTTTAATTCAATTTCAAAATTACTCATGAATAAAACCGCTATGAATGGAGAAAGACAATTGCCCATTGCAGTTCCCTGGTTTTGTTCATAGAACTTCCCTTCAAATTGAAAAGAGTTTTCGGACATGCAAGGGTTTGTTAATCTCACGTATTCCTTTGTTTTCTCTGGTTCGATCTTATTTTTGTGCAGAAATTCTTCTAAATATTTTAAAGTTTCTGGAATCGGTATCGAAGGAAACAATGACGTTACGTCGAATGGTACTAAAATTTCCCGATCTTCTAACTTACAGTCTTTAATCTTTTGAATAAATCCTATTGAATTAGTAACTGACAGGCTTTCAAGTTTTTCGGGCAAATTTTGGTATTCATTCACTAGCCATTTTGAAATCAAGTAAGTAGAGGACTTTTCAATTTATAAAATCAGAATTAAATTGCAAATATATATTTATATTAACTTAATATCTGTTCTACTTAAGAAACTTTAAATATATCGAAGCGATGTATAGCACCTTGCCACTACCCTACCTACGTATGTATGTATGTATATCTTCTTAATTAAAATTTCAAAAGATATACGCATTTTATTAAAATGTCCATCCACCGAATCCGAGAGTTGTTCATTAATTAACATATATATTCACATATACTTATAAATATTCAATCTCGTGAATACAGACATTTTTATAAAACTTTATTCGCAGTGAAACATTCGAGGGCCGTATTTGGGATTGCCATTGTCTCCTCTTTCTTATACTTCTTAATAATGATTATATATCTTGCTTAATGAACTGAAAAAAGTTGTAATTACGTTGTTTTGTCTGTATAGAACATTATTTATTTTTCAGTCGTAAATTTTCCTTTACTTTGGGGTTTGCATGTTCTTACACGAACAACCATATTACAATTAAAAATAATTGAATCATGTTGAGATTAGAAGAATACCAGGCACTTATATATATATATATATATATATATATATATATATATATTTCAGCTCTACGCGCCTTTAGGCGCAGGGCTTATTTCATATTACATTTCAAACCTTAACCAGGCATTTACTTATGAGTATAAAGGAAATAATAATAAAAAGTATAAACATAAAATACCCTTAGAGTTATGTGAAAATTCAGATGTATTCATATTTTTTAAAGAATTGCTTGAAAAATATTGAGTTTATCTTAGAAATTAATAAAGGAAAAACACGAATAGACGTGCATGTGCTAAGGCCCATAGTATAATATAATCTACCTATGTTTATATAGTATCAATTTCATAAAAACATTTTTACCTCAACTTGCTATTTTGATAATAAAAAGTATAAACATAAAATACCCTTAGAGTTATGTGAAAATTCAGATGTATTCACATTTTTTAAAGAATTGCTTGAAAAATATTGAGTTTATCTTAGAAATTAATAAAGGAAAAACACGAATAGACGTGCATGTGCTAAGGCCCATAGTATAATATAATCTACCTATGTTTATATAGTATCAATTTCATAAAAACATTTTTACCTCAACTTGCTATTTTGATTATTGTTTAAACAATTAAATTAAGGGCTATTAAAAATTATTGTACAGTCATGTGCACGAAAATAGTAGTGGTCTTAAATTTGCTGAAATATCAATTTATACGTTAAATAAAAGAAATTCAAGTTGCTTGAACTCTTTATTCCAACATGTTACATAACTATAATAATTTTGTAAATAAGTGGGTTTCTTAATACCAAAGAGAAAATAAAACTGTTTGTATTCTAGGACAAATAAAATAATTGTGCATTAAAATAGCAGTCATGCCAAAATACTAACCAAATGTCATTTTTACCTAGTTACCCTAACATTTTATTGCTTAATCCTTATTGCTTATCACCTCTTGACACCTGTAGGCCGAGTTCACCGGTTGTCTACATGTCTCTGCTGAAATTAATTGCCATTTGGCTTGGCATATTCTCCACAGATCGTCAATATTATGCGGCTTAGGAGCAGATATAGCTCCTGCCGATTGTGCCGGCTAACCCAAAATGCGAATTAAACCATGTTTTCGCTTTACGAGAAATATGCTTCGAATCGTTATCCTGCATGTACAATCATCTTAGTGGCATTGCATATGGTAGAAGCACAGTTTGTAATATGTTCACATACACATCAGCATTCATTATCTATCTTATGTAAAGGGCCTACGCCATACCGTGAAAAACACCCCCACAGCAAGATGCTTGAACCTCCGAATTTTACCGTCTTTTTGGTGTGCTACCAATGATAGTCTTCGTACGTGTTGGTATGTACCGGAATTAAATAAAACTATTTTCGATTCATCGGGCTGCAGTACATTACACCACTTTTTTCGTACCATTGTATGTGTTCATGAGCAAACAACAATCTACTTTGTATTTGCCTTTTATATAATAGTGGTACCTTCCTAGGCCTTTTTGCAAGCAACTTTCCTTGAATCAATCTTCGTCTAATAATATAGGTGCTTATATAAAGGTGTAACTCACTTTAATTGCAGTTGAACTTATGAACGGTGTCTTCATTGCACAAGTTATAATGTTTATTTTTTCTCGAGAGCTAGTTTTCCTTTTTCCACCACGATTTTCTTTTACTTTTCTCCAGTTCTTAGCGTCTGCAATCATTTCGCAGAACATGAGAACGTATTTTGTATAAACTTGTAGCTTTTACCTCTATTAAGTAGATCGAGTTTAATTACTCTCTTTTCCGACGAACAACGTTTTGCACGGCCCATATTACAACAGAAATGGATGATTAAAAAATTGTTGAATTATTCTCCAATACACCGAACTTTATATGTCTGCATTTGGTGCCGCCAACTATGGTACTGCTATTTTAATGCACAGGCAAATAATAGCGCATGACTGGAAAACTCAGTAATTCACCCTCATATTCAGTACTTTACAAGAAACCATATATATTCAGGAATTTTAAATAATTTCAATATAGCTGCATCAAAACTGTCCGTTGTAAATGTTATTTATAAGTGTTAATTTAGAACTACTATTTTCGTGCACATGACTGTTTATATGGACGCTGATACTATAAGATGCTTCATCAGTTTTATTTTATATCTTAACTATTCCATTTCTTACACCAATAAGAGTTTTCCTCTTCTTTCTTTTCGACATTTCTACTTCTATAATTCTTCAGTTTTATTTAGACATATTTAAATTAGTCTCAAAACCAGTTTTAACTGTTTCCATTTCTAACACAATACTAATCCTTTTATTCGCTTTTTCTGTTATCTATCTTACCTTATCTGAATTCTTTTGTTGCTTTACGCTTCATTTAAAAAAATAATGTACTTTTTGTTTTCACTAAGGAATAAATAAAATACTGTCTAAATTTCACACTATATTATATATTACCTGTGACTAATTTCGACTTCAACAGTCAACTATTTTTATTTTCACTTTTAGGTCATTTATATATTATATCTTTTTCCACACTTGTACTTTCCAAATAAGCAAATGTCGTTACGTCGTCTCGATACTTATTTAAGCACTTTTATACCTTATTCTTTTCAAGTTAAGTTTTTTAAAAACCTTGAATTGTTTTCTGGTACAGATCGGGTTTTTAGACGTTTGGCCATCACTGATTAAAGATTAGATCGATCTCGATTCGAGTTTAACCAACAACTTTGAAATTATCAAAAATGTATACAAATGCAATTTTTTGCAGAGTGTTGTGATGCAAGATAATTCTTTATTTTTCTCGAACAACTTTTGTTGAAGTCACCTTGATTTTCAAGGTCTCAACTGCTAATTATTGTTTTGTTTTCGGAATCTTAGCAGTTTAACAAAGTTTCATCAACTATATTAATGTTGTACGAATAGAATGGAGCATGATTATTCTCATTATTAAATAAAGGAAGTTTATCAGATAGCTCCTGCATATTACTTACAATTTACATTACAATAAGTATTCTTTTTCATCAAAGGAGTAATACAGTTGAATGTCATCAGCACACAAGAGGAAGAAACTTTTAAAGAAGTTGGCATAAAATAATTGCCAAATATAAATTTAAAATAAAACAGGTTCTAAAATAAGACCTTAAGGAATACCACATTTTGAAAAAGCAATATCTGACATTTCATTGTTAAACACCATTCATCGATATCTATTACATCTATTGTAATAATTCCCAAAAAGATGGCTCTGGGTATTAGAAACGTAACACGTGCAGAGTTGAAATATTTTATTAAATACTTTAAAGAACTCGAAACAAACAAATTGTAGTGCACAATACGAATGCCCTGCAGTGCTAGTGGTTTTTCGATTTTTCTCGAACATCTTTTGTTGGAGGCGACTCATTTTCTCAAATGTAAACTGCTGTTTGTTGTTTCGTTTTTGGAATCATAGCAACCAAGTTTAGTCATCTTTATTGATGTTTTCGACTAGATGAGACGATCCATTTACAAAGCGATTTAGTATAGATCTCCACAATTGGAGTCGATTTTCGACATATCAAGCGAAATAAATAGACATTTAATATTTAACGATTACTTGAATACTCCTTGCACTAACATATCTTTTCTATTCAATAACTTTCCAAAATCAATATTCTTTATCGCAATAGTCATTTTAGGCTTAATAACCTTGAAATTTATTATACCATTGCTTTACGGTAGTCAAGGAACACGACTTGTCACTAAATGCCCGATTAATTTCCTCGAAACATTCCTTATAATTTAAGACAAATTTGAACATACAAAACAATTACAATTAATGCTTTTTGTTCCATTCTAAGAAATATATTTTCACTATTTAAATTTATAATTTATAAATTATAAAATTTATATTATAGTAAAATATCTTGGATTGGATGATTTATCGGACATAAAACGAGTATACCAAATAAGTACAAATTGCGAGTAATTGCGTCTAAAAGGGTCACCATCAGTAATTCAATAGCTGTCTGATTTGTCTGATGTCCTGCTTGGAAAACAAGCACAAATATTACGAAATATAACAAAATCTGAGCTACTGGATCAGATTAGATTATTTGAGGTGGATATAAAGTCTATTCCATTGGCACTTCTTTAGATCTATTTGTGATCGTCATGCTCCAATCGGAAGTTTCTTTTCAGATGACTGTTGAAATTGACCTTGATTACCTTGAATCATCAACTTTTTTACTTCCACTTTAGAAATTCCGGTTCGATTAATTGATCAATTTTTTCCGTCAGACATTAGATACCAAGGCTTCCTCGTGAGACGAGTATGTGTTTATTATTGATTTAAGAGTAAAAAGAACCTCAAAATTTGGCTATTTCGGGGTTTGGAGACAAACTGATTTTACGCAAGTATTAGATTTTTCAAATAATGTGTAGAATGTGCCCGTATATCAAACGAATTCTTCCTCCTAATATCTATTAACGGAATGTAAAACAATTCTAATCTTATCTTGTGCACAAAAAAATATGAAGATGGCTTATTATTAACAATCTTATAAATAAAACATACGAAACGGAGAAGACTACGCGTAAACCTATTCAATTACCCAATTTCAGTTAATTTTTGAGAAATTATCTGTGAACCCCATAAATATACTACAGACAGGAATTCTGTGTCCCAGAGACTCCTCTTCCATTGTTATTAAACAAACGAGCCTTATGTATTGAATAATAATAATTAAATTTGGCCAACACTTAGGTGTTCCATCATTTTCTTTGCGAGAATGTCCAAGGAATGACTATGGACGAAAATAATTTTTAAATTGCAACAAGCTCGCCTGAGTTTTCTTTGGATTTTAAAGAATTGTCAATACAAAAACCCCAGATTCCTTGTACGAGATTTACGAATTACGAGGGTAGTTTGACAAGTAGTGAGAATAGAAAAGAAAAACGAATTTTTTAAATACAAAATAATTTTTATTTTTCAATATATTCTCCTAAAAGAGCAATACATTTATTCCAACGGTGCTCCAATGCCCTTATGCCATCTCTAAAATGCAATTCCGGAAGGCTTGCAAAATACTCATTTTCGAAGATGATAAGCTCGTCGTTAGACGAAAATTTCTTTCCACCTAGTGCCGTTTTCAAGTTTGGAAAAAGGTGGAAGTCGGAAGGGGCTAGATCCGGCAAATAAGGCGCATGCGGTACTAATTACAAATGCAACTCGTGAGTTTCGGACATCGCAACTGTGCTGGTATGCGAGGGAGCGTTGTCTTCGTGAAACAGAATCTTTTTCTTTGCCATTCCTGACCGTTTAGCACGAATCTCAACATTTAATTTGTGTAGAAGTTCTGCATAATATTATCCGTTTATTGTGGCACCTTTCTGAAGGTAATCAATGAGCAAAATGCACTTTGAATCCCAAAAAAATTGATGCCATCACCTCGTTTGCTGATAAAGTAGTTTTCACTTTCGTTGGAGGTGCAGAACCACATTTTAACCATTGTTTCGACTGTTATTTAGTTTCGGGTGTACTATAATGTAGCCAAGTTTCATCGCAAGTAACAAATTGCCTACAAAAATCAACCGGATTCCGCTTATAAAGGTCCAAACATTCAATGGAAATGCACAAACGAGTGAACTATTGATCAGTCGTAAGCAGTCGCGGCACCCATCTTGCTGAAAGCTTGGAAAGGCCCTATTCTTTCGTTAAAATGTGGTGTACGCGTTCTGTTGAAATGTATACCATACCTGCTATAATAGTATGGATTTTTATAATCATTTCATTAGAAGTCACGATTTTGGGTGCTCCAGAGCGCGCTTCATCAACACAGCTTGTTCTACCACGTTTAAATTCATTTACCCATCTACTTATTGTGGCGGATGATGGAGCAGATTCACCTAATGTTTCCCGTATCTCATCTTTTATTTCGGTAGCTTTCATACCCTTAATTACGAAGTATTTAATCACCGCACGATACTCTGCTTTTTTCATTTTAACAAAACGACGTGTTGCTTCTTTTTCAATCAGCTGTAAAAATAAACTAATCAACCGATTTATCTAAATATCGGAATGTAAACATATAAATAGGCAACCTAAATTACAGTGCATTTGTTTTACCAATTAGAGCGCCACCTATGTGTCATTCTCACTACTTGTCAAACTATCCTCGTAGCTGCATATTAATCAGTCCTCTAAATATAAAGCTTTCTTATGATTTCTAAAGAAGATGGAGCATGATCATTTTCATTAGTAAATAAACTATGTTTATCAGAAATCTCTAACATATAACTTAGTATACAATTTAAATTACTCACAGTAAGAGCCACATCCTTTATATCAAAGAACTAACAGATTTGAGTATTATCGGCACATAAGTGGAAGGATCTGGTAAAAAAGTGAGAGTAGCAGAAAATAGAATCTTGAAGAATACCACGCCTCAAAACATCAATATTTGATACTTTATTGTTAGACATGGTTGATCACTGAAGGTTGATATATAACCCCTTGCCACATTAATTTTCGTATTCTGTATACATATTTCGACAACTAAGTTGTCATAATCAGCAGATAATTGAACAGTGTCGCACCTGGAAAACTACGGCGAAGAATAGCCGTACGAAAACAAACTCCGTACGCGATCCGTGCCGTTGAGAACCAAAATGTACACTGTCTTACTCAGTGAAATGTGAAATGTGTGTGTGAAATGTATATAACATGGTTGGTTTCCGTTGAATATTTTCCAAAACAAAACGCATATCTTTTGGGTATTAGAAGGATAATTTTAGGTACATACGGAACATTTTATACGAAAGATTAGTTTAGTAGCTACCTACTTCCAAAACAAGAAAAATGCCGCCGTCGTTGGAAATTATGAACAACTGGATAAATAGAAAGGCTGGTGAGAAGTTTTTTTTGATAGATTTAAAATTTCGTCTAATAAATTCTTACAAAACTATATAATTTACATTAGAAAACCCCACGGAATAATGTTCATGCAAAATTAATTACTTCGTTGTATTGTTTTTGGTAATTAAGTTACTTCCTACGAACATACTTTCACAATAAATCTTTTCCTGCAGAACTGTAGTAGCAATAACAATATTTTTACAGGAAATTTGTTAGACATTTAATAAATTAGAAATATCTAATTTCAAATTGTCAAGTTAATTAGGTTTTTATTTCGTCATGACAATCTCCTATCTGTAAGGTCTTACTAACTTAAACAATGATGGTATATCTAGGGAATTTTTCAATTTACTGAATATAATTAAAGATTGTGAATACAAGGACATAGCTTTTACGAAGGATGAGTTCCAAGACTTTTTATTTATCCAGCAGTTCATAATTACATAGAACGAAGAGGAATATAATTAAAATTTTCATTAATATAGAACCTTTTATGCATTAGGTTATAACTTGACATGTTTATAATTAAAGATATGTTCGTTATTATTGATACAAATACTTCTTTAGTATAACGTGTCCTTACCAACAAATTCCTTTTTATTATTAAACTATTACTATTTAGTTTACCTTCCTATAGATACTTTAAATTATAGAGAAAACACTAGCACTTTAAAACTTAACATTTAATTATTTTAAAATTGAAATGTATTGCAGATATAATTGAACATTTCTTAGAAAATTGTTAAAAGTGATTATTTAAGAATAATTTCAAAAAAATGTTCAAACGTGCTTGGAAATCTGCACATTACATCTAGAGTTTCATGTAACTCTAAAAATATCTATAAAGTATTTAATGCTAATGCAACGTTTCTTAACCTTATAATATTAGTTTAATCACAATTTTGCCCTTCCGGCCCCACCTTCATATAATCATTTTTTATTGAAATAGTGCTGTAATTATAATATGAGTCACTAGTTGAATGTGTTTTAATATAAATATTTATATTATATGTTTTAATATAAACATCGCATCTCGTTCAACGCCAACTAGTCTCAGGCGAGTCGTGCCTCCATTGTGTATGTTGTAATTCACGTGTTGACCACAATTGCATTCGAGTAGTAATAGATTTACACAGAACCATGGATAAATTTTAGTGTAGCACCAACAAGTATACAGACGAGCGTTGTTGCGAAGATAAAATCAAGAAAACATTGTCGAAAATATTTGAATTTTGGGTTAACGAGCACTGAAATAGACGCCGTCACCATATCTCGCGAACCAAAGCTCTCCCGGTATGGTCGGATGCGTATTAACGCCTGGAACCAGCCGTTTAAATCGCAACTCGCTGTATCGCACGGTAATCGCCTCGAAAAGTATTTTTATCTGGTGAAAAATATGGAAGTTCGAAATTTTTGTGAATTTTTTAAACCTCAAGTGAGGAAATTTAGAAATCCGGAATATTGATTTTGCACATTTGAATAGCTCAACTTTATGTATTCGGACGGGCTGATTATGATAAACAGAACGACAATACGATAGTTCTTCTGGTTCTCGAGATTTTAGCGAAAAACCGCGAGTCGGTGAAAATGCAAAACAAAGTGTCGATTTTCGACGATTCGATGATTCTATCTAATGTATTTTGACCCCTTGATTAAAAAAACACCTCAAGCTTGGAGACGTATCTCTTTCGGTTCAAAAACGCACAGATAAAAGGCGAACTCTGAACGGACGAATATACGCACAGTCTTTTACAGCACATCCGAAAACTCCTGGGTAGTTTCCGGGTCGAAATTCGAGAACAAAAGTTTTTCGAAACTTTAAACAAAATTTGGGAACGTTTCATAGTAAGTACATAGACAAACCCAAAAAATCCTACGAATTAAAATTAAAATCATGTGAAGAGCGAAAATGGCTTTTCAAAAAAGCTTTGTCTGTGAATGAAAAACTTTACTTGCCTCTTATAAAGTTTCGTATAAAATAACAAATAATTTTGTCAAACATTTGCAGCTCATACCTTTATCAAATAATACTATTGCACGTCGAATTGGTAATACAGCTGAAGATGTAGAGCATCAGCGTTTCAAGAAGTTGCGTGATATATTATTTTCAATTCAGCTTAATAAGGCAACAGATAGAAATAAAGATGCTCATTTAATTGCCTATGTTCGATTTCGTTATGTTATGTCAGCAGTAGAAGAACTACTTTTCTGCAAACCATTTGAACTCAGAGCAACATCACTTGCATTATTTAATACATTAAATGATTTTGTAAACGAGGCGAACATAGAGCGGAAAAATTACGCGGAATATGCACCGATGCTCATACAATATCCGGAGCATTCCAAAGTTTGCAAGTTTGTACTAGATAATGTCGTGGGTATTGACATAACTTCCATTACATTAATTTTTAGACTATCATTTGTTTTTCTTCTAGCGAAACTCATGCATATTTACTATACCACTGACAAAATAATTCTTTTCTCATTTGAAATTAGACTTGTATTTATAAGCTAATTTCAATAACCAATAATAAAACAGCCAAAAAATTTTATTTTTATGTTAAAAAATGTATGAAAAAATAATTTAGTTAGAAATTACGGAATACTAATAATTTTTGGAGTCCAAAATTTACCTTTGGTCATATAGATGTCAATATAAAATTACATTACAATCATGCAATCTGAAATTTTTAACATAAATTCTTTCATATATATTGTTTCTTCAAAATTTACATAACTATCTATTCTTTATATTATTATTATATTATAAGTATTGTTATCTAAGACAATTTTATACTTTTTCATAGCTATATTTTACTACTTATTTTATATGTATAAATTACTTGTAAAATCTGTGTTATGCTAAAATTCCTTACTAGAATGATTCTATACTTAATCTAATATTCGTTTCTATCACATTAACATGTTTTCCTTATAAAAATTCTTTTTCCGGCCGATACCTTATTAACATTTTAAAACCAAATTTCCTTTCATTCATCATAAAACTACCTTATACTAATTGATAAGTATTCTTTCTCAAGTTCATTATATTCTAAGAACAATTGAACACGAATTATCCTATATCGTATGTACATACAATCATTATAATACAACAACCGATTTTATATCGTATTGCTCATTATGTATAAATGAGACTAAGTAAAGAGACTACATGTTCATCATTTAATTTTATCCAGTAAGTATTTAGAATTATAGACATACTCTTTACTATTTATAGTTGTACATGTTCGGGATTCATTTTTTCGGACAATTTTTATTAAAAAAGCCAAAACCATCCTTAATCATAAAAATTTAAGCTTTCATTCGAAATACCACGTAATAAGTCTTTAAATCAAAATTTTTATAGAGGTTTCTTCGGTGCGCAGGTGCAAACGTCATAAGTGTGATTCATAGATCAAAACATAATCTCTTTGAAATAAAAGATAAGTTTTTGAAATTTTTATTTTCTTTTTAGTTTCTGAAATATTTCAGGTGGATGTAGTACATCGTTTATTTGAATCGGTTATGTTCTTCAGGTGTTATACAAAAAGCGTTGCAAAGGTTTCTCAATATGGGGCAACGGATAATCACAAGCTCTGATAGGTTCAGTGTAGGTTGAGACCTGTTCCAGCGTAGTCCGTGTTTCAATCTTTCTGTGTTAATTCTTAGTGGTAGTGTAAATAGCTTACTATTTACATAATTTTACATTACAATTCTGATCGTAGATTGTATATTAATTTATTCGAAGGAAATAGCTGCTTTACTACGAGATATACAAGAGCAATAACTCCTTATACGATCATATTCAGGCTGTGTAAGGAATTTCAGAGGAAATTTCGCCTTTGAAGATTTTTTGAGATCAGCACCCCTATCTCGTCCGTTATCCTGCAGAACAGGATAGTCGAAAAGATGTTCGAAAACAATAAACATGTAGGTTATTTAGAGGCAGAAGAGTCTGGGTATTCACGAATTCTGCACGAAGATTTCCTAGTTAACGAAGATTTGTTCCATTTGAATTCCCCGTGTCTTAACCGACAAGGTAATTGCGTGATGCTTTTCAAAAATTGATCATCTTTTGTTAACAGTACCATGGAAGTAACGAAATCTGGCTGTACACTACGAGGCCACTAAAGCACACAACGAAGTTTGAGTTTAGAAGATGAAGACACATCCGTGTACGAGCGAAACTTGCGAACTGTTGAGAAGAAAATTGTGGTTGCCTCCTTTACCGTAATAGAAGTTTTGAGTACGTGATGTTGAAAACAAAAGAGGGTCTCGGCAAAGGGATACTCCGAGGAGAGACCAGGCACCTAGTTTTACCACCACGATAAAACTCTCACCTGTCACTACTACGTCTGCGTCGAGTATTTTGCAAGAACGGAGCTGAAAATGCTGGAACATCAACCTCACACTCCCTGCGACTTTGCACTATTTCACCATATAAGAAATAGGCTGAAAGGGCAAAAATTTTTCAACTAAGGTATAGGATAAGGAGTGTGCTCAGCTGTCAAAAAAAAAAGTGAAAGTTACTATGAAAATCAAAATTCTGTTACAAAGCGTTTGTAGTTTCCTTTGTAAATATCCTAATATTTAGTAAATATTTAGTGAAAGATCGATAATTTTGATGGAGCCTGTGGTTGATTAACTTAATCACTGAAGGTTGATATATAACCCCTTTCCACATTAATTTTCATGTTCTGTATACGTATTTCGACAACTAAGTTATCATCATCAGCAGATAATTAACGTTAAGTTAACAAGTGCAGATATTAATTAGAATAATAAATAGAAATGTTTTTTCCAAAATTTATTAAAATAAAAGCAACATCAAATTGTAGAATGAATGAGAAAGTCATTTCATATGCGAAAATGAAATGGTTAACACTTGAAATGAAATATCTGCACAGTACAAGAAATAGATTAGAACTAGAATTATACGAATTACATCTAAAACTAACAAAAAATTTAAATCATTTCGAATTTCATGAGTGAAATCACAAACCACAAATTAAATAAGAAAATTAAAGGTCTTAACAAGAAATATAGAGAGTTATGTCCGCGATCAGATAATAGTTTTAATATAAATCCTATAAAAGAAACACTAGTCGTCAATAATTCATCCGAGACTTTGAATCGAGAAGAAAAAATTTAACAAAGGTTTAAAACATTGTTTGTCCAACCGTGACACTCCTACCGAGAGGGTGATCGCAAGCATTGAAACGACCATTACGTATTTAGAATCAAGTTCAAAAAATTTCATTAAAAAGACTTGTAAGATTCAAATTAAGCAGAACTTACAACAACACAAGCAAAAGTTAGTTAAACACGAATGGAACTCAATTAAAAGTCTCAGGTCGAAAGACTGATTTTATATAAAAGCAGATAAAGGGAAGAAGTTAGTAATTTTAGACAAAAGCGATTGTTTTCAAAGAGTGAGAAACTTAATTTTAGAAAGGCCATATGTTGAATATACGAAAACTCCATTACAAAACATTATTAGAGACACAAAAACGCGTTAAAAAGTTATCCAAAGTTAATAACCCCGAACAAGAATTATAGATTAAGTGTAAATAATTCGTTGATCCCGAGACTATACTGTTTGCCTAAAATACATAAACCAGCCAAGTCAATGAGACCAATAATTTCAGGGATTAACTCCCCTACTTACTTGATTTCAAAGTGCTTAGTGAATAAATACAAAAATTTGTCCGAAAAACTTGAAAGCCTGTCAGTTACTAATTCAATAGAGTTTATTCAAAGGATTAAAGATTGTATAATAAATTAGAAGATGGGGAAATTGTTTCCTTCGGTACCGATTCCAGAAACTTTAAAATATTTAGAAGAATTTCTTTACAAAAATAAAATGGAACCAGAGAAAATAAAGGAATATGTGCGATTAACAAACCTTTGCATGTCCCAAAACTGTTTTCAATTTGAAGGTATGTTCTATGAACAAAAACAGGGAACCGCAATGGGCAATTATCTTTCTCTATTTATAACGAACATATTCATGAGTAATTTTGAAATTGAATTACGTAATTAATTACGTAAGCTAAATATTTTCCAAGAATTTGGATTACGTATGTAGATAATATTTTCGCGATTTTCAATACACATAAATGCAACTGGGAAGATTTCGTCAAGCAATTAAATTCAAAATTTCCGACAAGTAAATTTACAGTAGAAAATAAGGCGTTACCTTTTTTGGACACCCCAGTTATTAGGAATAATCTTAAAATAGAAATTGATATTTTCCGAAAAGAAACCAATGTCAATAGATTCATCACGGCGGACTCAAATCATAGCATGTAACAAAAGATGGCTTCGTTCAGTTTTCTTATCAATCGTTTGCTTAATTTCCCACTAACAAAAGTGAGATACGAAAAAAAATTAATTTTATTAAAAATATCGCGAGATACAATGATTTTGATTCGGAAATAATCAATGGATTAATTAGGAAGGCTAACATAAGAACAACAATCCGGGATACCACATGTCTGTCACCTCAAACCAATCGGGACAAGCAGGTTGTATGTTTACCTTTTCACTGTTTGACGAGAAACTTAAATAGGATATTTAAAGAGCGCGGACTTCAAGTCACATTTCGGTTCACTAACTTCATCAAATCCCTTTTAGGAAATGCAAAAGACAAAGTCGACGACAACAAAAAATCGGGAATTTACGGTATTAAATGTCTATATTGCAGTAAACAATACATCGACCAAACAAAATGATCGATAGAAACCCTGTATAAAGAACATAAAAATGTTGGTTCAGATATGTGGATGACACCTTCGTTATTTGGCCCCATTGTCGGGATTCCTTGAACAACTTCCTCGTTTTCTTAAATTC